>OX463856.1:7082114-7674587 GCA_949825065.1 Odontocerum albicorne
AGAAAACTTGTTCGATTCTGGACAATTAGTCACACATACGTCCTCGTAGCGGCCGTTCACTCAAAAACATAGCCGCAATGAGATAAAGTATTCCTGAAACCCTCAGGGATATCAATTTGTCATCGTTCATAAGAAGCACCTTACAGCGAATTTTCGCAAAACATCTGGATCTGTGTGCCTACAAGATCCAACTGATCCAAGAACTCAAACCAGCTGACAGCGAAAACTTAATCCAGCGCTTTTATTGGGACATCCTATACAAATCGTCGTTGGAATGCCTAACTATTTTATTAAGTTCTTTCATAAGATACTTATTTATTTTTTAAATTTATTTAACATTTTTATTGTAATACAATCTGGCGGGCTTATTGTCAGGCAGCCATCTTTTCCAACCAACCAGACAAAAGTAAATAAAGCAAGTTACGTGGTCGCATAAATCATTCAAATGACTATCCATCCCCATGAAATCCATAAACATATAAGAGAGAGCATGCTCACGAACCTCACAAAGACGGACAATCAACCGAACATTATTTTTCATATAAAGTCAGATGTCATCAATCAAAAGGAAAGGAAAGGATGGTGGAGAGGAAAGGAAAAGAAAAATCAGGAATGAAACACTTTATTTTACTGATTAGAGATTAAGAGTTTTTTCAGTCAATTTTTAAAGCATGCCAAGGACGGAGCGAGTCTTATATTGGTTTGTAACTGATTCCAGAGTCTCACTGCATGGACAGTAAAGGACGACGTAAAGAAAGAGGAGCGGTGAACTGGAAAGGCCAATAAACAATCTCTGTTTGAGCGTAGCGCTAATCCATGATTGGAAAAATGCTCAAAATTTTCGGCGAGATAAGAGGGTGTGGCGGGACAGTTAAGGATATTATACAATATAGACATTATGTAAATTTGGCGTCTATTTCTAACATTCAACCAGTTCAATGCCTTCTGGTATGAAGTTATATGATCGTACTTTTGTAGGTTGAAAATAAATCTTAGACACACATTTTGAAGACGCTGTAATTTGTCCAGCTGTATAGTACTTCGTGTTGTTTTGAAATTACTTTAGAACTTAAAAGGAAAATAAGGGTTATAGATTAAAAACTTTGTTGATCACACAAAGCTTTCAGTATATTGAGATAAAAAAACTTTCTTAGGTTCAATATTATTACTGACAACCTTGCACTATGCATGAGAGCACTATGCAACCTAGCACTGTGCCTTGACGGTCTTTCCACTATATTTCAATAATTGCTCAGAAAAAACTTCCTGATAAGCTCCAACACCATAGCACTTGGCTTATTCTCGGCTGATATAATTCAGATCTCATGTTGTTGAAATGTTTGGATTGGTCGATGCATGACAAATGTAAATGGAATTATGGTTTACCTTTATACCAGAAGATGGTCCCCAGGTCATGTGGTCCCTGACTGATGATGCAGGTCAGACTGACTGCACTACCAGCTTTCACGTAGATGTCCGATGGACCCAGAATCTTCGCTTTGGCCTCTGTAACAAGAGTGAAATATTGTTAAGTTTTTCAATTAAACAAAATTATTATTGCCTATACTTTTTATACTCGATGTTTGTTCCTTGTATTATTGCAATAATGTTTGATTTTGTTGTTTTCAAATTTATCTTACGAATAAAACTATAAAAAATATATATATTTTTAAGGGAATACATAGTGAAGTGGCATTTTAACGAGCTGTAAGTAGAAATAAAAGCCGTATATGGTTTATAAATTGATCAAATAAAATTATAGTCTTAAAACATATATGCTGTAAATAAATCGTACAGTGATATTGTGAAAAAAATATGTATGCATATTGAAAGTCTAAAATGTGTAAATAAAATTAAGGATGAAATTTACAAGCGCTACGGCAATAAGCTGCTTTGCAGTTACGCAAATGCTTAAAAAAATTGGAAACGGAAATAACTGGTGTCGGAAAAGATAAATCGGAAAAACGTCTTTTTGAAATAATATATGACTAAATAACTTTAAACGTATTAACTAAGAAATAAACAATAAAGCATTTTTAACCAGTTATCTTCATACAACTAGATTTTTTATTTACCCGTTTGGTCCGGTCAAATTCTTCCTAAAAAATAACAAATTAATTCCTTTATTTACAAGGATTCGTTCGTTTTGTACCCTTTAAAATATCTAAATTGGTGATGCGGATATGTAAAAGAGTGTGGAAGGCAGACACCATTGTCTTCATCCCCAATGATCGAGCTTTCGATTTAAGAACTATTAGAGTAGACACACTCGTAATGCATAGTTTGCCGTTTTACATGATGGGAATACTACCGCAGTTAGATTGGCCAAAATGCGTGCACACATCTAGTTTGTACCTACTAGTTTTATTAAAAGACGAATTCCTAAACTAGATTAGAACAGTATTATTTTTAGTACCATCCGATTTTGTCCTGCTAACTAGACCACGGAGGTCGTCTAAAGCACTTTAAAGCGTCACAATCATAAGCAGCAATGAGGGAAATAACTGGAGAAGCTTTATAATCATGATAAATTCAAAATACGTGCACACATCTAGTGTATACCTACTAGTATTATTAAAATACGAATTCTTAAACTAGATTAGAACAGTATTATTTTTAGTACCATCCGATTTTGTCCTGCCAACTAGACCACGGAGGTCGTCTAAAGCACTTTAACCCTTCCCTTACGGTGCTAAAATTGAAACACGCGCTCCGGTGTTGGGTAGTGAGTACGCGATCAAAAATTAGCGATTTTAAATCGGATAAATAGGAACATTCATAGATAATCCCCTTAATGAATTATAATTAAAGTTAAAAATTATAATAATTGAGATTCATTTGCTAAAAACATTAAAAAACCATCTGGCAATGCTCACGGAACGGGCGTAGGTCTAATCTATTTGCAAGCTCAGAAGCTACTGCGGCGCGGAGCGTCAGTGGCTTACCCCGGCGTGGCTTACGCTTGCGACGATTGAGACAATTGAGCTCCTCGCAATTTAGTGGAGTATGCAAGAGTGAGATGCGAATATAGTGTCACGCTTCCCGCATATTCTTCACCTATCGTCAAGACACAAGGTCGAGGCACTCACAGCGTTTAAATGCGAATTTGTTTTCGATCTTCACAAAATACCCACGATGTAGTCGATAAATTCTGATGATTATTAATATTATTTTTTAAATCAATGCGGAAATATATTATGGAGGAATACCTAAAATCTTAACCTTGTATTTATTATATTTATAGGGATATTGATGGTTATTAAAAGCAACGTGTAGAAGATACCCAACACAGGGAAGGAGAGGTTAAATCGTCACAATCATGAGCAATGAGGGAAATAAATGGAGAAGCTTTATAATCATAATAAATTTCTCAATATACTCGTACCTCAAAACAAATGTATGTAATTTACTTAGTTACCAAATATTTTAAACTGGCGCTGTTAATATTTAACCGTTAAATAGACGTTGTTTTTCCAACAGAACTATGTCCACATATTTTATGTTTCGCAACAATTAAAATTAACTTTACATACCCAGTTTCAGTGATTTTTTGAGGAGATTTTAAACAAATTTCTCTCAAGCTGTTGTTTCTTTGATACGTAAAAGTTTTGTAATATCATTTCAATTAAGTGCATTCAATCTTCAAAGTGTAGAGTTATAAGCATTCAATGTTCTACTTTAAAACATTTTGCAAAGCTCCTCTTTAGTATATTGATATTTAGTATACACCACATAGTTTCACATAAACTGCACAACTCTCTGAGTAGGTGATCAACATTGAACAGTCTTGTTTACTATGAAAATAACATACGAGTATATAGCTTGATTAATAGAACTGCTCGAATTCAAAGATATATAAAGCTCTTATATGATATGAGTAAACCTGATGATGGTCTTTCACTGCAATCAAATTTAAACAAACTTAATAATTGGATTTATATTAATAATGCCTTTAAACTTAGTATCATAAAGTTTTAATTTTTCCATGATAATGAGGTCAATCATTGAGCCCCATTATTTCAATAATTTAATCTTTCTTCTATCCTCCACACCATTTCTTCCTTTCATTTATGATACCTCACTTTTATGTTTACTGTGTATATTGTTCTTGAATTTTGTAAAGAATAATTATTTGAATATTTTTTTACGACCATGTATCTAAAATTATTTATTTTTGTCTAGTTTGTTGGAAGATATTGCCATCAAGCAACAAGCTGGTCATTTTTTTATAATTAAGTATTAAATAAATAATAAAAAAAATATTGGATTAGATAACTTAGGTCACAGATTTGGCCAATATATTTAAGGATAGTCTACATTTCCATAGCGATATTTACCCTTCCCTTACTATAATTTAATATTGCGAGTAGAGTAATCAAGACGTTGAAATTAGTCTTGAGATTTACTAGATATACTTTAATATTGCTTTATCCATCATCGTAAGAAACATATTAAAATATCGCTAAACTATTTAGTCAACTAAATATTATATTAAATTCAACATAACTAACAGGGTCCAGAATACATTTCTGAGACATATCAATTTTCGTTTCAGCATATCACCTGAAATACTTGACTACAGTCTATGGCTGAAATATATGGTTCATTCTATTATAGGGAATTGGGACATGGACAGTGGAGACTAAAATGTTAAACAAGTTGAAATATTAAGGATTACTTCGTTTTATATCAAACACCGATGTATTTCCAAACAGGTGTAAAATGAGAGTTCTTAAATATCATTAAACTACAAAATATTGCCTTTTTTGGTTCATGTATTGAGAGGAAAAATCAAGGATCATCACGGAATTGTCAAAAGGCGCCTGTCTTAGTTACGGAACATCCGCGAATAGACAGGTATCTAGACATTTGAAGAGCTGTTTCGTGACACCAAAGACACAGATATTTTCTCAAGAGTAATTGTTAATATCAAGAGAACCAAACAAAGCATATGAAGAATAAGAAAAATGCATAATATATCACTATTGTGATGGTTTGATAAAGTTAAGACTGCGTTAGGATCCTCAGTGGTTTGAGCAGTTCGCTCACTCAAGTATGTAGCACAAGTGAAGGAGCGTTGAATCGAGTTGGTAATCTTGATGGAAAGTAGAAGTTTGAGGTATAACACATCGACCATGAATGATAAATAGGAAGTAATCATAATAATAAAACAATGTATCTAGCGGCGTTTAGAGAGCGATTGATTGGGGGTAATTCTTATAGACCTGGATTTTCACGTAACCCCAGAGAAAATAGTCCAACGGTGTCAACGGCCAATTAACATCACCGTTTCCGGAGATTACAATAGATAAAAGAATTCTCAATTTGAACGCGTTGTTATATTGTATACGACTCCATTTTTATAAATGCCATACATTACACTTCTTAATTCTCATTCTCAAATAAGAATTATATTCAATTTGTTATATTGTATACGAATCCATTTTTATAAATGCCATACATTACACTTTTTAATTCTCATTCTCAAATAAGAATTATATTCAATTTTTAATTCTCATTCTCAAATAAGAATTATATTCGTTGTTATATTGTATACGAATCCATTTTTATAAATGCCATACATTAAACTTCTTAATTCTCATTCTCAAATAAGAATTATATTCAATTTGATATTTCTTTAAATGGTTTATTCATGACCTCCGATAAATTTTCTAAAATTGATTTTTATACTCCTCGAAACACAGTGAATCTTTTACAATTAAAATTTACCAAAATTAATTTACAAATGACAGTGGCACGTTGTAATTCATCAATTAAGAATTCCAGTGGCACGTTGTAATTCATCAATTAAGAATGCCAGTGGCACGTTGTAATTCATCAATTAAGAATTCCAGTGGCACGTTGTAATTCATCAATTAAGAATGCCAGTGGCACGTTGTAATTCATCAATTACTAATGACAGTGGCACGTTGTAATTCATCAATTAAGAATGCCAGTGGCACGTTGTAATTCATGAATTGAGAATTCAACAATTCAATAAATTTAAGTCTGATTTGGTGGATGTTTTTAATGCAGAAGTTGTTAAGTTCAGGAGGGTCCTTATCCAGTATTTCCTTACTTTACGGTCTCGGCTGGTTGGTTATCTTTATATTTTATCTAAAGTATATTTTTCTTTTCTTTTGTTTTTTTCCAGTAATATCCCTTTGAGAGCAATATTACTTTTTATTTTCCGTTATATCTCATATGACTTATATTTTATTTTAATACACTTATTTCAAATATATTGGTGACTTTGAGTATCATGTTTTGAAATATTTGTGTATTTTTAATTGTTAGTTTTTTGAGGATATTATTAAGTCATATTTTGTTTTTTAGTCGTTACTGTGAGTTATATAAAAACTCTCAAGTCGTGTTTATTTTGTTGATAAATAATTAAATAATACAATAAGTTAATGGTTGTACTTACGTCCCTATGAAATACTTGGGTGGTATTATACTTAAGGTTTAATAGTTTTTATTTTTTTATTAATGTCATAGGGGTTGTCATTGCGAAGGGAGTTCGAATATTTGGGTTTGTAAGAGAAATTATTTGTAGTAAAGGTTCGTGTACTTTTGAATGTGGTGTGTTTTTCAATATTATGTGTGGCACATTGTGAGATAAAATTCGTGGTCGGTCTAGAATGATGAAATATGCGGGGTTTAAGTTGCCTGATACATACATATAAAATGAAGTCTCGCTCATTGTCAGGTTGACGATAGTTTGCAACGGGATATTGTTTGATATAATGAACAACTTTTTTACGAGTATATGTCCTCAGTAAGATACAGACAAGAAATTAGTGTTTTGGAAACATGAAAAATGCGAGGCAACACACCCAGATCCATAAAAATTGTGTTCACATTCAATTAGGTGTTGTTTTTTCATACATTATTGATTTATTCATTTTCTTGTTATGTATAAATAAAATGAATAATTAATTAACAAATATTGTTATTTATTTTTATCAAACACTGTTTATTCCACTTTTTTGTAACGGTATAACCTTACCGGTTTTAAGGCTTTTACCTCATCTTCAGGGGAGTACAAACAAGACTAAATTCTAGTTCTAGTAATAACCAGTTAGAATAGAATTTTGTCTTGTTTGTGCTCCCCTGAAGATGAAGTGAAAGCCTTGAAACCGGTAGGGTGATACCGTTACAAAAAAGTGGAATAAACAGTGTTTGATAAAAATAAATTACAATGTCTTTAAACCTCCACAACGTTAATGCCTTAACTATAAACAACATTCAAATATTATTTGACAGTTGTCACTTATCAATATGATTGTAAGGCATAACAATTCAATTGCAAATAATGTATTTCTAAAAAAACTATGATTCTTATTGAATAGAAAAATATACAAATATCAAAACGAATATGCAGTTTATAATGAGAGAGAAAGCTTGATTTATCTTAAATATATCATGCTAAAACTCAATTAGTAGATAAAAATATTATATTGTTAAAATGTTAATTAATAAATTCGGATGTGAATATTTTTCGTCAAGTTTTTGGTCAATAAGATACGTACTTTAACCTGAGTTTCATTTTATTTAAATTTTATAAAATTCAAGACTAATAGTGGTATTCGAGAAACGGATTTGACTTGTCTTTATTATAAATTACTTTAAAATATATTTTTTATGGTTTCTGTATAGCAATATTTTAATTTCAAGTATTACAGACTTATTATTATACATGTAAATGATAAGATGGCTACAAGTTGCAGAATGCAGATGTTGCAGATGTTGCAAAAGAATGCAGAATGCAGATGTTGCAAAAGTTGCAGATGCTAAAAGGAATAAACAACCGCGTCTCTCACAACAAGCAAGTGAGACTAGAGAAGCAGCAACACGATGACAGTTTATTTATTACAAGGAAATAAATAATTAAGGAAATATAACACCATTTGATACGAAGCAAACATATTTAAGATGTAATTTAATCATTAAATATCCGGGCTTGGTATATTTCAACATACATAATTAATCTTCAAATTTTAAGACCAAAAAAATACGAACGCTGCTCGTTTGGGTAATTTTTACAAAATTACGTCCAAATATTCAAGATAGACTTTTTACAAAACCTTTATGTTTTATTCGAACGAATTTATTTAAAATACAGTCCTGTAAACATTGGACTTTTTGTAGCAGGTATATAATCCGTTTTTATTTTAAAACTGTTAATAACTTCTGTTATTTTTCTGCTCTGTGAAAAAGTTCAATTAGAATATTTTTTGCCAATGTCCGTTGAATATTCATTTTAAAAATTTCGTTACGTTTTTTATACTTTTTTTTCTGTACTTAATAAAAATAAAATTACTTTTTTTTGTTAACCTCTGTATTATGAATAAAAATTCTGGCTTGTTGAGATTTGTTTTTTAAAAACCAAATTTATATATTTTTTTAATATTACGCATTCAAAGTTGATGAAACATATTCAGGTGAAAATGAAAAATAAATCATTTTGATCTAGGTAACCTCCGGGGCCTAGTTAATAAGGCTCTTGTCTTCCAACTAAGCCAATGAGGATACTCAAGAGGTAATGGTTTCGATTCCTGCCAGTACACGAATTTTAAAAAAAAGGTAACAGTTTGATTTTTACTTTAGACTTCTTTAATAACATCTTTCTGATTAGATTAACCCACCAGGTTGTATTGCACATAACAAAATTGTTATCTAATACTAAACAAACTATTTTAGGATCCTTAATTTTATTAAAAAAAAATATTTTTAAATAACCAGAGTCCATATTTTATTTTAAGAAAATAAGATGTTGAAAAATAAAAATTATATAACAGATTGGTTTTAAATATATAAAAAAACCACTAGGAAGCTGTATAACGCTATATCAAAACATTATTTTCTTATAACTGGCTTGGAATATGATCTGTTGCTAAATGTGATGAAACTTAATTGTCAAATAGAAAAAAGATGTTAGACCTCACAACATTATTAAAAATTGTCAGGTCGTATTTCAATAGTCCGGAACTATCTAAGTTTGTTATGACACGTTCTTTGTAGGCTCACTCGGAAAAAATGTTTTGTACCATAGTGAAAAGATTGTAACTAAATATTTGTAAAACTCTTGCATAACAATGTTTTACAGATCGAGCTATCAATATGGGTATGGTATGGATTCTCATGTGGTTTTGACTTCTGACAGAAGTAAATCAGATAAATTGTTCTTGCCAGGATGAATTGATTGAAATGTATGGATTTCCTTTGTTGTGTTGTTCGACTTGTACCGTTTTATTATAGTGTATAACTTTGCTTACATATCAATGTTAAATTATATAAATTGTTATTTTTTAACATTTGTATCGAAAAGGACATTTGACCGTTGAAATAAATATGCAAATAAAGAGCGCTGAATTATTTTTTGATGGTGAGCGCTAGTATAACAATAAATCCACTTGGAAAAAATGGTAAAAGTTTAATATGTCGAATGTGTGTCGCGTGAGTGCTAGATAAGCGCTTTATCATTAACCCGCTTTGCAGACAATCCGAGGAGTTTTAAAGTGGGACACAATCACAGAAGCATCTTCGAGTATTTTTTTTAAATCATATAAAGAAATTATGACGACCTCCGTGGCCTGGTGGTAAGACACTTGTCTGCCGATCCGGAGATTGCGGGTTCGATCCCCGCTGGAACCCAGATTTTTTAAAATAGGATTCCAGTCTGGTTTACACTTAGGGCCTATAAAACACATATTTCTGGTTGGTTGGAAGAGATTGCCACATGGCAATAACTCGCCAGGTTAAAAAAAACCAAAGTGTTTTATTTACTAAATCATTATCAACGTCACCCCATGTTCCCATTTGGGCAGGCAGAGAAAACAGATCTACACTTCATTCAATCCCGTGTTTTGATTCCGCCACATTGATGCACCTCGTCATGTATGCTCTCTCTACTTAATATTTTTTTCACTCTTCCCTTTTTCAGAACTTGATTAATTTGATTTTGTCACATTTCTAGTCGAAGGTCTTTCCAAACTTTTCATAACTTCTATGCTACTTGAATAAATTATTTTTGCAAATTTTTCATAATTCATTCTTTCTACGTGGCTGAACTATCTCAATCGTTTTTGTTCGAGTTGTTTGAGTAATATTATCAACACTCTGTATGCTTATTTATTTCACAAATGCGGAAATACAATAAGCGGAAGTAAAAGTTGACGATAAGTTGAAAGTTGGGAAATTTTCTATAATTTGTGAATACAAAGTATGTGGAATGTAGGAATAAAAGGTATTTCGATAGAAAGGGGAGAAAACTTTGGAATGTAAAGTGTTCAGTGGAGGTCGAAGTAAGAACTGTAATTTGTTTGTTTTTTATGTTGACGAAGAAATATTGAATTTGTCAATTAGCTTTTTGAAATATTTATTTCATTTTATTTTTAATCACACATGAGTTAAAATATTTTTTTATTATTATAAGAGGATCATTATTTCGAATCCTTACAGTACATTTATACCGAAGAAAGTACAATTATATCACTTCACACGAAAAGGCACTGAACTGGTTGGACGGAGGAAATAGACGCCAAATTAAAATACTGTCCGTGCTGTTTAATACCCTTAAATGTTTTGCCACCCTCTCTTATCTCGCAGAACATTTTCCGAGTCTTTCCAATCAAGGACTAGAGCTACGCTCAAATAGAGATTGTTTATTGGCGTACCCAGTTTACCACTCTTTTTTTTTGCATCGTCCTTTACTATCCATGCAGTGAGACTCTGAAATCAGTTACAAACCAATGTTAGACTCACTCCGTCTTTGGCATGCTTTAAGAAGCGACTAAAAAAACTTTTAATTTCTAGTCAGTAATAACATATAACGTGTTTCATTCCTGATTTTCTTTCCTCTCCACCATCCCTTCCTTTTCCTTTGATCGATGATATCTCACTTTATATGAAAAGGATTGTTAGGGTGATTGTTCGTCTTCGTGGGATTTATGAGCGTATGCTCACGTATATGTTCATGAATTTCATGGGGATGGATAGTCATTTGAATGTTTTTGCGACCATGTAACTTGCTTCATTTACTTTTGTCTGGCTGGTTGGAGGGATGCAAACAACATCGGTATCCGGAACCGGCGTAACGCTGCACAGGACCGTCAGTCATGGGGGCAAGCTCTGCGGGAGGCCAAGACCCGACCTGGGTTGTAGAGCCATGGATGGATGCCTGGTTGGAAAAGATTGCCGCCTGGCAATAAACCTACCAGATTGTATTTGTAATAAAGTGTACAATAAATTAATATGTTTATTCATTCATATGAATACAACATACGAGTTTGTTTAACGTGTTCCTCGCGGGAAGCACAACCGCCTGTGATTTGATCTGTAGCATCTGTAACATCCTTTTTAGTTTATCTCCTTTATTTAATGAGTCTCCTTAAGAGTAATGACTATTATTTATTTTCAGAAAATTATTTGAATGTCATGTT
This sequence comes from Odontocerum albicorne, assembly GCA_949825065.1. NCBI lineage: Eukaryota > Metazoa > Arthropoda > Insecta > Trichoptera > Odontoceridae > Odontocerum > Odontocerum albicorne. The sequence continues at coordinate 7,093,559 of OX463856.1, forward strand.
TACTTGGTGGTGTAATCAAATATCAGTGGTTCTAAACAAAATACGCGTTTAAACTTAGAAATTAAAAAACGCCGAAATTGTGACGCGCACAGGATTCGTGGAATTTGATTTTTAACGCGGTGTATAGGTTAAGAGCGTGGCCATGAGATAAATTGCCATCGACCCAAGTGATCGAGCCTTTAAGTCGAAAACAACTACAATAAGCCAAAAATGACAGTTACGTCATCTTACGTATTTGAAAGACTATGTGTTTCGTCTTGTTTCAAATACACGTCCTTTCATAATGTCCTTATTCTTTATTACACGTTTAACTGTTTTTGCATACATTCTACGCAGCGTTCTTATTTTTTCCGCCTGAACCTTACTTTCACCACTTATTTGACATGTCCAAGTTTCGCTTGTATGTCGTAATGTTGTAGCGAGTTGCTTATCTTGATACGTCGTGATGATTTTGATATGTATTCAAATAAATATAGAACTCAGGAATGCGGATAAAAGCGAAAGTGAATAGCGGGTAAATAATAACAAGTCTTGACAGTTGGGTGAATAATAATCTTTATTTCTCTACAAGTAGGTATTTTTATAGTAGTGAGTGAATGTGCTCGCAATATATACTCTGTCTCACTCCTGCGCGTGCACTATTGTAGCGGGTAGTATATTTATTTGCCGAGACGGCGAGACAGAACGTAAATACTATTTGTGAGTAAACATTGTTGACGTTTCTAGTATGTGACAATTGTAAATAGTTCATCGGTCGTTGACCCTGTATGTTTAACAATTATTTATTTATTTATTTACAAATTATGCTTGACAATATATTTAACAGGGACGTAGGTACGCTACAATGTTATCAATATTCCATTATGAGCTGCCATTTATGTTTTTCTTGAAATTCACCATAATTATGAAATAACTTAATATTTAAAGTAATAAAAAAATGAATATTATTTCTTATTATGACTCGAACTGGTTTTAATAAGAATTTTAAAAATCAAGTCACTCGACAAAGTTATAAAACATCAACGTAAAAAGTTCTTTAACCTGCTATTAAACGTCGATAATGAATGACGATCACGACTTAAATCGGATCTTTCGCATTTTGATCACGCCCGGGTAGACTGTTCGATATTGGGGAGGTGGATATTTCGATATAAAATGTATGGACAAATTTATAGCCTACATTGTGCAAATGATTAACGTATCTCCATTAGGAGTAACCCGCAAAGTGTCGTTAATAACTTTTGCGATAATGGCTCGAAATTATTGGCGCTTAGTGCAAGTCGTAATTTAAACCCCAGCCGACGCTTGGAGGGTTAACGCGTTTAGCGCTCGCGAACGCTGATGTATATATGTACCTATTTATCGTCACTGTATAATTAGAATACTTGAAGCTCCATTTTGTTAAAAAATTCTCTTGAAATAATTGTGAAAAAAAATGCATACTGTACATAACATGACCTCAGTGGTTGTAATGGTAAAACTTTACTGTTTCAAAACAAGAGGTCGAGATTTAATTTATAACATGCAAGCTTTAATACCATTTTGTTTGCTTTGTAGATTTACGACATGGAATAAAGCCTTTTTAGTTGTATTTTAGAAAGGATTGAATTATTTATATGTAGGAACCGCTTATTGATGGTTGCATGTTCCGTGCAAACCTCTATCGAGTTATTGATTGGATTATATTGTTAGTTCAGTATTGTAAGTTTATATTAATAAGATCGTCTACTTTCTTTATTTAATTTAATAACAACCCTAAATGTTAACAATGTATGTATTTTAATCCGGTAGCTCAGACAGTAGTGGTAATGCAAGGCTCTATTAGATCTCCGGGTATCATGGGAGGGAATAGTCAGTCGTCAGTGCTTGGATAAGTAGAAATATACAATGAAACACATATTTTGCTGAGAATTGATAATATATTTTATTTTGACGAGCAGATGATGAAATAAATTAGCAAACTATTTTCTGATACTCCGCTATCCTTTCAGATGGACAGACAGTCGAAGTATTTTTTATTTGAGGGGTAAAGTTTTGAACTTTAAAGTAACATCTTTAAAGTATTGAATGCTCTTTGCATGACAAATTAATTTTGTTTCTTAGCATGAACTATCCCTTTGATCTGGTGATGGCAGAGTCATTTGTATACCTACGCATTATCTTGACGGTTCACTTGGTTCGACACTGGAACGATCTTCCAGGTTCAATCAGATGTGCTATATTCCTTTTCCTTTTCTATACAATTTTCACCCTTATTCGTGTTTTCCTGGAGATTAATGTTTTTTTTGTATTTTTTTTTATTACCATTATTTTCGTACACTTTGGTCTAATACACGGTCACGTATTCGCCAAACGTATACCCCCGAAAGGAATAAATAAAGAAATAAACAATAACAATACAGGGAAAAACAAATCCGCATCTAATAGGAAGGAATAAATAAAGAAATAAACAATAACAATAAAGGGGAAAACAATAGACGCATCTAATAGGAAAAATTAAACCGTATGCCGTTGTGATAGTACAGTGGACCAAAAAAAATATACCATGATTTTATACAAGTTACTACGAGTATATTTACTTTTAACTTTTTACGCTTTTGAAAGTACGAGTATTATAATGTTTCTTTACCACGACTCCCACTCTTGCTTACATTATAAATTTGATTGGTCAAACTTTTGTCACCCACTTGTTTTCTTTTCTTTATGATTTGAAAATAAATCAGTTAGGATTTTAATCCAATGAAAAAAGTATATTTAATTATGTATTTGTCTTTATATAAATTTTTTCCATTGCTTTTTTGAGTAGACTATAAAAAAACATAAAAACAGCAAACCTGCTTAAATATAAATTTAAAGTTTAGAAAATAAAAACTGAGACATTTTTGGAAGATTGGACGTGAGCTTTTGAATTCAAAATAAGTATAATTAAATACGTTGTCATCCTTAATGATTTATTTTAAGAAACTTAACTTTCAGTGAATATTTAACAACATTTAACTTTAATATTCCACTAAGCAGATAAATTCACATCACGTTTTGTACCGAGGGAATATTTGGCGTTATATTTTTTAATGGTGACAATGGGAAATAAAATAATAATTAATAGAATATCGTAGAAATATCTGCACTCCTCTATGACTCCGAATGCTGGACGATGTACTCGTATAACTCTTACTCCAGGCAACTAGAAACTGCTGAAATGCTCATGCTAAGATGGTAAGCTGGTGTGTCCCTATGAGACTCAATAAAAAGTTCACGCATTCGTGGAAGCTTAGGTGTTACAGACATCAACACTTAGATGGACGAGAGGCGATCGAGATGGTGTGGCCAAGTTGGACGCAGAACACCCTATCACATTGTGAACCAGGCAATCTCCATGGATCTTCCTCGAATAACAACCAAAAGAAGACCAAATAATTCGTGGGTGGGGCAAAAAGATAACCTAATGCAGAGGCACGACCTGGGGGGACGTAGTCCGGGACAGAAGAGCATACAACCTGAGGACGAGGAGAGCTGACCCCAACAGTCTTCGCAGACATTGAGTTGGGATGGAGCCAGGGACAAGAAGAATAATATCGTTGTAATACATTGTTAAATATTGTAATATAGAGTTTCACAAAGTTAAAACCAAAACTTTCAGTTACGAGAATATTACGTGTCATATCTGAAAGGATATCTGCAAACGCGTTCAAACGTTGTAGAAAAAAGTTCTAAATCACAATGAAAGAAGGTCAATCAATTTTTTTTAAAGAGAACGCAAACGGACTGCTGCAATTTGTGATATTGTATCCCTGGAAGAAGTTAATACGGCATTAAAACACATAAAACTGGAAAAGTGGCAGGTCGGGATGGTATATTTTGTGATTTCTTGATATAAACGAGTAAGCATGTAAGATTTTCAACGCTAACTTGCTTAGTTTTAAGAGTTTCGAGTGAGAAACAACACCGGAATTGTTAAAATAACTAACTCAAAGTCTGAAAAATCCTGACGATCCGAGGTTTTAGATTTATTGCAGCTTTTAAATAACCTATAAAAGGTTCAAATTATCATTCTCGCTTAAATTTTACCCTACTTTGACGAGGTTATTCAAATTTAATAAGCATGCTACGAACCTTATACAAATCGTTGTAATTAAGTTTTTACCTTAACCTCACAAATTGAAATTATTTAGTAAAAAAATGTTGCTTAAGATAGTGTTCCAATATGAGAATGGTAACTTTATCTACAAAATATAAGAGGTATGTGTAGTAGGTTAATATATGCATGTGTAAGAGAAATTCCCATCACGTCCTGTACCGTGGGAATATCTGGCGTTCTGCTTTTTATTGGTGACAACGGGGCATAGAGAGGCTTTAGTGATCTAAGAGGGCTGTTAGAGTGAACAGCAGTCATTGAAGTGAAAGTTGACATGTCTTTTATCCTGAATATTGAGAAAATAATACACTTTTGAATGTTGAAGTAGTTAAAAAAAACGATTATATACCCATCAAAGTCAAGCCATTTTACATCACAAATTTTATTTATTGTACATCACAAAATTTAAAATGAACAATACTAGGAGTATATTATTTATGGTTAAAGCATAAACATTGTGGAGGTTTATAGACATTGTAATTTGTTTTATCAAACACTGTGTGAACAGATTGAAACTGGAAGGGTCATGACGTTATATTGTATAAAGTGGAATAAACAGTGTTTGATAAAACAAATTACATTGAAAAATACTGTTAAACATTTTCAAATATTTTTTTTAAATTGTTTTTATTATTCATTAAGAACGTAGACAGAATATGTAAAAATAATATAAAGTATAGGAAGACAGAAAACGAATTCGACGTGGCTCAAACACATATAAATTTGAACTAGAAAGTTTTAAAGTCACGCTGAAACAGTCGTCAACAACCGTATGACCACGTAACTTGCTTAATTTACTTGTGTCTGGTTGGTTGGAAGAGATTGCCGCCTGGCAATAAGACCACCAGATTGTATTTGCAATAAAAGTGTTAAATAAATAAATAAAAGTTTATCCCAGTAGGTAAACTGTGTGATTGTATGTACATAAGATTTTGTTTTACATATGATACCAAAAAAAATTCGCTCAAGTCTCATCTTTGATATCGATTTGATTTTGTAATCTGTATTTATCCGCCCCATTTTATAATCTGTATTTATCCGCCCCATTTATTATTCAAATTCAATAAAATAATTTCTTCCGTCAAAACAATTTTCGAGAAACAAGATTTTTCTCTCGACTGTCAATATTTTGTCAAATTCAAATTGAAGGTGATTTAAATAAATAAATAATAAGTTTATCGATGGCAGTGTAATATGTAAATATGTATTCTGTCGTTACATAAATATGTTAAGGCAAAGGAAAAAAATACATTTGAGAGATATCAGCTATCAAAAGATCTGGGGTAATTTTAACCTCCTCACAATTGATATACGAGTACACCCCCTTAAAAAGATGGGCGAGTCCAGCCGCGAGAGCGTCATATGTTTTTTTAGTACTCACTTTTGTACTCGTAAACTTAATTGCAAAAATATAAATTATCTATCCATAAAACAATATGTAAAGTAAATAAGTACAAATGTTATTAAAAATATGTCTTCATATAAGAGGTGCATGGCCGCGTGGTAAAGCACTGGGCTTCCGTGCGGATGGTCATCTGTTCGAACCCCGCGCTGTGCTACTCCCCTCGAACGACACAAGCACTTCTTCCACCTAGTGTTCGAGGGTATAAGGATACCTATGACTTCGGTCATATCGATTCTTAAAAAAAAATGTATACATATGCACACACATATACACACACAAGTACGTGTCTTATTGCCTCTTCACGTGTGCTATTTTTCCTTTACATTCCATGAAAAACTGCAAGTTTCGTGTCTCATCCAGTACTTCTGAACCTAAAAAGCTGGAATATTGGTACCAAAGATAATATTGTCTCCTGGCCACGCCCTTTAACATATCCGTATTACAACTTAGATACTATTGAAGAGTACCATACGAATGAAGAAAAATTATTGTGAAATAATCTAGATATGTGCCCGAATACTCGTATCAGAGGCAGATTTATGGCACCGATGTTCTGATGAATAGTACACGTGTCATGCATGCATTATTGATATCCTACTTTAAAGCAGACATTTAGACAATAAAATTGGGATATCAATAATGCATGAAATTATTAAAATCCGAGATATTTGAATGTATTAAATGGCGTTTTCATAAATACAAAAATAAAAAGCCGATAATCACCGCCATCGTAGCGAGAAAAAAAATGTAAGTCCAAATTTTAATGAACTAGAGAAAAAACTACAAAACAATATAAAATAGAAGACACATGGCAGAACAGGTAGAAGGAAAAAAGTAAAAAAAAGGAAAGCGAAGAATTGCCAAAACACAGTCATAAAAATAAAAGGATTAAATATCTAATTTCAAGACAATTTCAAATTACCTTCTTTTCTAACAGCTTGTTATAATTCCACTCCTAACATCACAAGTTCCAAGACTGGGATACTGTGCATGAGGCCGTCACCGTTTAACAAGGATAGATGGTTCCATGAAGGGGCGGGGGTTGCTCGTCCAGGCATAAAAGGATTTAAGGGCAGTGAGATTTTTTAACAGCCCCGATTTAACATTTTTACGACGTCAATAATTTTAACAATCTTGGCTTCTGACCAGTGACTTGCAAACTTTTGAACAAATTGGAGCATTTCAGGAACCTTTCTGTTTTACGATTTTACTTTTTTTTTCTGAGAAAATTGACGAAGCGTGAAATGGGAAAATGGATTTCAGGAAAGTAACGAAATGGTAGCCTCTTTATATATTAATATATATTTTTCTGCAAATTAAAATCATTGTGAAATTTAAAAATATTATTTTATACTGTTTACCAATGATATATAGTATATGGCGATTTTTTTTAATGATCGGAAAATTTTATTAATAAAATTCAAAGAGGAAAAACTACAGTTACTGGTGAGTATTATGGTAACTTATTATGATAACTTGAAACTTCGACAACGGTTAGTCAAATGCTACGTTTGGTCAGCGTTATTGCATGGAGTGGAATCATGGACCTTCAAAATCGATTCGAAAAGGCTCTTGAATTTATTAAATCGAATGCAGTGGGTGCTGATGGAATTCCGATAAAATTGATACGACTCTGTTTGCCATTTATTAAGGACATACTAGCGGGAATTTTTAATGCATCGCTTCAGGAGAAAGTATTTCCATATGTTTGGAAGTCTGCTCTAGTCGTCCCAATTCCAAAGAAACAAAACGTCGTTGAATTTAAGGATCTACGCCCAATAAGTATTCTCCCAGTTATATCAAAGATTTTGGAGAGATTGGTGTTCGTTCAGATATCGAATTATCTTCTATCCAATGACCTATTGCCCAAGTATCAATCTGGCTTCAGGCCTAAATATAGCACAACGACGGCACTGAGCTGTGTGGTGGATGACATATTGCGGGAATCAGATAAGGGAAAGGTTACTGCTCTGCTTCTGCTGGATTATTCAAGAGCTTTTGATACTGTCAATACAGATCTCCTGGTCTCTAAACTGTCCTTTTTGGGGTTCTCAGAGAGTGCATGCCAGTGGCTAAGGAGTTTCCTAACTGGTAGGAGTCAACGAGTTACCACTAGAGACCAGGCTGGACTACGAGTGTTGTCCCACCCCACAAGCCTTAAAAATGGATGCCCCCAAGGGTCAATACTGAGTCCATTACTCTTTAGCCTATATACATCTGATCTTCCAGATGTGATAAGGAACTGTAGCTACCACATGTATGCGGACGATACTCAACTTTATTATTCATTTGGAAGTGATGAGGTTCAGTCTGCCACTCAACACATAAATGATGACCTCGAGCGGCTGATGATATGGTCTAGGAGGCATGCGCTTCTCTTGAACCCTGCAAAATCGGTTATGATTGTAATGGGTACAAGACAACAAGTCGAAAAGTTGAACGAGCCTTTGGAAATAAAGATTGGTAACGCGACTGTGCCTACAGAGAGCGTGGTGCGTAATTTGGGTGTGTATATGGAATATGACTTAAGATTCGAGGCTCACGTTAGAACTAAATTACAATGGGCTTTTTCGCGGCTTAAAAATATTTATCGCATCCGTCAAAACCTATCCATCGAGGCTAGACGTAGAATAATCGACGCGCTCATTATCCCAATAGTCGAGTATGGTGATTGCATCTATGGACCGTGCCTTCTAAGGAGAACCGAACGGAAATTGCAAAGATTGCAAAATGCTTGCTGTAGGTATTGTTTTAACATTCCCCCCAGAGGACACATCACCCCTTTTTTGAGAGCTTTTAAAATTATTGACATGAAACAAAGACGGTTTCTTCATTTAAGCGTACTCATGCATAAAATTACCAGTTCAAAAATGCCACTTTATCTCTTCGAAAAACTGAATTGGTCTAGAAACTTTCACGGCTACGAGACTAGAGGCAGAGAGACTCTTTTACTTATCCCAAACCATAACCTAACACTGTTCAGGGGATCCTTCTCATACTCAGCCAGCAAATGCTGGAATGAGTTGCCCCAGGCCTTGAAGGAGCGGGTGAATAGCTATACCTTCAGAGATGCTCTAAAGCGTTATCTTCTGGGTGGTTAATGGGTTTCTCAGTGGTAAATGGGTCTCTTGTTTGCTTTTCTTTTCTTGTTTTCTTTCTTTTCTCTCTTTTCGCTGGTGGTGAATCGAGGATTGTGCATACATGTTTGTGCGTCATTTCCTCATTAATTCTTTTAAAACTGCTTATCTATTTCAATGTATTACTGCCTAACTATTTCAATGTTGTCTCAACTATCTTACTTCACATTTGTCATTATGTAAAATTTGGACTCCTTTGAGGCTTTTCTCTTCTTTTTTTTTTCTTTTTTTTCTCGTTCTTGCTGACAGTTAACCTGAGGTGGTATATGTGGGTTTACTTTCTATTTTGTTTTCTGCCATACGTTTTTGTTTTTTCTTTTTTCTTTTTTATTATATTTATTCTTTAATCTAGATATGCGGGGGTGTGGGATGGAAGCCCCCTGATGCCCTTGCGGTCGGGTTCGCCCTACATTGGTGGGGTGTATCTCGGCCGTGGGAATGTTTGTGGGATGAGCCCGGACCTTTTGGTGTACTGTCTCTTGAATGTGTTTTTTTCTGTTTTTCTTTTTTTGTCATCTACTATATTTGTTTTCTGTGTTTATTTTTTTGTATATATTCCTGTTTCTACGTGTCTAAGGGTGTGGGCTGAAAAACATCTGGTGTCCCCGTGGCTGGGTTCGCCCTATATTGGTGGGGTGTATTTTGGCCGAGGGGATGCTATTAGATGAGCCCAGACCTTTTGATAGCTTCTGCGTCTGATGTATTGTCAGCAATTTATGTGTTTTTAGAAATGTTATTCAGATTTGATCTTGTACATACTATGTTGCTGTCAATAAACCTAATATTTATTTATTTTATTTATTTATAGTATGAACCGACTGGAAGCATTCGAATTGTGGATGCACCGGTGAATGCTACGGATACATAAGGGTTCTTCAAAGAGTCAAAGTTGATAGCGAGTTGCTGACTAATATTAAAATCCGAAAGGTGTCCTATTTGGGTCATGTGCTTAGAGGAGAGAAGTTAAAATTACTGTACCTGTTCATCCAAGGCTTAATAGAGGGTCGAAGAGTTTTGGCAAAGGACTAATCTCTTGGCTCCGCAATATACGTGATTGGACTGGTATAGGGAGCGTTGGAAATCTTTTTCGGGCTGCCGGGGAAAATATGCCTACTCTCAGGTGATATACAACGTTGGGGGAACCTGACATGACACTGGGGAGTTATGGTCATTAATGTAATTACAAGTGCTAAGAAAAACGATCAAGAGGCTTGAGATTATTACACGACAATGCACCAGTGCATACTTCGCATGTTGCAAAGGCTGCCATTCAATATTGTGGTGTCCAAAAATTTAATCACTTTCCCTTTAGTCCCTTTCCGACTTGACTCCTAATAATTATTTTTTTATTCAAAACTGAAATCCGATTTGCGTGAACAACTCATTCAAAATGACGAAACACTTTTCTAGCAAATACAATCTGGCGGGCTTATTGCCAGGCGGCAATCTCTTCCAACCAACCGGACAAAAGTAAATGAAGCACGTTACATGGTTGCATACATGATTCAAATGACTATCCATCCCCACGAAATTCATTAACACATATGGAGCATATGCCCACGAACCCCACAAAGACGGACAATGACCCGAACATTTTTTTTCATAATATATAAAGTGAGATACCATCAATCAAAAGGAAAGGAAGAGAGATGATATATTGGAAAAAAATCATTTTGTTTCATTCTATAGCCTATTGTATATTCCTGGGCCTGAAACTTTTGTATATCATTGTGTATAAAAGTAAAATGAATGCAGCGATATCTATCGTTGGATATAGTAACCGAAGTTAAGGTAAAATAAGTTTGAAAAGATGTGAAAAAACCGTGGTTTAACCATACTAATCGAATGTTAAAAGAGGGAAGAACGAATATTCTTCATAAAAATAAGGTAAGCATGAGGAAATGTATGGATATGGCAGAAGTGAAATAGGTGTACTAGGAATGAATGATGTCGATATTTTGTCCCTCAGATAAACCAAATAGGGACATGGCATAATAATGCTGATGAGCAAAAGAATTGCCATTGAAAATGTTTCTATAATTTTTTTTTAAATATTTATACCTAATCGGATAAATATAAAAATGTATCACTGAATAAATGCAATTTAATAGAAAATTAAACGAACCTTAGTTAAAAAATGTATTAAAATTTACCTTATAATATTAATACAATAAAATTTAAATTATAATGCATTAAAATTTACCTTATAATACAATAAAATTTACCTTATAATACATTAAAATTTACCTTATAATACAATAAAATTTACCTTTTAATACAATGAAATTTACCTTATAATAAGATAAAATAAATTAATTGAATATTTTTAAATATCTGAAATTTTAGTAATAAAAAATAAATGAAAAGGTATTTATAGTGAAAGCCACGAAATAAAAAAAAACAGATTTCCACAGAGAGGAGAGAAGGTCAGTTTTATAAAGTCTTTCAGACTGTTATATCGCATGGTTTGGCTTATAATACCGCGATTTCGAAAATGTTGCAGCTTTCTTTTAAAGAAGTTTTTCAAAATCAGGGGCAAAATTGACTTAAAACAAGCATTAGACTTGTTCAACCAATGTTAGACTCGTTCGCTGATTCGCTTTAAGAAGCGGCTGAAAAAAATATTAAGTTCGACGGCACTATTACATGCTTCATTCCAAATTTTTATTTTCTCTCCACCTTCCTTACCTTTTTTTTATGATATTTCACTTTTATTTTATGACGTTTATAATTTTTTTAAGGCGAGTAATCTAATAACTTCCTTTATTAACTTTGCTTGATTGGAAGAGATTGGCGCCTGGCCATAAGTCCGCCAGATTTTTATTACAATGAAGTTTTTAACAAATACATGGTTTAAATGCACCGTGCACCCTAAAAATCGATAAAGTGAAGAAAAACAGTAAAAAAATATATTTTTCAACGCTTTTGGAATCTGTGCAAAAGTTGAAACCGTCTTAATAATGAGACTGGTCTATGGAGAAAAATGTCTATGAACGAAGGTACTTACATTTGGCAGACAGAGAAAATGTAATTCAGAAGCCTTTGTGAAAAAGCCACTGGTCCTGTTGGATTAATGGTCTTTCCCCGATAACAAACCTGTGGAACGGTCGTCATAAAACCAGATGGTGGAATGTGGAATGTAGAATGAATATTGCAGGACCTTTTCCAATCTTCAGCCCTGAATGGAACCCACATTTAAATTCTCCATCTTTGTCGTTTTCAATTATTATTATTACTAGAAAAAAACAGGATAAAGTGAGGAATGTGACTGGAAGACACACAAGATCTTCTGAGAAGCATAGGATTCGTTCTGGAGGTCAAAGCTCTGAAGGGGTTGTACGAGCATAAGGAGTAAGTTATATTTTTAACTATCATTGTAAGAGGGTTTGACGTAATTTAATTAGCTAGATTGGTATTTTTTTATTAGGATACTGATGTAAGGGTTGAAAAGGAACCTTAATGGTTATTATACGAGTATATATTATTATCTGTGAATCATTTAGCTGCACTACAAATAATTATCATTCACACTAACGTCGCTGTCTTATGTTTAACGAACTAACTTAACATTCAGTCGTTTCGGATTTGATTTAGAGAGAACCCAGAATATTTAATTTTCAGATTTTTTTATCGACTTTTTCAACATTTTTTATGCAATCCACCGATACAAGGATGATTTTTGCCATCAAATTCAAGGCATAGTGCAAATATATGAGACAATTTAATGATTTTTTTAAAATAGCAATTCTAGACCATTCAAAGTTTCAACTGATTAAGCTTCAATAAATTAACAATCGATCTATAAGTGGAAAAGCTATGAAGAAAAAAAAACGCACCATTCATTGGACGTGGCAAAGGTACGGTCTTCAGTAAATCAAATCTGTCTCGCAAAGGACAATCGAAAAATACTTGGTCTACAATTTCATAATCCAGTCCACACTTGCAGCCGGGATTTTCCACAATAACCATTATGTAAAAGTGATTAGGCACCACGCAGTAATTCGTCTTTATTACTGTTATATAATAAAACAAAACAGTTTAAGTTGAACCCAACACAATAACAAAGCAAACCCTTATCATTTTTTCAATTCATACCGGCATGAGCTACTTTTTCACTTTACACTTGTTAAGTTGTCAAAGTCATGTAGAAATCCTTACAATGTTCATAGTGATTGCCCAAACTGTGTTAGTTAGTTACGCATAAGTTAAACAAATAATTTGTTGTAGCTGCGTCATAGAGAATTAAAAAATTTCCGTTTGAACTTTCAAGGAACATTTGAACTTAGCATTTGTATATCGATATTCATTAAATGAACTTTACTTTCCTCTTTTGCAAAACCATTTCGGTATATAAGGCTTTTTTAAATTGTTGACAAGGGTCTGATTAACTAAAACAGACGTCTAGCAGAGTAAAATAAACTTAAAAGAACTTAAAATATAAGCCGCCAGTCGGCGTCCGGTCGTTAAACTTAAACGAAACAATGATTAATCCAACAAAGGATATGGAAAGTCAACCCTACGTAGTAGACTGGAGCTAGGAGGAAGGACAAGAAAAAGGAGAACTTAAAATATAAAATATGATTTTTTCGTACATAAAAACATGGATATTATCAGGTCTTGTCCCCTACTGGGTAGACAAAGAGAACAGATCTTCAAATTCAATCAAAGCATACAAATTTGGCTTCCTCCACATTCAAACGTCTTAATATACACAATTTTCTATTATTTATACTTCTTACTTTGCTTTCTTACTAAATTTGATCCATTTGGTCTAGCCACGTTTTCCTCGGCCTTCTTCTTCTTCGCACACCTTGCACTTCTGATATATATTCACTTAATCATTCATTCTCTCCACATGTCCAAAACAAACAAATGTTCCTTTTTGCATCTTACTTAAAACATCCCGTTTATTCTTGCATTCATATCTGATGTCTTCATTCCGCCTTTTTTAAAACATTGACAATCCACAAATTACACTTTTTTGCACGCATCTCAAAAACATTCATCTTACACTTTTCCTTTTTCTGCCAAGTCCAAGTTTTACTTCTATTCATCAAATGGGTACCAACACACATTTATGTTTTATAATTTGTTTAACACTTGCCTTACTGTGCTAAAAAAAATCCGCCAGCCACGGTGCTGAACGCTAAGCGTCCAGTGAAAAATGTATATTTTAAATTAAAATTATGCAAAATCTGCTAGGTTATTTTTTGTTATTAGCTATACAAATCATTTTATTATGTATAAAAACGTCCAATAATCAAATAGAATATAAGTCCTGGTCACTCGCTATCCACCACAGGGTGGCAAGTGTTAATCAAACACTGTTAATTCCATTTTTTGGACTTTACCACTTTATTCCACAAAAAATTAAATGAACAGTGTTTGATGAAACAAATTACAATGTCTTTAATCCTCCACAATGTCAATGCCTTAACTATAAAAAACACGTTTTTAGGTATTGCTTTATTTCTACAGTTGATATTGCGCGGTTAATGTATATAACATTAAGAACTCCGTTTACTTTGTTCTCTGTCGCTTCCCTTTTTTCAATATCCCTTCAAAATCGCCCATCCCACGTAAATATACATCATCAACCTGCTCCAGTTTTTCAGAGTTAACCCATACATCGCAAACACTTTTTTCCACACTTCTTTCTATAACCAAAACCTATGAACCATTTTCAATTCTTTTTCCACGTATATTTTTCAACTGCGTGAACTAGTTGTTAATACATTTAACTTTTAACCGGGGGTTGCGTTTCCAATAGTTAAACTAGTATATACGAGGCATATCCAGAAAGTAAGTGTACTGAATTTTTGTAGGTTACAATTTTTTTTATTTAAACAAAAAAAATACGTGGTTAGCGTAGTACATATGTAAGCTATTTTTCGACATAGTCGCCATTCCTCTCAATGCAGGTGGTGAAGCGGGGTATCAAATTTTTGATGCCTTCCTCGAAGTAGTTTTCCGCCAACCCCTCCGTCCCCTTCTCCACCTCCTCCTTTACCTCCTCGTCGGTTGAAAACCTTTTTCTACCCATGTGCAGCTTCAGGTATGTAAAAAGATAGTAATCTGAAGGTGCTAGGTCAGGGAAATGCGCGGGATTTAAACGAGGCGAGCAGTTCCTTTGTGGCGTTGGCCGTGTGTGGTCTGGCATTGTCGTGCAGCAGGCAGACTCCCTTTGTCAGCATGCCTCTCCTCTAGTTCTTAATCGCCCTCCGCAATTTTTTAGGGTCTCACAGTATCTTGCAGAGTTGATGGTCTCCCCTTGAGGCATATATTCAATTAAAATTATGCCTTGACAGTCCCAAAACACGGATTCCATGATTTTCTTGGCTAAAATTGTGGTTTTGAACTTTTTGGCGGAGGGTGAAGAGGTGTGACGCCACTGTCGAGACTGCCTTTTGGTTTCAGGCGTGTAGTGTGCAACCCAAGTTTCATCTCCAGTAACGATGGAGCGGAGAAATTCATCTCCATGGAGTTTGCAGCGCCTCAAAAACTCTTGCCCGGCATTATTTATTTCGCACTTGGCGGGAGATTGGATTGACATTTTTCACGAAACGTGTTGTCGCGTCGACACTTCTCAACGTACTGACCTCGAACCGGTCTCGTTGCGGAGAGGAAGGGTCAGGCTACACGGAAGTGTAGCCAACATGTCGAAAATAAAATGCATCCGGTCGTGAGAGCCTCAGTACACTTACTTTCTGGATACGCCTAGTATGTTTGAAATATCATGTATTTTTGCATTTAAATTCTAGTTATAATTTCAGTTAAAAGATTACCCAGATCTTGGAGATGTGAACCTTCACCTTTTATATACTATATATATACACATACATACCATAAAGCCGTACGTCTTTCAGGGTAGACAAACAAAAGAGAAAGCCAGATTTTCTTATCGCAACACACACCTTTCTCCTCTTCTTAATCCATACACATTCTCATACAGCGCCTACGATTTCTCTGACTTTTTACATTTCCTTCTTTCAAAACGTCGTACACTTGATCCAGCCATACTTTTCTTGGTCTCCCTATACTACACCTACTCATATGAGTTGTGTATATTATTCTGTTAGTTTTTCTTCATATTTGTGTTCTACATGCCTTAAACATATTAAAATGATCTTCTTTATTTCACTTCACATATCAGATATAAGTTCACATCATACTTTACACCTTCTTTCCATATTTGTAGGAAGACCCTCTCCCACGCTTTCCGGTCACATGTACACTGTAATATTTCAGTCATCGTTCAGTCGTTCCACGTGCCCAAATATTTTAAAACTAGTAAAAATATAATTTAGTTGTCTACATACATACCATCACGCCATTTTTCTGTTGGGGGAAGCTGAGATGACTAAATGCCTAAATTTTCTACCACTGCATCCTTCAAAGCAGCATCTATACAGAGTCTCATGTTTCTCTCTTTTAAAATTTTATTCACTTGATCCAACCATACTTTTATCGGTCGTCTTTTTCTACAACTCCCACTAAACACCAAACCATTTGACACATGTTAACTATCTAAACAACTTGTTCTTACCCCATTTATTTCAGTAATTTTTAGCTCTCCTTCACCCTTAATAATTACACTGCTTATTCTGTCACATATCAACCTACCACATTTTATTTTCACTGCATGCGATTTACTTCGTCTGTATTATTCATTTTTCACGTCCCCATTTCGCTCCCACATAGCAATGTTGGCACCAAGACGCTATTATGAACCACAATTTTAGCAGAACTCGACATCATTTCGTTAAACAAATGAAATCTATAATATATATCATCACCCCGAGCCCATTGCGGTGTAAGTAGAAAGAACAGATGTTCAACTTTTCTATCTTAGTACAAAACTTTCACTACCTCTACATTCATACATCTCATCATACACAATCTTCTATTATTCATACTCTCGTTTAATTTTCTTCCAAAATCTAATACACTTATTCCAGCAATGTTTTCTTTGGTCTACGTCTTTCGCGCACACATTGCGTTTCTGAGTAGTACACTCGTTTAGTCATTTTGTCGGCATTTACTTTCTCCACATATCCAAACCATTTAAAAGCTCTTTTCTTAATGTTACATAAGACACTTATTTTATTAATACGAGTACATTCATTTCTGGTTTCTTTTTTCCGCCTTTTCCATACATTGATAGCACATCATTTTCTTGGCAACGTATCGCATCATTTTTAGTCTTACTTTTATCCTTCTTCTTCCAAGTCCGTGTTTTACTTCCATACGTCAAGTTGTGCATTAATACGATGACGTATTGTATTTTTTGTTATTTTTATTTATTACATTAAGTACTCTGTTTACTTTGTTTCCCTACCCTTATTTCAGTCTGTTTTTTATCAACGATCTAGAAAGCTATTATTTTTAAACTAATTTAATAAATAAAAATTTCAAAAATCAGAAAAAACTTGTGTAACAGAGATGTTAAAGTCGATGAATATATGTAGTTCCCGCCCCACTTGGCTTTCGAACAGACGCGCCCCGAAGGCAAGTCGGTCCATTTACCCATCACAATGCGGGGACTGACTGGAAAAGGTGGAAATTGAGACACGGGATGGTCGGGAGGGAATCAGGTATTCAATTGGATACTTGAAAAGACTCCGTACTCTTCCTCTAATGGAAGCGTGCCTATCCCTGAGGATACAGCACAATGTAGTGACTAGTAGATTTTTTTTAAACTGAATGAAATATATTGCGTCATTTCGGGACATATTTTATTTCTTTAAATATTTACATAATTCAACACAAGACAAACGGGTTATATTACCAGTCTTAGTAAACTCATTAACTTTTCTGAGATAATTAACTTATTTTCGCAAAATTCTTACATTAATAATCAAACAAAAACGAGTTGCAACCATTCACGAAATTCGCCGAGACAATTTTCAGCAAAAAACAAAAAAAAAGTGCATTAAAAAAATTATCAAATATTTCCGCTTTAATTTTGTCAAACTCATCACAAAAAAAATGCTAGTAGTAAATGACATTTTTATTCAACTTATATTAATTCCCGCTAATTGTGTTTCAACCTCATCTTCCGAGGCTTTCTTCATTCGAAATGATCCTGGTTACGAGAGCATAATTTAGGTCAGATAGGAATTATGTTACATTGGATAGTTCGTCTTTCCTTGGTAAGTTTTCTACGATTTCCTTAGCAAATATGTATTTTCAAACATATGTAGATACGGGGAGGTTCCTAATTAAATGGCTGCAGCCACCACCTTCATATCCTTACACTATTTTTTGTTAAATTTTGAATCAGTCAATAATAATAATTTCGAATCCCGAGTTAGAGCGCCCTTGAGGAGAATCTGTTCTTTAAACGACGGTACATAAATTATATTTTTATAATTATTATTACTATCGTAAGTGCGTGTGGTCTATTGATATCAATATTTGAATATTTAACAATAAATGCAGTGAGACTCTGGAATTAGTTACAAACCAATATAAGACTCGCTCCGTCCTTGTCATGCTTTAAGAAGCGACTGGAAAAACTCTCAATTTCTAGTCAGTAAAATAACGTGCTTCATTCCCGATTTTTATTTTCCTTTCCTCTCCACCATCCCTTTCTTTTCTTTTGATTGATAATATCTCACTTTAGGGTATATGCAAAATAATGTTTGGGTTATTGTCCGTCTTTCTGGGCTTCGTGGGCATATGCTCACGTATGTGTTTATGAATTTCGTGGGGATGGATAGTCATTTGAATGGTTTATGCAACCATGTAACTTGTTTAATTTACTGTCTGATTTGGTTGGAAGAGATTGCCGCCTGGCAATAATCCTGCCAGATTGTATTTGCAATAAAAGTGTTAAATAAATAATAAATAACTTTCAGTTTTACTTTTAACATTAATCCTCGCCACACGTGTTTCTAACTCCTACCCCGAGGCTCTCTTCAGAGAGAATGATCTCAGTTTGTTATAAGAGCTTAGGTCAGACTAATATGTTTCATCTGAAGTGTGTGTGGTTTCATCCCTCTTATTTTTTTTTCCTTTGGGTCAATACAGATTAATGTAATTAGTGGAATAATAAAGAACTTTATTGTTAATTAACCTATATTGGCAATATTTATATGAAATACTCAAAAGTTGATCATATTTACAGTGAATTATTTCAATTGAAGTGTAATGAAAATATTGGTGCAATTGTCCCTAGGTCGCAGCACAACAAATATAAAATCGAAAAGTTCGCCCATCATACATATTTTAATATGCCACTTCCCAATTACAAATATTAACACAATACACAGTTACACACTTAAAAGAAATGACACAAAATCCAACATATTCCTACATAATTCAATAAGCACTTCACAAATATATACACATACTTCATCAAGTAAAATAAAATAAGCAAAACCGGTTAGCAATTAGATTTTGTAGGTAAATAAATCTTAGGTTATTTTTGGTTAAGTATTTTCAATCTGGAGTATATAGATTAAGTCAGTCAAGACACCGTTCTTAACCTTACAGTGCGCAATGATGCACATATGAATCAACCAAAGTTTTTCTAAATATTTTTGTTTTGAGTGGTATAAACAACGACTCATGCGCTGTTACAAATGTGATACAATAATCTTCATGCTTTAAAACCATAACGGTTTAATAGAAAACTGTTTTACCGGTCAATTTGGCAGCTGAAGTTTGACTTGTGGCGCGTAGATGACTTTTGTGATTTGTTCCAGTTTGAAATCAAATTATTTTATTATTGGTGATCAAAGTAATCTTTTTTTTTTCTTTTATTCTTTAGCACATATGTGTAAAATAAGTGAAGTTAAATATATTATTTCATTTATATCATTATATCATATAATTAACTTACAAATGCGCAGTGATTCATATATGAACTTTTCTCTTTATTTTTAAATATAAATATATAAAAACAAAAAAAAAGTTTTATTGTATTTTTCATGTTCCAGTAAAAATTTCATGCATTAATTATTTTTAATTTTTTAAATAATAAAAATCGCGCATTGTAGGGTTAAAAGTAAAATACGAAATAAAAATATTATTGATATAACCAGTATGACAATTTGCTAAAATCTCTCTGTAGACAAACTTGAGAATACAATATCTATTTTCCTTATATTATTTATATTTGATGTAAAATTTCCAAAGCGTAATTGCAATTAACTTAATGTAACATTATAAAGAGCAAAAACGATACAAAATAAATTGAAAAAAAGACACGAGTTATCAAAGTTTAAATTAATTCCCTTTAAATTAACTTTTTTGAGTTTGTCACTATGCAAATACAATTAAGATTAAACCGTGATATAGGATACAAAAAACGAGTGTCCCGTCATTACTATTTTATTAATAGGTTAATGTTTAAGTAAACGAATTTTCATGGGTTGGTAAAAACAAGAAAGCTCTTTGATTAAAAAATGAGCTTTTGCGAATTCTTTATGTATTGTAATATTTTTCAAAAACTGCTAGAAAGACACAGCATCCTGGGAGTGGCTTTTAGAGTTTGATTGATATCATTATATAAGCTTTAGTGGTGTGATCTTTTATGCACGTTTGCTCGATGAATTTTTCATAGTTATAAAAACAAAGTTTTTTCATTCGAATGAATTTTCATCGGACATTTTGATGAACGTGGTTGGAAGAGTTTATAGTTTTCTTACTAACAAACTGTGCTTTAAGGTTGGGAATCCTTATAGTGGGCGTATACTTAGCTTTTGATATAAGTACATGTCGGTAAGAAAATTCAACACCGGAGAATAACAAAATCTTGTTGATGACCTCTAAACCACATTTGGATATTTTTTTAGGTGGTACGAGAAATTGAACATCAAACCATTAAGTGTAAAAAACTAT
Source organism: Odontocerum albicorne (assembly GCA_949825065.1). Classification (NCBI taxonomy): domain Eukaryota; kingdom Metazoa; phylum Arthropoda; class Insecta; order Trichoptera; family Odontoceridae; genus Odontocerum; species Odontocerum albicorne. Next base: position 7,114,083 of record OX463856.1, read on the forward strand.
CAAGATTTGACGACAATTTATTACGATGTTCTAATAAAACAGCTAGGAATTAGTTGAAAATGGGAAAGTTAAAAGAAAAATAATATAGAAAAACATGAAAAATATCACGAGAAATTACGCATTTTCTCTTTTGTGTGCCACCAAATAGACATTGAAATATAAACAAAATAAATTTTCTTCACAAAAGAGAGCAAGAAAGACTATGAAAATAAAAGAAACGGTAGGAGAATCGACATTTTTCCTCGCCCAAATATCAAAGTTTATGGAAATGAATGTATGACATGATAATGTGGAACTTTATATGCTTTGCAAATAAATTTGTGCTCCTTACATTTATTTCCAAATAGCGAGATAAAATAGAAGAGAACGAACTGTTCAAGAATATTGTAGAGAAAATATATTCTCATGTATTTTGTTGATTTTGGAAAAGCTCAACTTGAACATGCTTTTTTGTTTCATTTGATTTTCACTGTACACAATACAATAATGGGGTTCTTGACTTAAGGGACCACCTAGATCTCTGAGATTATCGACTGAGAGGAATATTGTAAAAATGCGTTTATCTATGTAAAAGTCAAGATTAGTTAGAATGTCATAAAGTTATTTGAAAACCGTATCATTGACTTTATTCGAGATGTACGAGTATATCCCGAATAAAATTGTCACATAAAATGTATTATATAAATATTTTAAATTATAATAAATTCAGTATTTATTAACGTACGAGTATATCTAAGATTAAAACATTTAAAATTTAGTTATCACAATGGTTGAAATTGATGGCTGATCTGTTCGATTCACTGCTGTTAACGCGAAATTGCAAACACAATGAATTATTTGCTTTGGTATTTGGGCGCATTCTCTTTCAAAGGATGTTAATACTTTTAAACAATGAATCGTTAGAACACTAGTAATAGTGTTACTGTTTTTTTGTATCTACATGTTAGTTTAAGATGAAGTTTTTATTTTTGTCAATAATTTTAAGTACTTGTATTTACTTGTCATTTTTGCATTTGAATATAAGAGACACTGTAGTGTCGTAAATTAAATAAATAAAAAAATTAAATGTTCTTAATATGTTGCCATCAATAAACTTATATTTATTTATTTATTATTATTTTTGTCAGACTGGTGTCATGATACTGTGGACCACCTACATCAAAAGTGTGAGTGATATGTTGTAAAGATTTCAATCGGATAAATGGTAGAAACACGTGCAGCGGGGATCAATGGTATTAATGGAAATACAATTCTTGTTTGATATTCTAATATGTATCTTCATAGTACAATATAATATCCTTAACTGTCCCGCCGCCCCCTCTTATCTCGCCGAAAATTTTCAGCGTCTTTCCAATCATGGATTAGCGCTACGCTCAAACACAGATTGTCTATTGGCCTGTCCAGTTCACCGCTCCTCTTTTTTTACGTCGTCCTTAACTGTCCATGCAGTGAAACTCTGGAATCAGTTACAAACCAATATAATACTCGCTCCGTCCTTGGCATGCTTTAAGAAGCGACTGAAGAATCTCTTAATTTCTAGTCAGTAATATAAGGTGTTTCATTCCTGATTTTTCTTTTCCTTTCCTCTCCACCATCCCTTCCTTTCCTTTTGATTGATGATATCTGACTTTATATGAAAAATAATGTTCGGGTGATTGCCCGTCTTTGTGGGGTTCATGGGTACGAGTATATGCTCACGTATATGTTTAAGGATTTCGTGGTGATGGATATTCATTTGAATGGTTTATGCGACCACGTAAATTGCTTCATTTATTTTAGTCTGGTTGGTTGGAAGAGATTGCCGCCTGTCAATAAGCCCGCCAGATATATTTGCAATAAAAACATTTAATAATATGAGCTTTCACAAAGTTAATGCCGAAAGCTTTAATAAATACTTGACGATATGTTTAACAAAACATAGTGGGAGTCAAATGAAAAGTGATTTGATTTGGTAATTAATTCGCTAGAATATGGGGGTTTCTACCCTACACTATCTAACTTGATACATCCACTAGAGTCAATGTAATTAAAACTTATTCCATCTCATTTAAAGTGAGACCCAAACTAACAATCATCATTTGGTAAATAATAAATATAGAGGAAACCTGCTTTTCTATCCTTCCGTGTATTTAATTTCGTACAGTTGTTAAACCTTTTCTGTTCTTATATATTAAACATATTTGACGAGAGAAAAAAATACTTTTCACGAGCCAAGAACGAAATTGATTGAAAAAAAGTGCTGATTGTATTATTATTTCGTTGTATACGGTACAACCTGATGAGGTTATTTCCACGTAGTGATCTTTTCCAACCAACCAAAAAATGTAACAGATATCTTGAGTGGAAAGCAGACTCGGACTCATGAAATAAAAACTCCAAAGGAAGTCAAACCCGCAATACCAGGTCACGGAGATCGTCAACAGAGCTGATGAAAATAGTTTTTTTTCAAAGATAACTTAACGTTATCTATTTTAACTTAGGAAATATGGGGTAAATTTTCTAAGGGTTTTTTACATGATTAGAATCTGATTTTCACTTAATGCTTTTTTTAAATATTTTCGGTTGATTAAAAGAGAATGCTTCATGAAAGTAAGCCTACCAGGTTGTTATTTATACCATGAACGTGTGGTACAACAAGTCTTGCCAAACGCTAAAACTCTAACATGATATTTTGGGTTTAACTTTTCCCTTCCTGTGCTAAAAAAATCCGTTCCGGTGCTGAGTACTCAATACACTTGTAAAAATGAGCGATTTAAAATCGGAAAAATTAGAATATTCATAGCCAATCGCTTAAATTAATTAAATTTGAAGTCAAAAGTGATGATAATTGAAATTTAAGTACCGAAAACAAGAAAAAGAACATCGGCTGACGTTCACAAAACGGGCAAAGAGACCACCTCAGATGAATGCCCTAGAGTGACTGAGACCTGAGACGGACTTACATTGCGTATGTTATACCTTGAAGGAAGAAACACAATTCAAATTGAGATTCTATTTCTTGCGTTTCCATATACCGAAGTAGAGTGAGAGTGAGACATGAATACCGTCGCTTCTTCGACCATAGCGGTTTTTTAGAATGAATATATTTACGTCACACACGTTTGATTTTATTGGTGAATTTATTCCCAATTTTTACAAAATATCTCTTATGTGGCCGATAAGTGCTAATTATTATTAATATTATTTTTTCATTCAATGCGTAAATGTATTACGAAGGAATATTTAAAATCTGAACCCAGTATTTATTATATTTATAGAGATATTTTAATTTTTTAGAAGCAATGTGTACTAGTTACACGTAGCAGTCTACATCTGATCTTTTTGGTGCATATAACGTTTATCTCTGCTTCTGTGACCCTCCACATGACCACATGCCATGAGTTTTTCATATAATTTTTGCGTGAAATATATATTAACCGAATAATGTGTCGAGTACAAAACGTTGATAGCCTCTCTGAGATGTGAAGCTCTTTCAGTAAAGAGGTATGTCTATGAAACTTCCAGCCATCGTGTTCAACACCATATCTTTAAAAAGTCGTTGTATGGAGTAAAATTAGCATACCTTATTTTAATTTGCTCCAACTTACCAAAAATATATTAAAATGTCTTATATAAAAAAATCGAAATCAGTGCCCAGTATCGGGTTCATTTTAGAATTTAATCTTAAACCACCGAGCTGTAAGTCAAGCGTGCTACCAATAAGGCCATGTAGGTCCCCACGTTCTACAAACAAGGCCACCGTGCTTTTCCTATAAGGCCTCGTAGGTCACCATGCTTTTCCAATAAGACCGCGTAGGTCACCATGTTCTACCAATAAGGTCATTTAGGTCACCGTGTTCTACCAATAAGACCACGTAGATCACCGCGCTTTTCCAATAAAGCCACGTAGGTCACCATATTTTCAAATAAGGCCACGAAGGTCACCGTGTTCTACCAATAAGGCCATGTAAGTCGCCATGCTTTTTCAATAAGACCACGTAGGTCAGCATGCTTTGCCAATAAGGCCACATAGGTCACCATGTTTTTCCAATAAGACCGCACAGGTCACAATGCTTTTCCAATAAGGTCACGCAGGTCACCATGCTTTTCCAATTTGGTCACGTAGGTCACCTTGTTCTGCCAATAAGGCCACGTAGATAACCATACTTTTTCAATAAAGCCACGTTAGTCACCATATTTTCAAATAAAGCCACAAAAGTCACCGTGTTCTACCAATAAAGCTACGTAGGTCACCACGCTTTTCCAATAAGACCACGTAGGTCACCATGATTTTACAATCAGGCCACATAGGTCACCATGCTTTTCCAATAAGGTCACACAGGTCCCCATGTTTTTCCAATAAGGTCACGTAGGCCATCATGCTTTTCCAATTTGGTCACGTAGGTCACCATGTTCTGCCAATAAGGCCAACTATGCCTAGTTACGTTTGAATATAAAAATAAATAAATACAATGTTCTATTTAAAGTAAGTTGAGAGAACCGATCTCCACGCGCACGTAGTTTGTCTAATTCACATTCATAGCCAAGTTGATCAGACGGCTATACGACGCATGTCTTCCAGCCCGGAGATTGTTGTTTCGATATCCGTTGGAACCTTATTCTTCAATGATGATTTTGGTCTGGTATTACTGAATTCCGCTTTTATGTATTTATAGAAAATAATTTCACATGACAATAATACCACCAGATGGCATTTATACAACCTAAATATGTAACAGAATACATGTCCTTCTTTTTCTTATACTTTTTATTTATCCTCAGTAAAACCGTATTTAAATATCGATTTTCGTTCATTCTTTATTCTATCATGCATTTTAATATCAGATATTCTTTGCAAAGCATGCATTTCAAGACAATGTATGTTATCTTCTTAAAATATCGTGAAGTAAGGGAACACTTTTTTCCTTAAAAAATATTGCGAATGTTTTCACGTCACCAGTTAAATTTTTTTTAAATTTTGTTACTTTGTTGAGTAGGTTTAAAAAAAGGTTGATATTTCATATTTGTATCAGCTCTCTCTCAGGGCGATATAATAAACCATACCGTATAAGCCAACTCAACAACTCTGGAATACATTTCAAACTACTGAAAAAACAGCTGTTTATATCTCAGAACATATGTATCTGTTTCAGGAATTTAAAAAAAAAACTGTCAATCAAAATTCATTCTACAAATTCTTATTCAAATTCTAATTAATGATAATCACCTAAATACCTATCCTCTTTTGTTCTTGATCATCCTTTCAAAACGAGAAGATCTAATCTTCCAAAATAGGACGGAAACAACCCTTGAGGGTGTGAATTCACTGTGGCGCCAATAAATATTAAAGTTTGTTGCAGCCAGGACAGTTTCAATCTAGAATATACCACACCGCAGTACCCATCTGAACCTTGGAAGCAATCCTTTGGGAGAGTAACAAATGCAATGAGGAAACAGGATTTATCAACTATTAACGATGATCACTGTATTGAGGTAACGATTTTCTACCTCACAGACTTTTATCTTTTAATGAAATTCTGTTCAAATGCATCTAAGAATAAACATGAAATTTAAAGGAAGACTTAAAACCTATTTATTATAAGTGTTAAAAACATTTTCATTGAACCGTTTACAGAATTACCAGGCGGGTTTAAATCCATATGGTAGTTTTTTCTAATCAACTAGAAATATGTTATAACAAAACCATAAGTGAACACTTTAAACCTTTTTTTCAAATACACGTACGAACACATTTTGAAAGACGGTAAAGTGAGTTTATGAATATTAAAATATTTAGTATGACGAGATGTATGAATGTGAAGTAGGTGAAATTTTAAATTTTCGAATGTAAAGGATGCCAAAATTGTGTACTTGGATAGACAACTATAGTGATATGTTCTCTCTACCTGCTCCTTAAAGAACACGACGTGATGTGTGGTAATTAAAAATAAAATATCAATTATAAATTTTGAAAAATGAAAGAATAAAACTCTATACGTACATCAATTAAAAGTTTTACACGTTGACCTTTGTAAATCTGGAAGTATAAAAACCATGCAAGGAAAAAAACTTTAATTAAAAATAATTACCAGCACCATTTTTTTTAATTTTGTTCAAAGTGTTATAAAAAAAACAAAGATTTAATTATTATAAAAATAAAAAAAAGTATATCGTTTCAAATAACCAATGCGTTTCAGTTTCGCCGACACAGAAATATTCTGAAAAGGAGTAAAGTTGTACAAGTTGTGTTTGGATAGAAATTAATGAAGGTTTTTTCTCTCTGCCTACCTACTCTGCAAGAAGAGATACGGTGGGATGATTTGGCGTATCATTAGGCAAGTTGTTATTGCAACAATTTTTTACAACTACACTAAAAATCAAATAGCGTGCGCCTAAATTTACTAGACTGAGTTTTTTTAGATAGCGCCAACACGGTACTTTTTAATTAAGTAGGAAATAAATGTAATTCCACTAAACACCGATGATTAAATGTAAGTGAAAAAAGATCCAATCAAATTTGAATTTTGAATATTTAAAAAAAATTGCAACAAGCAGTTTTTTATAACATTCCTTATGCTTTAGCAAATTGAACTAAATAGTGATTTAGAAGACATAAAATATTTGTTCTGTTTGAGTTGTACGTGTTTGGACAACATCCAATGTAAGTGCTTGTAATTCAAAACGCGCCTTCTCCAAATTTACCGCAGCAAACTCTTATTGCAAACAGAAAACGGGGTTAGAGTAGGATTTAACAACGCCACAGCGTTTGAACAACACCTGAAACTCGATGTGTTGTTGACTTGTTCGCTTTAACTATTGTATTACCTGTTCTCTACGCTTTAATAGTGTAGGAAGGGGATAGAGACTTTATCTTAAAAATCCGTCGCTTGCTTTACACAAGGCTAAAACAACTTGTTTTTTTGTTTACTTCGTCGTACAAAAATAAGAAGAAAAAAAATGAAATCAAATCACTTAACTGAAAACAAAATTTACAAAATCGTTAATATTTTTTTAGGAAAAGTTAAAAGAGATATCAATCAATGTGTAGGGATAGGAAAAAAGCCAATTTCGCACTAAAACAGGTATACTCGAACTGGACAGTATCAAAATCACAGCAGTATTTAGTGTCAATTTGGTATACACATGTGTGCATATGCTGAAATCGTGAATGGGAAAAAATAGTAAAAAGAGATTGAGAATTATACATGAGATGGCAATGTATGACAGAATACGGAAAGATAAAATGAGGAATGTTAGATATGAAGAGATCTTGGAAAAAAATAAACAAAATTAGGTATGTAAGATGAGATCCAATTTAGTAATGTAGAATGCACCAATGGCCAGGCCAATACGCACCGGACGGAAACACAAATTCATATAGGGCAGACAGAGACATACAGTAAACCGTGAGACAGCGATATTTCATATTCGCTTAGCGTCTCGAGGTGCGTTGGTGTAAACAAGAAGAGAAAAAACATGTAAACAAGAAGAGAAAAAAAAATACATTCAAGGGGGAAGACATTAAACAGCTCGGACTCATCCCACAAACATTCCCCCGGCCGAGATACAATCTACCAATGTAGGGCGAGCCCGACCGCAAGGGCATCGGGGAGCTTCCCCCGCATATCAAGAATAAAAAACAAAAAACGTATGGCAGAAAACCAAATAAAAAGTAAACCCACATATACCACCTCAGGTTAACTGTCAGCAAGAACGAAAAAAAGAAAAGCCTCAAATATGTATCAGAGTAGCCAGCGGATACGTTAACAGTTTCAGCGACATTGTGAACTCGAGAACTTCATGTTAAGTTCAGCTCCGTATTTCGACACAGGCCCTTGTTATTTTTGGCATCGTGACGGCGAGCTCCATGATGGTGGAGTGGTCATGTAGAATAAGAACATGTAGAATAAGAAGCGAAAAAAACACAGAAAATAAATAGATGACAAAAAAATGTTGTACATTCAAGAGAGAAGACACTAAAAGGTCCGGGCTCATCTCACGAACATTTCCCCGGCCGAGATACACCCCACCAATGTAGGGAGAGCCAGACCGCAAGGGCCTCGGGGGGCTTCCAGCCCACACCCCCCGCCTATCTAGATTAAAAAACAAAAAACGTATGGCAGAAAACAAAGTAAAAAGTAAACCCACATACACCACCTCAGGTTAATTGTCAGCAAGAACGAAAAAAAGAAAAGCCTCAAAGGAGTCCAAATTTTATGAAAGTAAAATGACAAATGGGAAATGATGTTTTCACACATAAAAAAAACCATATTTGAGGTTGATGCCAACGAAGATGCCTATGTAAGTAAATTTGTATTCCGCAAATCCTGTTGGACATAAGGCAAGGAGCTTTAGTACTTGCAATTGATTTTCTAAATAATTAATACAATACGAATAAATAAATTAATCATATCAAAGAATAAAAATATTCCTCAATATATTTTTTCTTATAAAAACATAAAGCTAAAAATTTTTTAGTGATACGATTTTTATACTTTCCACAAGGACTTGAATAATGAAAATTTGAAAAGCGATTTTGTAATCCAAGATCACGTCTGGCGTCTCTATAGGGAATGTGAGACTTCTATGTACCGTATTGTGAGCTGGGTTTACTCGCGTCAATTCGATAACTATTTCATTTTCAATACAACGCCACTGGAAATCTATTCAAAGATCCAAAAGCCTTTCAGATCTAGATATTTTATTACTCAAGCTCTAGAGGCTGGTCTCGAGCAGTAGCGCTTCAATGTTGAAATTCGAGACCTTTTTTTTGCAATTTGATTTGATGTCTGTGTGAAGGGTTATTTACTACATTGTTGATATTCCCAATATATTGCTTCAAATTACTTTTCACACTCCTGCTATAAACATATAAAACCGATGACGATTCAAATGTGTCAACAGTGATTTGCTAATGACAGTGAAAAAATAAATAGGGTGGCAATGTATGACAGAAACCGAAATGAAGTAATAAGGAATGAATGTATACTTAAGGGTGATATGTTGAATAAAGTGAAAAATATTACTCTGATAAAGTTTGGGCTTGTAGAACGTGTGAATGAAAAAATACTAAAAACTAATGTAAAGTGTAAATGTGAGGGGAATGCGTCGAAGAGAAAGACTAAGAAAAGCGTGATAGGTTCAATTGAAAGATATTTTGAAAGAAGGAAACGTAAAAAGTCAGAAAAGTTGTAAAAGTTATAGAAGAAGGTGTATGAATATAGAAGAACTGAAGGGTGTGTATTAAGATAGGAATGTATGTATCATGTAAATAAATCATGAGAATACAATAATTAGTCAAAACCACGTTGACTTTGGTGGATATTTGAAATGTTAGTGTTGTGTTTAGCAAGTGTTATTTTACGGTATTTCCTCAATTTCAGGATTGAACACGGGTTATTTAATTTGATATAACGTGTTCATTTTATTTTCATTTGCCCAATGAGTTTGTATTCTCGTTGCCTTTGAGAGAGGCTTTATTTTGTTTATTGAAGTATCGTATTGTTGATTGAATTTAATTATTTGTGTTTGATTATTTATTTTACTTTCTGTGTTATTGTATAAATTGGTAGTTGCATAAATATATACATTAAGAAATATATGCAAATGCATCCTGCATTGTTAGTTTCTTTTAAGATTTCGATACGTTCCCTTTTGTTACATAATATTTGTGCAGTGATATATAAATAGTAGTTGAGTGTCATTTATTTTATCAATGAATAAACGTTTACATTCATCATTTCAACTCTTATCATACAAACTAAACCTCCCTGTCATCATACATATGTATAAAAAATATAGATTTTCCAAATTCTGCTAAGATGATAGTCCACAATAGTGTTATTCTACCGACTTCAATGTGTGAGGGAAACGTGGACGTGAAAAAACACTAAAAGCAATCAAATAAATGCAGTAGAAATACGTGAACTGAGGCGAATACATGGGTTTATGTTATAATGTTTGACAGAATACGAAACGAACTGATAAAGAATAAGGTGATCAAGACTGATGTATTGATTAAGATGAAGAATAGCATTCTGAGATGGATTGAGCATGTAGAACGTATGAATGAAGAACGGTTAATATTTATAGTGCAAATTTGATTGATGATATGGTGGAGAAAGTTAAAAAAATATGATTGAATGATATTTTGGAATAAAGTAATGTAAACCGTCCGAGAAGTCGTAAAGACTGTATTAGAAAGTGTATGGGTGCTTAGTAGGGGAACCATGAGTGTCACGAAAAAAAGTTTGGCGTTTTTTCTTCTCTGTCTTACTCGAGAGGTGCCTACACGGTGTAATGATTTATATTTTACGTTAAAATCGTGGCTAAATTTCAAAGTGCTATCAAATTAATTAGTGGCTTAAAGTGAACCGGTACGCCTGCTTGTATTGAATAAATGCTAACCGTTTTACTACACTCACTGACGACAATATCATACCATATAGGTCACGGATGTCGTCATGGCATGAGCATATGAATTTTTTTAAATATTCAATCTACCCCAAACTAGGGTGATTTGTGTCCCCAAATTAAAGTCATTATACAATTATATGAGTCAACATTAAAAAAAAAATAATTATAAAAAAAATACTAGATAATCCAAAGTTTCAACTAATTAATCTTAAAAAAATTAACAATAGATCTATGAGTGGAAAAGTTCCACGAAGAAAGAAGAAACACTACATTCATTGGACGCGGCCAATATATGGCTTTTAGAATATAAAATCTGTCTCGCAAAAGACATCTGAAAAATACATGGTCTATATAGGTAGTTTCATCGTCCATTCCACACTCACAGCCGGGATTCTCTACAATATCCATTCTGTAAAGGTGACTACCCACCGCGCAGTGGCCTGTTTGCAAACGACACATGACAGACACTTCCATCTTGTTCGTTCTTATTATAAAATATTAAACCGTGGTTTCAAAGGGATATATTGTTGGATTTATTTATATCTAGATCCATTATTTACACCAGTTATATCCTAATCCAATGCCCATCGATGATCTATGATGATACTGTTGAGAACATTTGGTTTGACCAAATATCTCAATTATTTATGATTTTGTCTTATGATATATATCCATTGTTATTTCTGTTTCATTCATCGGAACAATTGAATCTGGTGTGTTTTGAAATTATTGAGACGTGATATATTCAATTATTCTTATTCTAAGTTTCTTCATTGTTGTACATAAGTTATTGATAAGAGAGTCTTTGATCAAGGTTTATGCGACACAAAAGAATAAGTAAAAGGGTAAAATATAAAAGAAAAAGTCTTGTAATTTGTTTTATCAAACATTGTTTATTCCACTTTTTGTAACTGTATAACAGTACCGGTTTCAAGACCTTCATCTCATTATCAGGAGATAACAAACATGTCTGAACTCTTTTCGAATTGGTACCGATATACACGCTTCTAGCGGTAAACGTTCGGGGTGTAGACTGTGGGTAGAGGGATATAGGAGACAACCTCTGCGAGCAGCGGCGAGATTCTTAGAATATATATGTGTTTTCCAGATGTTCACCCCGATGCACTAACTTATTGTCCATGCCCGATGCACTAACTTTTTATGAGATATTAAATATAAAGTTAAACCTAAATTAAAATTTGATGGAGGAAATGAACATTATGTTGATAGTTATTTCATTCCATATAAATTTGTATATAGGTGTATCCTTTGGCAAATTTTTATTTTGTAGATTACTGTATTAAATAAAATAGAACATAAACGAAAAAAGTTTATTATTTTATAATAAATAAAATTTGAACATTTTTATTGAGTTTAATATTATACAATAAATAAATGACCCTGTTTTTAATGTTCCCATATCTGGCTTCTGAAAAAAAAGTAGATTTCGTATAATTGGAATAGGTGACGGGTTCTCAACGCGATAATTGGAATACATGACGGGTTCTCAATGCGATAATTCGAATAGGTGATGGGTTCTAAATGCGATAATTGGAATAGGTGACGGGTTCTTAATGCGATAATTTGAAGAATAAGATACACTTGGTAGTCTTATAGAATAATTATCCTTCTATCCTTGGTTTCATTTGCGATGGTACTAAAAAATTATATTTATTTCTTAATAAACTTTTTAATATCTATTTAGATAGTAACAACTAATATTCAGATTGCAATGGGTCCATTTTATAAATTGTAGTTATGTGATTAAATAATATGAAATCAACATCCGTGGTCTAGTTGAATAAAAGGTTATTTTCTACTCAAATGATTCAGGTTCAATCCCCGATGGTGTCTACTCTAGTATTTTTTACTCGAAGACTATATTACTGAGATTAAAGGCCACATCTTTTTCCGGTTACGTATATCAACACGCCTGCATCACCAATTCCAATATTTTGAAGGGTGATATATGATATTTTTTTAATCATTGATAAATGAAATGCGATAGTGTCCAATATTACACGATGTTATGAAACGCAGTTGACTTAAAACATAAATTTTTGTAATTTTGCGTATTATAGTAGTTACAAATCGACGCATATATTTTTTTATTTTGCAACCTTTCAATCCTACATACCAATATTTGGACACGCAACATTTCGCATTTCAGATATTTGGCGTTTGCAATTCGCTTACTTCCCCTAACAATAGCCAAAACTCTGAATATATATGGGCGTAGTTTTCAGGACCGGCCCCTAGGATAAGCATTATTATCATCACCATTACGCCTTATCCCTATAAGCAAACGCAAAGAAATTATATATCCACTTCATTTTATTCTGGTACGTATTTATCACTTTTATCCCATCCATATGGTACGAGTGTGTTGCTTATTATGATGTTGATGATATATCATGTTTAGGAAGATATCAAAGCGTTGAAATAGTGAAAGATGATATCTACAACAAGAAACTCTAAAGAGAGAGAAATCAAAATAGTGAAGGATGATATCAACAACAAGAAACTCTAAAGAGAGAGAAATCGAAATAGTGAAGGATGATATCTACAACAAGAAACTCTAAAGAGAGAGAAATCGAAATAGTGAAGGATGATATCTACAACAAGAAACTCTAAAGAGAGAGAAATCGAAATAGTGAAGGATGATATCTACAACAAAAAACTCTTAAGAGAGAGAAATCGAAATAGTGAAGGATGATATCTACAACAAGAAACTCTAAAGAGAGAGAAATTGAAATAGTGAAGGATGATATCTACAACAAGAAACTCTAAAGAGAGAGAAATTGAAATAGTGAAGGATGATATCTACAACAAGAAACTCTAAAGAGAGAGAAATCGAAATAGTGAAGGATGATATCTACAACAAGAAACTCTAAAGAGAGAGAAATCGAAATAGTGAAGGATGATATCTACAACAAGAAACTCTAAAAAGAGAGAAATCGAAATAGTGAAGGATGATATCTACAACAAGAAACCCTTAAGAGAGAGAAATCGAAATAGTGAAAGATGATATCTACAACAAGAAACTCTAAAGAGAGAGAAATCGAAATAGTGAAGGATGATATCTACAACAAGAAACTCTAAAGAGAGAGAAATCGAAAAAGTGAAGGATGATATCTACAACAAGAAACTCTAAAGAGAGAGAAATCGAAATAGTGAAGGATGATATCTACAACAAGAAACTCTAAAGAGAGAGAAATCGAAATAGTGAAGGATGATATCTACAACAAGAAACTCTAAAAAGAGAGAAATCGAAATAGTGAAGGATGATATCTACAACAAAAAACTCTAAAGAGAGAGAAATCGAAATAGTGAAGGATGATATCTACAACAAGAAACTCTAAAGAGAGAGAAATCGAAATAGTGAAGGATGATATCTACAACAAAAAACTCTAAAGAGAGAGAAATCGAAATAGTGAAGGATGATATCTACAACAAGAAACTCTAAAAAGAGAGAAATCGAAATAGTGAAGGATGATATCTACAACAAAAAACTCTAAAGAGAGAGAAATCGAAATAGTGAAGGATGATATCTACAACAAAAAACTCTAAAGAGAGAGAAATCGAAATAGTGAAGGATGATATCTATAACAAGAAACTCTAAAGAGAGAGAAATCGAAAAGCCAACCCGACATAGTGTGATTAAGATTAAGAGGAAAAAGAGGAATTTATATTAGTTAGATGTCTTTTCGAGTTTGTTTTAAAATCTTGTTGCCGGTTAAATAACCATTCATTGATCTCTGATAACACATTTATCACATATATACGAATACAGAGGCATACAGAGACATACAGAGAAATAACGAGAAATAAATCATTTCAAATACACATTAAATATATTTTTTCATTATTTTTTATTTATTTATTTAACTAACGACACAACAGTGTCTTTATATACAAATGAACATGTGACAGGTTATAAAGTACTTAAAATTATTGACATATAATACAAAACTTTTTACTAAATATCGTGAAATAAAAGAAAAGAAAATGACTTTTTTTAATAATTCGGGCATTGTCAACAACTTTGGAGATAACCCGTTTTAAAACATTGTGTATATCTTTCATAGCCCGTTTTAAAAAATTGTGTATATCTTTCATAGCCGTTTTAAAACTTGTGTTTATATTTCATTTCCCATTTTAAAACGTTGTGTATATCTTTTATAGCCCGTTTTAAAACGTTGTGTATATCTCTTCACAGCCCGTTTTAAAACTTGTGTTTATATTTCATGTCCCATTTTAAAACGTTGTGTATATCTTTCATAGCCCGTTTTAAAACGTTGTGTATATCTTTCATAGCCCGTTTTAAAACGTTGTGTATATCTTTCATAGCCCGTTTTAAGACTTATGTATATCTTTCATAGCCCGTTTTAAAACGTTGTGTCTATCTTTCATAGTTTTATTTATTTGTAATTATTTTGTATAATTTAGAGGTGGGTCTGTCCTATGACGTCATGATTAATAAAACACGCGAAAATATATTTTAATTTCCTCTCATTGGATTCTACGTTTCGTGTAAATGGACGCACGTCTTTCAAAAGCTGCCCTTGTTGTGTGGTTCCGGTTTCCCGAACTTTCACCATGTCTGGATTTCTTGATTGTGATTCTCCAATAAAGAGTTAATCATGTGAAAAAACCATAGTCTTTAGATCGATGCGGCTTGCTCGAATGTTTGTTATTACAGCTTTTATATGATGGTGATGGCTTGTGCAAAAATTAAGGAAGATTTTCGTCGTTTTAATGCAAATGACAATGTCGTATCAGTCAAAACCAAATATATTCGTGGGATGAAAAAAAATATATTATCACAAATACATTCGAAAATGAATTATTTATATATATTAAAAAATAATTTAAAGCTTCAGTTTTCTGATTTGTTACACTTGTGCTGTGTCAATAATATTTTGAAATAAGATGAAGTAAGTAAATTTAAGGAGTTTTATGCGAAAAAATATGGATATATTGCCAAGAGTTGGATCAAGATGAGAGGCACTGATCAACATCAAAATACGTGTCATACTTGGATTATGTGCTGTGTTTCTAAATAGTAAGTTCTGCAACTCATTATTGTGGAAAAAGTAAAGGTCATTGTGGTGCTGGTAGAATTGATGGCCTAGGTCCGGAACGGTTCAGAATGGGCGGGAATACAAGATATCTAAGAACTGTTCCATAAGGTGTAGGATATTAAGGATTTTGTCCAAGTTATAGCCGATGTTATGTGGACCTGATATGAGACGAGGTAAAATATGTACAAAATATATGCCACCAACAGTAACAGCAATTAACTCGTCCAATGCTGAGGACACGCCTGGCGTGTCTATGTGAATATCTGCTTCATGCTCAGAACACGCGCGGTGTGTCCATGCCTAAATATTGTTAGTGTATTACATCAGCATACAATATTCGTTCATTACTTCGAAAGAGTCCATCGCATTCGGACGTTTTCATAAATGTAGAATTTATTTTACTTCCATGAATATTTCACGGGTTGAAACTAGTTTTTATTTATCAAATATATTGAGCACCGATCTGGTTGTCATGCATTTTGTATCAGCAGTGAAAGAGTTAAGAATATGAACGCAAATATCTGGTCAAGGTTTGAAAAATGACGTAGTGAAATAAAAAGTTATTGTTATGGAAAGAAATGTGATAAAGTGTGTGCGATGTATGGCTTGACTCAAAAACACTGGAACTGGTTGAAGTTCTTTTATCTAGGCAGTATGTTAAAGTGTGAGGAGCGAGTTGAAATATACATTGAAAGAAGGGTAGCAACACGGAACAAGGCAAACGGAGCACTCAATGTTTTGTACAATAATCGAGCAATATCAGCTGTAGCAAAGATGACGATACATAAAAGTGTGTTGGTGCCCACCTTGATCTATAAAAGTGAAATTTGGTCTTAAAACAAAAAGGATTTAAATAAGATTACTGCGATGGAGATACGTGCACAAAGGGAAATTAGTGGTTTGTCAATGTTTGAAAGAAGGTGGAATGGAGGCATCAGAAGTGAATAAAATGGATCTTGTAAATAAAAAATTAAGAAAGGAACTTTAATTTGTTTTGAGATTTTGGGAAGATGGTTTAGATATGTAAAAATAACGAATGATGAAAAAATGACAAAGTGAGTATACAGTGCAAGGTGTGCGTGGAAGAGGTAGACGGAAGAAAACGTGACTTGACTAGATTATGAAAGGAAGCAAAGTGAGAAGTATGAATAAAAAAAGATTTTGCTTGACGACGTGTGTAAATGTGGAGAAGTCAAAAGTTGTGTATTTGTAAAGAAAAAAATTGAAATCGGTTTCGTCTGCCTAGCCCAAAAGGGACACCGATTATATGTGTCTCTGGTACAGAACAAAGCAGAAATTAAAATTAAGATTTGTGTAGCGATAGAAAGTATGGAGTTGTCGTATCTCTGTCAACCCCAATACGGAGTTGGTGAGATGTTTTGTGTAATTGAGTGTTAGAAATTTTAAGTTTTAGTTATACTATATTTAATTACATACTCCTCAGTAAGATACAGGTAAACACCTAGTTCACTGGGGACACGACAAATAAAAAGGCAAAAAACCCAGGTCCATTAAAATTGTGAGGCCACAATTTTAATTTTTTTTAACAAATTATGTATTTATAAAATTTATTGTCATATTTGAATTAAATAAATAATTTTCAACATGTACTTCAAAATTAAACTTAATTAATAAAATGAAGTAATAATCTATGTATGTTAAGCCAAGGTCAATGAATTCTCGCAACATACACAGTGGGAAACGAGAAAATGTCGGACCTGTGAAGGGGTTCTGAAGGGTCTGCCAAACCAACGAGGGTTGAGCAATTTGTATTCAGCAAAGTCATTACTCCGGCATAGCTCAACAAAACTATTCAGAATATTAAGCGCCTTCAATAACTGGACGATAAATCGTACATTTTCCAATACAATAATAACAAACCAAGTGTTCTGAGCGGACCGGAGAGATCTTCAAACTTGTGATAAGAGTTTGAAAGATTTTTTCTATTTGCTGTTCAAAGTTAGCGATTCGTACTTTGTTTTCTCTGAGTGCTCTTCTTGTTTGATTTATCAAAGTCAACAAGACGTACTTGAATTGATTCCGAAAAGAGATTTATTGTTTATACAATACAATAAGTTACGATGAACTTGTTGATATTATACATTTTTCAAATCTTTACGAGTAATACAAACTCTCAATACTTAGCAACATTTAAGTTTGTATGTTAGTATCTGTTCCGTTGTTATTTATTGGGTGTAATCCTACCAGTTTACGGTGTAACCCTACCAGTTTCAAGGTTTTCACGAGGTGAAAATCTTGAAACCGGTATGGTTATACCGTTATATAAAGTGGAATAAAAAGGTGTTTGACTAAACAAATGATGTCTTTAAACCTCCACCGTGTTAATACCTTAACTATAAATAATATATTTGTTTTGTTCTTTGATAATAGATGCCTTACGTTAATTAATGTAATCAAGTTTCTGAATGGCTAATTGAGTTAATATACAAAAAAAATACCAATCGTTCACACAAAATTATTTCTATCACATATAGTAAGTATTACACATCGGGACATCGTGCGACAGAGACAACGCTCTACAAAGCCATGTGTATTACTTACCGCCGGGTACTTGTACCCGGCGGTATGTAATATATAAGTAATACACACCGAGTTATCGTGCGACAGAGACGACGCTCTACAAAGCCATGTGTATTACTTAGCACCGGGTACTGCACGTCGTATAACTGTCAACACACATTCCAACTTATTCAAGCTGGAAACTGTTGGACCTTAGTGGTATATTCCAACTTTGTCCGATATTGACAATACTTATTGTTTGTTCTACTGAAAAATCTTATTTATTTTTTTATTTTTTTAGTAGCAAGGACCAAAAATATATGTCTTTAATACGTCTGTTAGATATAATTTTATACTCGTTTAAAACATCTGCATTATATTATATATTTTACTTGCACGGTGTGATGGTATGTTTGAGGATGTGGAACTAATGAAGAAAGACTAACAAAACAGTGTGAATTTGAGTGAAAGGCGTGTGATGGAAGGAACATATAAATCATGATCAATGGTTGGATCAAGTGAATGCTATTTTGAAAGAAAGAAAGGTAGAAAGTGTACGATAAGGTATATGAATGTAGAAGAAGCTAACGACGAATGCCGAGATGGAAAAGTTTAGCGCACTGTCATCTCTGTCCACTCCAATAGGTAAATGTCGTGATGGTTTATATAATGATGGTAAGTGTAATTTTTTGTCCAGGATAGATAAATTATGATCGATTTTGTGTTTTTTTTCGATCTACTGTATTAAAGTACGAGGCGTATCCAGAAAGTAAGTGTACTGAGGCTCTCACGACCGGATGGATTTTATTTTCGACATGTTGGCTACACTTCCGTGTAGCCTGACCCTTCCCCTCCGCAACGAGACCAGTTTGAGGTCAGTACGTTGAGAAGTATCGACGCGACAACACGTTTTGTGAAAAATGTCAAACCAATCTCCCGCCAAGTGCGAAATTTTGTAAAAAGGCAAGAGTTTTTGAGGCGCTGCAAACTCCATGGAGATAAATTTCTCCGCTCCATCGTTACTGGAGATGAAACTTGGGCTGCACACTACACGCCTGAAACCAAAAGGCAGTCTCAACAGTGGCGTGACACCTCTTCACCCTCCGCCAAAAAGTTCAAAACCACAATTTCAGCCAAGAAAATCATGGCATCCGTGTTTTGGGACTGTCAAGGCATAGTTTTAATTGAATATATGCCTCAAGGGGAGACCATCAACTCTGCAAGATACTGTGAGACCCTAAATAAATTGCGGAGGGCGATTCAGAACAAGATGAGAGGCATGCTGACAAAGGGAGTCTGCCTGCTGCACGAAAATGCCAGATCACACACGGCCAACGCCACGAAGGAACTGCTCGCCTCGTTTAAATGGGATGTCCTGAACCATCCCGCGCATTCCCCTGACCTAGCACCTTCAGATTACTACTATATCTTTTTACCTCCCTGAAGCTGCACATGGGTGGAAAAAGGTTTTCAACCGACGAAGAGGTCAAGGAGGAGGTGGAGAAGTGGACGGAGGGGTTGGCGGGAAACTACTTAGAGGAAGGTATCAAAAAGTTGATACCCCGCTTCACCACCTGCATTGAGAGGAATGGCGACTATGTCGAAAAATAGCTTACATATGTACTACGGTAACCACGTAATTTTTTTGTTTAAATAAAAAAAAATGTAACCTACAAAAATTCAGTACACTTAGTTTCTGGATATGCCTCGTAGTTTACATTTAGATTGTTTTCATTTTTTTTAAATAATCCATAACATGGCAGAAGTAAAATGGAATATTATTTTGAAAAGTATTGTTTTACTTACCATTTGAGAATTTTTGTGTTTACCCATTCGGAATAATCTTACACATAATAAGAGAGATGGAAGCTGGGAATGTTAGAACGAAGGTCAAACTATTGACATAAAATTTTATTCCTCAAACGAAAAACTTAAATTTTCTCGAATTGTTGTCGAAGAAATGTTTTATTCATACATTTTAATATTCAAAGTTGAAAATAGGCCGTGGCTTAGAATTTCGGAGAATCAACACTAGGTATTTTCAACGGTATATTTTTTTTTAAATTATTTTTTAACCTATTTATTATTAAAGGGTATACGAGTATTCCAATAAAATACCTGTACATAACATCACGCCGTCTGTTTGTTTTGTAAGTGTTTTTTTATCATTCGTTCTTAATGCCTAAATTATCTTCGTGTGCCCTTTTGCATCGTCTCTCTCCGTGGTTGCAGTCCTAAGACTGGTTTGCAGCAATTTCAACTCTTCTCCTCCATTCCCCCATGTCCTGTGCGGCTCTTTTTAAATCTGTATATGTTGAGTAGCGCACGTCCACCAACAGGTCCTCCAGGTACTCTCGGCGTGGGCGTCCCCTAGAGTTTGTCCCCTCGGTCATACCCTCCATTATGGCATGCAAGAGGCCCTCTTGTCGTATTATATGACCGATCTATCTTGCACGCCTTTCGGACAGGATCCTGAGCAGGTGCCTTCCTCCTTCGATTCGTTGGAGAACCTCTTCATTTGTGATGCGGTCTCTCCAGGAAATTCCTAATAGTCTTCTATAGGACCACATCTCAAAAGCCTCTAGTCTTCGTCTATCTCTTTCGGATAGGCACCGTGTCTCGCAGCCGTACATCAAGATACTCCATACATAGGTCTTGATGGGGAGTATTCTCAGTTTTAGGTCTATATTATTTGATTCTATTATTTTCGACCTTTTATTAAATGCAAGTCTAGCCTGATGTATACGGCTGTCGACCTCGCTCTTGGACCGACCGTCCCATGTTATTTTGCTCCCGAGGTAGACAAACTCCTTGGTGTTCTTTAGTGGTTTACCCGACATCACTATTCTCATCTGGTGTTGCGTTCGGCCTACAGCATACTCAGTACATAAGCTTTAGGTTCACATTCATCCCTTATCTCTTCATTTTGTATTCTGTCTTACACTTTCACTTCATATATTGTTCTTAGTGCACTTATCTCTATAGCATTACTTCATTTCTGTATCAATAATCAACTATGTCACATGTTTGTAGTATGACGTAATAGAAATCACAGGATAATTTGCGTCAATCAGGTCTTGCCTAGAACATGTATTCCCAATGTTCGGATAAATTAGCAAGTGTTGAGAGTCCCGTGTATCCCCAAAATCATATTTGGTGTTATTTTGGCTCGAGATAATCTTTCCTTTTCTATAACATTTATTTGTCTTCTTTATGCTTTCTACCATATCTACCTTTCACTACAAAAGGGTCTTTTAAATTGAGCGGTGTTTTTAATTCTTGGATAAAACACAGATGGCGTCGCGAACTTGCCTGAGTCTTGTGACATTTGAGAGGTGTAGTGTATGGTATTTATAAAAATGGAGTCGTATACAATACAACAACGCGTTCCAATTGTTCAATTATTTTATGTATTGGAATCTCCGGGAACGGTGATGTTAAATTGGCCACCAAGATCATGTGATCTGACACCGTTGGACTATTTTCTTTGGGATTACGTAAAAAGCCAGGTCTTTAAGAAAGACCCCCAATCAATTCCTGAGCTGAAGGACGAAATTTTTCGCTTTATGGGTGAGTTAGAACCGCAATTATGCCAAAATGTCATCGAAAGTTTTGACAAAAGAGTTGACATCTGTGGAGCTGCAAGAGGTGGACATTTGGCGGGTATAGTTTTTTTTGTATTTAAATGTCATACATTATACTTCAATTAACAATAAAAAGTTTTTTGAAATCAAAGCAAATTGTGTGTTTTATTGAAGACTTAAAAAAATTCAATTAAAAAACCGCTCATTTTGAAAGACCCTTTATATATTCAAGTTATTACTCAACAACTTTTGTTATCTATAATTTCAACAGATTACGACAATATTCGGTTTGCATAAAATATTCATAATGAATGGCCATTTTTTCTTCGTGGAAATGTATTTTGCTTAAAAAATAATCATTGTGCGAAAAGAAAACGTACGTAAGTCGTTTTTTTTTTGTTTTAAAAACAAAACATAACCATTTGTGACGATCAAAATACCCTGTTTTATGACACATCCAGAACGAGAAATGAAAGTGAGAGCAAGGAAGAACAAATCCTCGAAATCGTATAAAATTCTTAGGACAAAGGTTTCGCGACAGTCTTCTTGCAACACCTGTGCTCTCGCTCGTAACAAAATAGAATGTGTCTGCAGATGATAAATGGGTTTTGTATTTTTGTTTTGGGATAAAACTACCCCACATGTATCTCGTGACGTACGAGGGATGGGGCCACGACTGAGACAGGTGGAGAAAGCTCTCACCATGACACAACTTAATGCAGCTTTTTAAATGTTTATCAAATGATTTTGTTTGTATTGTTTGGTTACACTTTTGCTGGGTTAAAAACCATATGGTCATACTATTGTTATTTCTCGAACTGATCATATTCACAATAGCTGTAAGGTATATAAAATAAAAATTGTGTTTATTATATATTGGGACACTTGGCGGCTAAGTAAGCGGGAACATTAGATTAAATTTCTGGTGGAATAAATTCCAGACAAGTTTATTTATAGACCAGTTTACAACTATTTTCACTGTATCTTTTACGCTACAGATCATGCATTTTTATAGCGCAATGAAAGATAGTACAAAAAAGCGCTATCTACTAAAGGCTGCAGCAGATTAAACTGGTCGATCGTTTTGAAACATAGACATCCGTGCCATTGGAGCTTTGGATTTGATCCATCAAGCGTGTGTATTTGCTAAAGTACAACAGCTTGTTTGTTGTTAAAACATTCCAGGCACATACGTCTTCCATCCATAAAACGGGTTGCAATCATATTCTCTAAATATATGGTTATATTTATCGATTCACGCACATGCCTCTTCCATCCATAAAACGAGTGACAATCATGTTTAATCACGAAAAAAAACCTATCGTATTTGGGCACTTATATGGCTGAATGAAAGAGTTCTCTAAATGTATGGTTAAGTTTATCAACTCACGCACATGCGTCTTCCATCCATAAAATGGCTGACCATCATGTTCGATCACGAAGAAAAACCTATCGTATTTGGACACTTCCATGGCTGGATGAAAGAATTCTCTAAATTTATGGTTCAATTTATCAATTCACGCACATGTGTCTTCAACCCATAAAATGGCTGTCTGTCCTATTTGCGCACTTACATGACTGGATGAAAGAGTTCTCTTAATATATGGTTTGATTTAGTAATTTACGCACATTCGTTGTCTTCCATTCATAAAACGGCTGTAAATCATACACAATCACGAGGGATAGCCCATCGTATTTAGACTCTTACAAGGCGGGACGAAAGAGTTATCGAAATACATTGTCAAACTTATCAATTTGATAATTGATAAATCAAAGGTTTTGAAAGAACAGGAATGCATGTATCTAGAAGAAACAAACGTTCTGTGTCGCGATATGAAAGTCTAGCGCTCTTTCCTTTGCCTACACCAAAAGATAAATTGCGTGATATATGTATATTCTGATTATAACTTCATAACACTTTTGTTGTATATACTACAATAATTTCTTTTGGCAATTTCTTCCAGCCAAAATTATTGAAAAAGAAACCTTAAGTGAAAACAGTTATAAGCCTTTAAAAAAAATCTGGAACTCATCGGAAATTGAGCTCTCTTCTCCTGAGCTGGACGACAGACTTCTCAAACAATAAAATAAGTCATAAACTATCAAAAATATATTACTAACATTCGTCAGCACAAAATAATACATCAAATTTAATATAAATATATTATTCCAAGTAATTAATATTTATCTATTGTTACAAATTCAAAAAAAAACAAACAACAACGATACCTGTAGAGCTGTTAAACCGAGAAAGTAACAAATATTCAAAAAACAAAACACTGTATCTAATAAAAGATAATTAATATTAAAATCAAATAGTTTCACTCTGAGAACGCTGAGCTTGAATAATTCATATTTACAAAGGTATTTAATTATTCAGTACAAGAATAATTAATGACTAAAACGTTCTTTGGACTTACAGTGATACATAATAAGAGTGAACTTAAATATTTCCCTTGTTTGAGTTTAAGAAGTAAAATATTTTAAAAGTTATTATAAATTCAAAACACCTTCGCAGACAAAACATCCTATTTAAACTTTCAAAACTCTGTGTCTTTGGAAGCTAACTCGGCAAAGAGTAGACTTAAATATTGTGTATGTAAAACGATATGGTACTCGTGTATCGAGCTTTATTGAAGTTTTCAAAACTTAGACTTTTTTGAAAATAACTATTTTCAAAATTTGTTACTAAACGCTATGATAGTAAACGTGGCTTATTTCTAAATTTATTTGCTATCTAACAGGTTCGATTACTGATAAATAACATATTTAAAGTAAAAACTTACGTATATACATATAATTTACTCGTATATCATCCCGTCATGTTCTCTTTATAAAAGCTTTCAGGTAAAAATGACCACTCTTCAATAACATATTCAACTCTACTGAAACATACTTCATAAGCTTCTCGCATTTATATGTAAGCAAACCGCAAACTTCTAGGTTATTCACAAACATGGAAAAGAAAATTGCCGAAAGTATTTCCGCTTAAAGAACGTCTGCAGTTGGAACTTTTGTAAACTGAGTTTCTGTTTTATTTTCAAATTTATTAAATGTTTCTAACGGAAGTGACTCTTACTATTGTTTTGTAAAATCATTTCCACCCCCTTCCCATTTCTCTCGAATTTGTTATCGGAATCCTGACAACGCGACGTTACTCAAAATCAAAATTATATCCGCTCCAATTATTTTTGAATTATTTCTCGTAGACAATTTAGAGATAAGAGAACTTGATTGAAATATCTCTTATAATTTTGTTCATAACGAGAACACTTAGACAGAACCTTTACGAGAAATTCCACTGAATTTAAACAATTTTCTATTTTGAGTCGATTAAGAGTTTCAATTACGATTAAGTTTCAATTGTGAATACTATGTGATAAGTATTCTCTCGAGTTGTATTAAATTACTTATATATTATTTTACACTTCATTTAAGCAAGCAAGTAGTTTTCAATACCATAAGAAATATCATCGTTTACGTATTTCAAAAACTTAAGCTTTATCTGGATTCTTTAATGTATTTTTATAACTCCATTCTTTCTCATGTCCATTGAAGATCTTGTTAAATTTGTATTTGAATTGAAGATTTTTTGTTATTTTTTTTTTCATTTTAGTTATGTACACACGCACTATTCCAAAAATCTTAATAAAACAATTGTTACGTACTCCAGAATAGTTAAATGTTCTAAGTCCATCAATCCTCTCGTTATTTAACGAATCAAAAGTGTATTGTATTGTCTTTAATTTTTGTATTGATATCTAGATTATTGTTACATAATCATGACCCAAGATAATAAATCCAACGGAGTTTGATTGTGAAATTTCTAGAGTTTTTTTTTTCAAAACTACCCCCTTTAGAGAACGACTATGGTATAATACTACAAAATTCAAATTATACAAAACAAAGTTATGAAGACTCGTTTAAATTAACAAAAAGCACTAAAATGAAGGACGGGCTTTGTAAATTAGATACATGCAACAAAAAAATGTACATTGTAATTTGTTTTATCAAACACTGTTTATTCCACTTTTTGTAACGGTATAACCTCATCTACAGGGGAGCACAAACATTACTTGTTTGTGCTTGAAGATGAGGTGAAAGCCTTGAAACCGGTAGAGTTATGCCGTTACAAAAAAATGGAATAAACAGTGTTTGATAAAACAAATACAATGTCTTGAAACCACCACAATGTAAATGCCTTAAATATAAATAATATAAAAAATGTATACATAAAAGGAAAAAAATAAGTATAGTAAAAAATTTATTTTATATTTTTGTGTTCACCACAGGTTTAATTTAGGTTCACAACTAGTTTCGAAGACCACCGTCTTTTTAACGTAATTAAATCAATAGCTTCTAACAATCGATACTCTCCAAATATAATAAACAAAATTGTATCGAAAAAACAGAAAAAAATGTTTGTAAACAAATATTTGTATCCAAAAATTAATCAAATACTACAGGAACAATGGTGCTGAATAATTTATATCAATAACGATTTAGCCCAAACGGTGTCCAAAACAATACCTAAAAATATCCAACCAGCTTTTTATACATCCAATAAATTAATAAATAAAATTATGAACAATAGAGACACGGCAAGTAAACTTACTCAATCCGGAGTTTACAAATTACAATGTAATGATTGTTCATATTTTTATATTGGCAAGACGAAAAGAAATTTTGAAAAACGAGTTAAGGAACATTTAAGATGCCTGAACAACAATAATTTTTCAGAGTTCGCTTACCACCTAATTGAAAACAACCATTCGTTCGATATTAATCGTGGTTTGAGGATTCTACATATAAACCGAGGGAGATTGCATCTTGACAATTTGGAAATTCTCGAGATTAAAAAATCTATAAAATTAAGTTTAAATATCATCAATATCCAAACCAATTTTCATAATAGCCCTCTGCTTAATATTTTTCCAATTTAAAATTCTCCCCTGTCTTAAATATTCACATTCACTTTCACATATTTTTTTCCCCGCCCCATTCACCATTGTATCACATCTCTCCCCATTACACTCCCTCGACCTGACCTCTTTTATGTTAGGTTATTTACACTTGTACAGAATATATTTTTAGCAAATCAGTTTAAATTCATCTGACGACGAAGACGGTGGTCTTCGAAACTAATTGTGAAAATAAATTAAACCTGTGGTGAACACAAAAATATAAAATAAGTTTTTTATTTTTCCTTTTATGTAAAAAATGGCACCACAAAGTGAAACTATAGTCTTTTCGAAGATTCAAGAAATAAAAAATGTATAATAATTTGTTACCGAAACAAAGTACGAATGTGTGATGCATACCACAATAAAAGGTTTCATAATGATTTTACGATAATCCTGGAAGATTTTCGACTTCCATATCAAAATGATTTATTCAAATGTGAAAATAGTTGTTACTACAAAGGTTTCAAAATGTTTAATGAAATGCCACAAAGCATTAGATAAATCGAGAACACGCTAACTTTTCGCTGTCTTGGAGTTTTGTATTAAAATGATAGATTTAAGTTTAGATGAAGGAAAAATACTCAAATACAATTTCTGAGATGTAAAATCTCATTTTCTATAAATAAAATCTAATATTAAAATGAGTTTATACTTAAATGAAAAAAACAAACTCTCATCAAAATAAAGCTCGGTTTCAAAATATGTAATGATTTTAAACCTTAAAAAATACAACGGGGGAAAGAATAGAGCTTATTTTACAATTGAAAAAAAAATGAGATCTAATTTTCTTTTTGGTCTTTACGTTAGAATAAAAACATTAATATTCGGTTTAATTGAATCATTTTCTCAGGTTAGCTTTTGAGATTTGAGTGTATTTGAGAGCTGTCCCTAACAAACTTCACTTTCTCAGAAGCCTTCTTATCTTCTTTTCTCATTTTCTAAGTTTTCAGCAGAACACAAACTTTCTTCGACAATTTCGATTCATTAATTTTGAACATTTTCAAGTCTAAAGAAAATGACAAATCGCAGATAAGGGCAGATTCTTCGCGAGTCGATGAAATATCAAGTTTAATGGTATATAAATCAATTTTCTTTATTACATATTGAAGAAAGCTGCCTATTTGGTAGTATACGGTTCTAATTCTGATAACACATGGTAATTCTGATAACAAACTCTTTTCTTTCGCAGATAAGATTTCCTTTTTGTGTTTAATCGACAAAAATATTATACGGTTAATTAATTAAAATGTTAACACATCACCGCGAGAATCATACTTTTTCTATCGATGATGCCAAATTCTTACATATCAGTGGTAACGGAAATAAATTGGACAGATTAGAGGCCCTAGAAATTTCTAAATCAGTACACCGATCGGAACATCTGTTGAACAGTTATTTCCCCAAAATCTATCCGCTCTTGGCCGAAATCGTCTCGTGCCTTCCTCACCCCCCAGCCCCCAACCGTTGAAGCGTGTATATCGGTGCCAGTTCGAACAGCATTTAGTCTTGTTTGCGCTCCCCTGAAGATGAGGTGAAAGCCTTGAAACCGGTAGGGTTATACCGTCATAAAAAAGTGGAATAAACAGTGTTTGATAAAAATAAATTACAATGTTAACACATTTCTACACATACAAAAATCCAATATATTAACTGCAGTTCTGAGACAACTCTACGCGAAAGAAAATATAAACATTAATACGAATTATCACACCATGCCCCTTGCGAGGTAGGCAGAGAGTAACGATCTCCTAACTTTTCTATCTTAGCACGTAGCGTTTGCTTTCTACATATCAATACATTTCGACATGTACAATCTTCTATTACCCACACTTCTCACTTAACTTTCTTTTAAAATCCAGACACGTTTGATCCAGACACGTTTTTCTCAGTCTATCTCTTCCACGCACACCTTACACTTTTGATTTGTACATTTGCTTAGTTATTCATTCATCATTTATTCTTTCCACATGTCCAATAATCTTTAAGTTCCTTTTTTCATTTTACTTTAAATATAAAGAGTTTTTTTTATTGAATTACTCAAAAAATGAGCCTATTTTAATCACACCTTGTTCAATAATCGTAACCCTACCAGGCTATTAGTGTTTATAACGTAATAAAATACTATGTAAGACCAAAAAAAACATGACTGGATCAAGTGAATGAGCTTTTGTAAGAATAACTATCAAATTATTATATAAGTTAGTATGTAGGTGTTGACTTATTATAAGAAATTAAATATTAAGATTATTAAAATTACATGTAGGAAATTCAACTTAAGTTTGCTTATAGTTATTATATTGACATTAGCTTAATCTTTAAGCTCTTAAGTAATAAAACTGTGTATGGGTATAGCCATTGGTAAAGGTGTATACCATAGATTACTTTATTAAATAAATTAAAAAACAGAATGAGGTTTTGATATAACTTATGAGAAGAGAATGGTAGAGGCAGCGAAAGATAAACGCCATAGTAAAAATAAATTTCATAAAGTCCTCAATGCCTTCCTCGACAGGGTTTTCCCATTTACATATGATATTCATTATTCATCTGAAATAATTCTTCAAATATGAAGTTCGGAAACAAAAATTTATAAAATTAATATTCTATAAGAAAATTAATCTATTTTCTAAATTTAACGTCACCATTTTTTGTATGATATTGGAACATTTACTTTTTTTAAAGATTTTGAAATGATATTATATTGTTTGGAGTGAAACGTTTATCCTTATTCCTATGGGAAAAAAATATTTGGTTTCTAGCTAAAACTTGGAGATCTAGCTAGAATTATTGCATATTCAAAGAATCTCGATGAGTCAATCATAATTCGTTTATTTACTTCTTAGTTATGTTATCACTAAACGTCATGGTTCCTTGATGGTCTGAAATTGAGAAGACAATTCATCTCAACTCCTACAGATTTTAAACCACGATGAGTGCAACATTCAATGGAGATATAGTCATCTTGATTTGGTATATCGACCTTGCTCGAGAGTATGCTCTTGCTCGCCACCCCTAAACACTTTAAGACACTACAAGCTTTTCCAAACTGTATTCATATCTTCTTGCGACATGCTCGAAGTACGAGATAATTCTTTTATATGTTGTTGACAGCCTTAATTTGACCTGTACATATTAGAGGATTGACTCAATGGTATGTTTTACCATCCATGAGATGGAAAGTATTCATCTTTAAAACATCCAGCATTTATCTTTCATGTTTACATTCCATTAACAACAGTCATTCCAAACCATGTTAGTTCTCCTTTGAATTTTATATATCAAGTATTTTTATTTATATTGTTTTTTTTAACTTACCTTAATCCATGTTTATACTCAATAACTTTCATTTTAGGTAAAAATAAATAAATTAAAAGGGTACAAAAAAGGACTTCCTTCTGATCACAGGGTAAATTTATGGTAGCCGACACGATTAAAGGGTTGTCCCTGTAATTAATTAAGATCCTCAGCTTTCTTTCAGGATTTAGGATAAATTCGGTTATACTTAATTATGGGGGATGAATCTACCCCTCGGGGGGTGAACGGTGATAATTCTTTAACTTCAAAGGAAAAAAGTTTCTAATCACTTTAACGAGGTGATGAAAAAGATTTCTTATTTCCAAAAAATAAAACTTCGTATCGAGTCCTTTGGAAAGAACGTCGCTGAAATTTCATTCGAAGCGTCTTAAAATTTTAAGGATTTTCCTAGGAAAACTGTAAAGTTAATTGTGTCTTTGTAATTGTATGTTTTTCTATTTTGAGAAATAATTTTTATAAAAAATAAAGTTAATTGTGTCTTTGTAATTGTTTTGTTTTCCTATTTTGAGAAATAATTTTTATAAAAAATACAATTAATTGTGTCTTTGTAATTGTTTGTTTTTCTACTTTAAGAAATAATTTTTATAAAAAATAAAGTTTATATTGTCTTTGTAATTGTTTGTTTTTCTATTTTGAGAAATAATTTTTGTAAAAAATAAAATTGTGTCTTTGTAATTGTTTGTTTTTCTACTTTGAGAAATAATTTTTATAAAAAATAAAGTTAATTGTGTCTTTGTAATTGTTTGTTTTTCTATTTTGAGAAATAATTTTCATAAAAAATAAAATCTCAGAAAACGGATTTTCCTCGTTTAAAGTCTTTGGGATATAAATAAAACCAAAAATCATAAATCGTCTTTCTAAGGTTCATTTCCTTGTTTTCGATCCCTGATTTAATCTTAGACAAGTTTACAGCTGAATTTAAGAATCTAGATAACACTTTTGCTAGCAACATAGGAGTCTATCAACCTCCCAATTTTTTTAAAGGTTGATCTAGTTAGGAAACGCTCTTTAGATGATCTTGACGTCAGGAAACAGCGATATGCCAAATTATCTTAAAAAAAAAAAGAACTTGATTTGGGAAATCCATTTTTTTATTGTTTGCCTAAAATATTGAAAATTTGGCATAATCAATAAATTTTACAAATAAATTTTGGTATTTAAATCAATTTATTTAATTAAAAAAACCGGTGTTCAGCTTGAACAATTTAAATTGTTTTTTTTTCAAAAACCGACAAACATGGGATGGAGGTCAAAGGTGCGACTAAAAAGTCTGATAAACTTAAACCAATCCAAATATATCTAAAATCGTCGTGAGGTATCTTTTATATTAAATCGCATTTTGTAGATATCTGTCAATATGTTTCAGCATTATTTATTTTGATTGAAGGATTATACAAATAATATATTGTATATTGGACAGGAAGGTGACATTACGCCTCCATTCTTGAAGAACTGAGAATCAACGACAGATTGTCTACAATATGCCTTAAAAGAGTTCTCCGATTCTTTAGGCATGCTGCTTGTGACCAAGAAGACAATTTAAAGAGGTTTGTGGTTACTAGAGGCGTGGAAAGACGACACACAAGAGAAAGAATCCTAATGCATTGGATTGACTAAGTGAGAGACGCAACTGGAAAACCCTAAACAACTATCTTTCGAGCCGCAATGTGTGGGGATAGATGGAGAGGAGATGTCAGATGATTTACGGGAGGCATGATGCTCAGTCATGAGCTACACGATAGCATGGATAAATATTGATTGAATCAAATAGTAAAAAAAGATAATACTTAGTAAATAGTAATAGAGTTATGAACGTAAGATAACTGCGATAGAATTTAAAGGGTTGCGTAGAATATGTGGTTAAGCAGCGCATGATAGACTAAGGAATGTAGATAAAAGGAAAGAGCATAAGAAGATGAAATGCTTAGAATGATGAAAAGAGCATTAAGGTGATTCATTCAGCCACGTAGAAAGCATGAATTAGGAAAGGTTAGCAAAAATAACCTTTAGAAGTATACATGTATGTTTTTATCATTATTTTGTATACATGGTTATATTTTGATAAATCTGGTGGAGTTATTGCCACACGAAAGTTTCTTCCAGTCAACCAGCTTATTTTGGATACGATAAGTTATTTTAATCCACGACATATTTTGTAACATAGTTTGAATTAAAGTAAACAATGTAAATACAATGATGGAAAAAATAGGAGAAATTAACCCGTTCAAGGAAAAGGATGAAAAACAAGGAAAAATATTTATAAAAAATGATTTGAGTAACATGCCATATTCTTTTTTTTCAATTTTTTGCTTAGCGTAAATTAGGATAGTGCGCATCTGATAACTCTTGGAAGTTTGTTCCACAGTCAGCCGAGTGAATTGCAAATAAAGATGTTTAAAAAGCGGGGAGGTATGTTAGTATCGTCGTCTGATCGAATAAAATATCCATGTAGTTAGGAAGGTACGTGAATTTGGAGAAGACCTTAAAAAATATATACTCGTACATACATACACACCATCACACTTTTTTCCTTTCGGTGTAGGCAGAGAGGACAGAGAGCCAGACATGTCTATCTCAACATACATATCTCGCTTCTTATTTATTTATTTAATGCTTCATTGCAATTACAATCTGGCGGCAGCGAGAAGAAACCCTTCAACACCACATCCTCGCTTGGACCGTGAAGTTCTATAAAAGTCAACAAAATCACAGAAATCCCTTAGTCGCTGCCCTGGGGGCTTACGAGAATAAATCCGATCTACCCATCCGTTATAAGCACAAGCTCCCGAAGCATTATCTGTTGCCTGACTAGTCCACCTACAGTATTAGCTGGGACGACCAAGGTCGGAGTGAATGTGATGGAATACAAGTAGCCTGAACGAGTGGACTTGTTTTTGCTAAATAATTAGTGTAAGAATTTTTATCTAGTTATAAGTAGTATGTAGGTGTTAATTATTTCTAAGAAATCATTTATTAAGATAAATATAAATAAAATAAAATGACATGTAGGAAAATAAGATAAAGTAAGTTCATAAATTATAACATATAATTAAGAT
Source organism: Odontocerum albicorne (assembly GCA_949825065.1). NCBI lineage: Eukaryota > Metazoa > Arthropoda > Insecta > Trichoptera > Odontoceridae > Odontocerum > Odontocerum albicorne. Next base: position 7,147,001 of record OX463856.1, read on the forward strand.
TAGTTAAGTAATAAATTTGTATATAGGTATAACCTTGACAAATGTTTGTACAATATTTTACTTTGTTTAATAAAAATAAAAAAACAATCTGGCGAGTTTATTGCCAGTTGGTAATCTGTCCCAATCAACCAGACAAAAGGAAATAAAACAAGTAACACGGACGTAAAAAATATTTCAGATGCTGTAATTTATCCAGCTGTTCCTCTATAATATCAAAATAACAGACGTCCGGATAGTTCACAATTGGAAAGAGAAAGAGTCTCGTCTACATCGATAAAACATCTTCTACAACTCTCACGATTTTTCTAAATTTTTAAATTTCCATGTTTAAAAACGTCATTAATTTGATCCAGCTTTACTTTTTTTGGTCTTGCACTAACACGCTTTCACTAAACATGTACATTATTTTTTAACTATAGAAACACGTGGTGCGATCAAATTTATCCAATTCTGGAAGAGAGACATTCGAAAATCATTTATAATAGGAGATTATGCATGACAAGGTGAATGTACCTGGTAGATGATGTTTTCTAGGATATAATGTAGTTAAGATATATTCTCTCTACCTACCCCAATAGGTACATGCTGTGATATAGGCGATTATTATTTTGAAAAGATTTATCTTTTTCACCCCTTCTCAATTTATGAATAATTTTCGAATAAAAACTTACTTTCATAAAAAAAAGGTCATGAAAAATCGGATAATTAATTTCATTTCCGTTTCAAAAAGAAAGGTCAGGGAGGGGAATATACTCGTATATACAGAGATACGAAAACAAATCTATAAAAAGTGTTTTTATGTTTTTTTCCCGATCTTGTAGAACTGGGATTTTCCCTTATATACGTTTTAGCTTCAGATAACTAGGCATCTGCCTATATCCGTAGGGAAATATAATTTGGACATACGTATAAAAAAAGGTTCCTGACCACGTTTAGCCAGTTTTCTGATATTCAGGTACACAAAACATAGATTTGTATGGGCATGTATGGAACAATATGAAATTAAACGTATTTCCATGTGACTGGTTTATTATTTAAAAAAAAGTTAAGGTACGCTGATACGGTATTGAAAAAATTAAAAAAATATATATGTTGTTTTTTTTTTGTACAGAACTCAACTGTTTTACACCTGTGTTTAATATAGTACAACCTGGAGGCTTTATTTTTATTTCGTTACATCTTTCAACTAACCAGAAATATTTAATATAGGCCTAAAGTGAAAATTAGGCTTAACTCCTATATAAAAAAATGGGGTATTAGCGGGAATCAAACCCGCAATCCCTGGATTAAAAACAGGTGTCTTATCAACTGGACCACAGAGGTCATCATACTCGTAAACTGACAAATAAAGATAATTTTGGTTTAATTAGGTGACTCAGATATCTTTAAAAATACACATAATATATTTCCATGAGACACATATACGACGATCTCCTTAGTCTAGTTGGTAAGGTATTTGACGTCCAGCCTAAGGGTTGCAGGTTCGATTTCCGTTGGAAACCAGATTTTCTAAAAAAGGATTCCAGTCTATTTTTCACTTAAGGCCTTTTGAACATATTTATGGTTGGTATGGTTATTGCCATATGGCAATAAGACCGCCAGGTTGTGATGTGTACAACGAAAGTGTAATATAACAAACAAGATTAAATATATATCCTAAAATAAAATATAAAATCATCATCATCATTGGCACAGTACCTTGAGTTTATTAGGAAAGGCATTAACAACAGATCTCCACTTGATTCTATCTTGGTACATATTTTTCGCAGGTTTGTGCTACTTATATACATCTCGCCATACACACTCTTTTATACAATAAATACTTTTTACTCTTCTATGTTTTAAAATTTAGGCGTGCCACGTTTTCTAGGTCTTTCCGAAATTTTCGTCCCTACTAATAGTAATAATAGAAAACATTACATAAATCACCGTTTAGAAAACATACTCAAAGGTGAAATATAATACTTCTTTGTAGATCTTCATTGTAAATAATTTTGCAAATTATACCATAAGTATACTTACAAAAGATCGTATACGAGTATGCTGCAGCTTTGGACATTTTAGGAGTTAATTTGTTGACCTATAAGGAGTGCCTGTGAAGGCGATTCTGAATATCCAGGCCTTGAAATGGAATTCTTCGTGTCTTTCGAGGACTTTAAAAATACTTTTTACAACTGCTTTTACATTAATTATTGTAGTTGTTTCAATCGAGTTTTGTGATTTCCCCCCGTGCTGAATGCGAATTGTTAAATTGCTCCTGCCTGATTCCATCTTTGAAATCTTGTTATCAATTTGTTTTTCAATGGTTTGTGTTTGCATTTTGTGCGCAATGTGAGCTGTGCACCTGTGGACGGCTCCGTAATATGTTGGTAACATTTGATTTTGTACTATTTGATACTTGTTGTTTCAGTTTGTTTATGTTTAAAAAAATTATATATTACATTGTACAGAGAAGTGATCCCTACTTGTTAAATATTATACAATAAAACTTTTGAAATACGAGTTTTATGACAGAAGAATAATAGCCGATATAGTACTTCTATACAAAATCACTAACTCAGTGATGAATGCGCCTTAGCTACTCGCAAGAATTTCATTTCGTATTCCCAATAAATCTACAAGACATCGCAATTCCTTTTATACCGAAAAACGGTTCACTTTTTATTAAATAAACTCCACTATAATTCATATGCAAAGACTCAGAAATTAGTGCTGCAATAATTTATATATTTTTAATATAACTATATATCAATAATATTCACCAGAATATCACAACAATGTTAAGAAATAGCTACTAACTTTGTTTTTTTTCCCTTATTAATATAAACATCGTAGGATAAACGAAATATATAAGGACAATACTTTGCCTCTGCCTCTGGAGTTGAGTAGCCCTGCATTAATATGTAGAATATTTATATTCTGCAAAACAATTTGCATCTCGTGCTACAAGTGAATTCATGTGTTCGTTAAACCTCAAGATCTACCATATTCATAAAATTCTCAAAAAATCCAATTATTCCTGTAAGCGTTGTTCCACTTATAACAAATATAAGTTCTTTACCACTATTAAACATGTTTTTCACAATTATGTGAGTCTACTTGGCTAAATTTGGCTATATTTTAGAATAAACATGTATTGATTATTAATTTGAAATAATTTTAAACAATGGCTGAAATTATTTTGTTATTATTACTACTGCTTTTTGTATTAACATGTTAGTTTAAGATACATTTTTGTACTTTTATCAATTATTTAAAGTACTTGTATTAACTTGTCATATGTGCATTTGCATATAAAAGACGCTGTTGTGTCGCAAATGGAACAAATAAATATTTTGTCCGTGTTGAGCACTCACTACATGTTTTCTTGTAAGGTACATATAAGGTTCATTATAGTCTTGTTTGCGCTCCCCTGAAGATGAGGTGAAAGCCTTGAAACCGGTAGGGTTATACCGTCACAAAAAAGTGGAATAAACAGTGTTTGATAAAAATAAATTACAATGTCTTTAAACCTCCACAATGTTAATGCTTTAACTATAAACAATGTACATTATACCGTTTATTTATATAAATAAATTTAAAAATCTTTTACAATTTATGCTTTCTACGTGAAGATTGTCTTTTTATTTTTATTCTAACCAAATAAGCCACTTTTATAAACCCAAGTCATCCGTTTCATCTTTAGATTTGAAGTTTGCTGATTTAAAAAAAAAAGACGTTTAATTCAATATTTATTCTTCATCAAATCAGATTTATTTTTATTTTTAATCTCCCTTTGGCCTATTTGGCCTAAAAAATATTTTATTTTATTTGTAAGACTTATACTTTTTGTTTTAATCCCGCTATCCTTAATGAATACCCCTCCGCTTTTACCACCCTTCTCCCTTATCAAGGGGAGGAAAGTGAGTCAGAGGTTTACAAACTTTTTATCTTCTGACTTACCATTAAGTATCAACTTGGAAGTATAGAAATGAAAAACGTAGAAGTGGAAAGAGATTGAAAAGAAGCAAATACATTTTGTAGAAATGCGTGAACTGAGACGAAAACAAAGGGTGCCAACGTATGACAGACTACGGAATAAAGGGATCAGGGATACATATGAGCTTCAGGCAGATTGAAAAGTTATGAAGGATATAAAACCACACGAAGAGATTGAAAACAAAGGGTGCCAACGTATGACAGACTACGGAATAAAGTGATCAGAGATACATATGAGCTTCAGGCAGATTGAAAAGTTATGAAGGATATAAAACCACACGAAGAGATTGAAAACAAAATCAAACGAGCACTTCAACGTATATACTTGAACTGGACAGTTTAAAAATTTGCTAAGATGATAGTCCATAACATTATTTTCAAATATTTTTTTATGTTTGGGAGTAAAATGTGAACGTGAAAAAGCTTCAATGAACCGGATTAATACTCTATAAATAAGTCCACTGAGAGAAACCATGGGGTAGTAATATTCGTATATGACAGAACACGGAATGAAGTTATAAGGGATGAATGTAAAACGAAAGATGACCTGTTAAAGAGGATTAAGATAACCATTCTGCGATGGTCTGGCCATGTAGAACGAACAATGAAGAAAGACTAATAAAAATATGTAAAGTACAAATTTTGGGGGAAAGCGTAAAAGAAGAAAACAATGACACGTATATTTAGATCAAGTAAATTATGTTTAGAAAAAAAGGAAAAGTTAAAATTCTGAGAATACTGAGAAGCTCTATGGCAAGGTATACGGATGAAGAAAAATTAAAAGAAGTTCGTAATGATAGGAAAATCTGGTCCTTTTCCTATTTACTCCGTCAAAGACATGATGTGATTACTATTTTTTTTTTTTTCAACAAAACAATGTACCTTACAAAATTATTAAAAAAAAGAGTCTGTGCTTCCCTTACAATATAACAATTATTAAAAAAAGAGTCTGTGCTTCCCTTACAATATAAAAATTATTAAAAAAAAGAATCTGTGCTTCCCTTACAATATAACAATTATTAAAAAAAAGAGTCTGTGCTTCCCTTACAATATAACAAATTTATTTAAAAAAAGAGTCTGTGCTTCCCTTACAATATAACAAAATAAGTTAACACGTTGACTGCCGATTACGCGTTTATGCCTAATGAGAGGAGAGCGCAGGGTGCCGATCACGCACTTACGCGTAATATCAGTATATCACTTCTATTGCTCAGTCTACCGCCAGCAACCATTGTAGTGAGTTATTTGTGCGTCGGCACTCAACGTGTTAAAAAATTAACAATTTATAACAATTCGACAAAACCAAATAAAAATGTATATCGACAACGAAATATGAAGCATAGTACATACGTAACATAGGTAAGAACACGAGTCAAAATTATTACAAATAAAAATAAATAACAATGTGCACAGCTGGTATGAAACAATTAATATTATACACACCACGACATAGGACTTTCCCTAGTTAATATTAGTGTAATTTTTTTTTTAAGAATAGATATGACCGAAGTCATAGGTATCCTTAAAACCCTCGAACACTAGACGGAAAAAGTGGCTGTGTCGTTCGAGGGGAGTAGCACAGCGCAGGGTTCGAACCGACGACCTTCCGCACAGAAGTCCTGCCCGTTACCGCGCGGCCACACACCTCATTAATTCGAAAAGAATAATTAATTTAAAATTCAATACATCATCAGCACGATAATCAGCCTACTTTTATAGATCGATAAACAATGGAAAAATGTGTAGGCAATCTCAGCAAATTGATATCTCAAAAGATGCTTTCTTTTTATAGTAGAATTTTGTTGTAAGTAAGAGGCACTTTATTTATTTTAGAAAATAGCTCCAATGCAAGTATACACTAAAGAACCTCGAATATAGAAAAAGCTAAGCAATTGGAGACATCTTAATAGATGATTTCATGTAACAGAAGTAAATCATTACGTATTTTTTTTTTGTTCGTATGTGATAAATAAAATATTCGTTTGTGATAGTTTTAATTAATGTCAATTATAAGAATACCCAATTTCAAATTAATAAATTTAAAAAAATATGCTTCACCCTTTCAACCGCGTTTATCATATATGAACATTATAGTATGTTAAAGGACCAAATAGTGGAATTATTTTCAAGCTGACTTTGTACCAGTCAAGTAAGCAATAGTAAAAAATGCTGCACCCTTTCAACCTCACTTATACTAGTATGAACATTTTAGTAAGGGGACCAAACAGTGGAAGTTTTTCCAAGCTAACTGCGTACCAGTCAAGTAAGCAATAGTTAAAATATGCTGCACCCTATAAACCACACTTATATGAACATTATAGTAAGGGGACCAAACAGGGGAATTATTTCCAAGCTGACTACGTACCGGTCAAGTAAGCAATAGTAAAAATATGCTGCACCCTATCAACCGCTCTTATATGAGCATTATAGTAAGGGGACCAAACAGTGGAATTATTTTCTAGCTGACTACGTACCAGTCAAGTAAGCAATAGCAAAAATATGCTGCACCCTCTAAACCGCGTTCATATGAACATTATAGTAAGGGGACTAAACAGTGGAATTATTTTTAAGCTGACTACGTACTAGTCAAGTAAGCAATAGTAAAAAATGCTGCACCCTTTCAACCTCACTTATATGAATATTTTAGCAAGGGGACCAAAGAGTGGAATTATTTTCAAGCTGACTACGTACCAGTCAAGTAAGCAATAGCAAAAATATGCTACACCCTCTAAACCGCGTTCATATGAACATTATAGTAAGGGGACTAAACAGTGGAATTATTTTCAAGCTGACTACGTACTAGTCAAGTAAGCAATAGCAAAAATATGCTGCACCCTCTAAACCGCGTTCATATGAACATTATAGCAAGGGGACCAAACAGTGGAATTATTTTCAAGCTGACTACGTACCAGTCAAGTAAGCAATAGTAAAAATATGCTGCACCCTATCAACCGCACTTATATGAACATTATAGTAAGGGGACCAAACAGGGGAATTATTTTCAAGCTGACTACGTACCGGTCAAGTAAGCAATAGTAAAAACATGCTGAACCCTATCAACCGCACTTATATGAACATTATAGTAAGGGGACCAAACAGTGGAATTATTTTCTAGCTGACTACGTATCAGTCAAGTAAGCAATAGCAAAAATATGCTGCACCCTCTAAACCGCGTTCATATGAACATTATAGTAAGGGGACTAAACAGTGGAATTATTTTTAAGCTGACTACGTACTAGTCAAGTAAGCAATAGTAAAAAATGCTGCACCCTTTCAACCTCACTTATATGAATATTTTAGCAAGGGGACCAAAGAGTGGAATTATTTTCAAGCTGACTACGTACCAGTCAAGTAAGCAATAGCAAAAATATGCTGCACCCTCTAAACCGCGTTCATATGAACATTATAGTAAGGGGACTAAACAGTGGAATTATTTTCAAGCTGACTACGTACTAGTCAAGTAAGTAATAGCAAAAATATGCTGCACCCTCTAAACCGCGTTCATATGAACATTATAGTAAGGGAACCAAACAGTGGCATTATTTTCAAGCTGACTGCGTACTAGTCAAGTAAGCAATAGTCAAAATATGCTGCACCCTCTCAACCGCGTTTATATGAACATTATAGCAAGGTAACCAAACAGTGGCATTATTTTCAAGCTGACTACGTACTAGTCAAGTAAGCAATAGTAATAATATGCTACACCCTTTCATCCGCACGTATATGAACATTTTAGCAAGGGGATTAAACAGTGGAATTATTTTCAATCCGTACCGGTCAAGTAAGCAATAGTAAAAATATGCTGCACCCTATCAACCGCACTTATATGAATATTATAGTAAGGGAACCAAACAGTGGAAGCATTTTTTTCAAGCTGATTACGTACCAGTTAAGTAAGCAAATGTAAAAATTTCATTATTGAAGAAAAAATATTAGATAGCCTCAAAATACTCGTAGATCCCAACATTCACATTGCCGAGTCACATATAATATTATTATGGGTAACGAAGGATAACTAAGTACTTTTAATTATCCCTAGGTCATTAAACGCAATATTTTATTTCACAATAACCACATGATTTAAAATAAGTATTTTACACGAAAATGAAACAAACGAGTAATTTAAAAAGCACTGTTGTATTTTTTTCACGAGTTCAGAAAATAGTTATGTATCTGTCTCACAACACAAAATAACAGAAAAAGTTAGCGTACCCCACGGCTGGTAGCTTGTCGCGGGATGAGGGACAATTTTTATATCCAGGCAAGCATTGTTTTCTCATTTCTCACTTTTACGTCCCGGAATGGTATAAAAGAAATATACCGAGTCACGTTGGTGCGGCCGGGCCGCATTAAGTGGGGTGAAAAGGTGGAAAAAATGTGACGCTAGGGTTATTGGGATTTTAGTGTTTGTATATTTTCCGTTGCCTACGTTATGTAAAATAAGGAAGTTTATAGATATATAAAGACTAAATCTACTTAAAACCTTCATTAATATATCAACACCATGTTGTTAATATCACGCCAATTGGACTTTTTTTGGACTAACATAAGGAAAGAGTTGAACATACGACAAAATAAAACACGTTCTTTGATTAGACGCAGACAACGCTGTATGGACAATGTATTGGCTGGCCTGAAGAAACTGAAATAAAGAAAGTTACAAACAAAGGAGCTGAGATAATCCTTGATGGAAGGCATTGTTATGGAAACGTAAGCTCTGCAAGCACCATGGATTTATTCACATACATGTATGTATTTCGTCACTCGATTGTGAAGTATGGAAATGTAGAGTTTATTATCAGCATACGACAATTTATTTCAACCAAACAGAAAAAAAATACTCTGATAAGTGATAATCATTGATTGAAAGGTTACGTCATTTCTTAATAGAAAAAGGGATACTTAAAAAATACGATTAATTAAAGCATTAAAACTTAGATTAAGACTGAAACTTAGATTAAGACTGAAAAACACACTTCGCCTTTGAAGAGAAATTTAATATTTTTTTATGTTGTTGAGAAAAGTAAACCATCAAGGATGAGCTCTTAATATTTCCCTTTCTGTGCTGAAAAAATCTCAATACGCATGTAAAAATGATAGATTTAAAATCGAGAAAATAAGAATATTCAAAGCCGATCGCTTAAATTAATTAAATTTGAAGTCAAAAGTGATCCTAATTGAAATTGAACTGCTAAAAACATGAAAAAAACATCGACCGACGTTCATAAAACGGTTGAAGAGGCCATCTCAAATGGATGCCCAAGAGCTACTGAAGCGAGTGAACTGAGATAATATTTATTACGTTCCCATATACCGAATGAAAATGAGAGTGAGACGTGAATACCGTCGCTTCCTCACCCATAGCGGTTTTTTAAAATGAATATACCTACGTCACACACTGGCACACGTTTGATCGTATTGGTGAATTTATTCCCAATTTTAACAAAATATCTCTGATGTGGCCGATAAGTGCCAATTATTATTAATATTATTTTTTCATTGAATGCGCAAATGTATTACGGAGGAATACCTAAAATCTGAACCCAATATTTATTATATTTATAGAGATATTAAAGTTTTTGGAAGCAATGTGTACTACTTCATCACAGGGAAGGAAGGGTTAAACAAGTGAGTAAATATAGAAAAATATCCCAGCTTCGAAAGATATTTTATAAAGGAGCATATTATACGAGTATATGACTTCATATAAAAATATCAAATCGGTATGGCCGAAGAACTTGAGAGACTTTTTGAGTCCACGTGGTCCTTAGAGTTTCAGTAGAATCAATTTGATTATCAAATTGTAGTTTGGGATTTTCGATGGTTAGTTGCATTTATGATTGTCAGTAAAAGGAAAATACAGACAAAGGTAATTCTTTATATAAATCATGATAGTGTTGAGTAATCCCAACAAATGCTGGCTTAATAATCATGGAATTAATCTCAAGATATCAATGGTGTGGGATAACATAAAGCTACTTCTTCTAAATGTAGGATCTCTGTTTTGTGGAAGCATGGATACTTACTGCATTGTTGAAGTATGAAAATTTACTCGAACCACTACAAATAAATTAGAAACTTTTGAAATGTAGTGCTATAAAAGAATGCTGAGTTTCATGAATATACAAAGTTCATAAATATGACGTATTGAAAATGATAGAAAAGTTTTATCTATCAAAAGGAGAAAGTGGAAATATTAAGGGCATATTATCCTAGGAGAAAACATATGGGGTAATTTAACGGATACTGTTGAAAACTTTTTGGAAGTTGTTTCACTATGAAAGCTTAAAACTGCTACCACAAAGATCTAGACATCGACTATTTAAGGACAGGAGTCGAACTTTAAAGAAATTTAATAGAAAAAGGTTTCTGAGACCATAAAGTTGTTCTTTACGTGGATTTTCGAAGTGTCTGAAGATTCCGATATGTATTCAAATTACATATTAACCTTTACGAACGCATACTACATAATCAACTTCAGTGGCGCAATCGCCCTTACAAAGCTCTGTATTCCAGCCACAATTACCGCCATATGCTTTGGTCTTTAGCAGCACCTTCCCTAATTTCAAAGTCTCTCTGAAAGTGTTATCCCTACGTTTTGTCAAATATCTCAAAAAGGGTTAAATATTGTAATTTATTTTTAACAAACACTGTTTATTCCACTTTTTTATGACGGTATAACCCTACCGGTTTCAAGGCTTTCACCTCATCTTCAGGGGAGCGCAAACAAGACTAAATGCTGTTCGAACTGGTACCGATATAGACACTTCAACGGTTGGAGGCGGGGGGGGGGGGGTGAGAGGAAGGCTAGGTATAATTTCGGCCAGGAGCGGGGAGATTTTGGGGAAATAACTATTCAACAGATGCTCCGATCGGTATACTGACTTAGAAATTTCTAGGGCCTCTAATCTGTCCAATTTATTTCCGTTGCCGCTAATATGTAAGAATTTGGCATTATCGATAGAAAAAGTATGATTCTCACGGTGACAATGATTAGCCATTTCAGAATAAATTAGAGGATTTGTTAACGCAGATTGGTGTTCACGAAATCTCTTTTCAAAAGATCTTCCTGTCTTTCCTATATAGAAATTATCAGTCAGCACATAAAAGTTTATACACACCACTGTTGCTAAGTATTCCATTTTTGCCTTTCCCATTAAATAAGAGTTTCCGGAGATTAAAGTTAGTGTAAAAAGCTGGCTTTATGTGACTTGGAATATTTTTGGTTATTTCATTTGATATATTTTTTATAAATAGGACTTTGCTCTATTTATAGGTATGCTTATAGGTGTCGTTAAATATATAACCTTTTATAAGTTTCTTTTTTGTTTTGTTTTTTAAAAGTGAATCAATGAGGCTTCCAGGATAGCCATTATTTGTAGCAATTTTTTTTATGGTTATTAATTCCTTTTTAAAATTGTCGTCGTAAAAGGGTTAAATATTTTAATGGTGTAAATCGTTTTGAATTATTTTATTTTAAATTATGCATACAAATGCGTTATTATGAATTATGCATAAAAGTTATGTATACAAAAGCGTTCAATGCTGAAAACTTATTTAAAACAGTATTGAAAATCCACGTACTTATTCATATAACAAATTTATAATTTATTTAAAGCTCTAATGTTATATGTATATAATGATGGGTATTTTTAAATATCATTTCTCCAGCCTTTTTGCATGTCCTGAATTCCAAGTTGTATATGGATATATTGTGCGACAAGATATTCAAGGTAGCCTCTGCATGTCTCCAATATCATGCGTAGAAAGCATAAATGTATGTAGATAATACATCAGACATATATTGTAGAGTAACTATCAATAGTTTGATCAGTTTCACGACGTTTAGTTTAGGAGGGCGTTTTTCCGGTATTTCTTCAATTTTAAGTTTTTACCAGGAGACCGATCATTAATTTTTTTTGAACGTGGATTATATTATAGTTTTAACAATACGTTCATAATCTGTTGACTCTTCAGAGAGATTCAATTTTTCCTTACTGCAGTTATAGAAATAAATGGATTCTATTTGATCTTTTTTTTTTAATTTCTGTGTTATATTGCAAATTGATATCTTTATACATTATGTTATAAAGGATATACACGTTTGTTTCCAGATTTATTTACATTACAAGTAAATATCTATATTATGTACTCGTGTATAAAGTATATGAAAAAAAAGACAACTGAAAAGAAGCTTTTAATTGTACACGATCATATTATGTAGATTCGAGTCAGTTGTCTGTCATTTATAGAGTTCCCAGGAAGTTTTCCACTGTATTTTACTGAGGGCAAATAAACACGAAGAAATAGTTAAGTGATTTTCATTGAATTTTTAATTATCATTGAATTGTTTTCACATAACTTCTTGTTCAGTTTATAAGTTGTAAGGCTTAGTTACGATAAAGTACCCCGTAGGTCAACTCTTGTCGTACTGTATCAATTTGAAGAAATTAGTTGTTCATCTTACAGTTGCTCCCATATATTTATCAAAAACATATTGTATTAAAAAATTTACAAAAATATTCACTATAATTTACTCCCCCCGGCAAGGTCCCTTCCTAAAAATTATTGTCGTGCAAACAATCATCTTTCGATCCCTTGTCTAAATTTTCGCACCAGTTTGCTCTTATTAACCTTTCCTTCCCTGTGTTGGGTATCTTCTACACGTTGCTTCTAATAACCATCAATATCTCTATAAATATTATAAATACAAGGTTAAGATTTTAGGTATTCCTCCATAATATATTTACGCATTGATTTAAAAAATAATATTAATAATAATCAGAATTTATCGACTACATCGTAAGTATTTCGTAAATATCGGAAAAAAAATCGCATTTAAACGCTGTGAGTGCCTCGATCTTGGGTCTTGACGATAGGTTAAGATTATGCGAGAAGTGCGACACTATATTCGCATCTCACTTTTGCATACGTCACTGAATAGCGAGGAGGTCAATTGTCTCAACCTCGCAAGTGTAAGCCACGCCCGAGTTAGCCACCAACCCTGCCGCGCCGCAGTAGCTGTTGAGCTGGCAACGAGACTGGATCTACGCCCTTTCCGTGAGCGTTGCCAGATGGTTTTTTAATGTTTTCAGCAAATAAATCTCAATTATTATAATTTTTAACTTCAATTATAATTAATTAAGGGGATTATCTATGAATGTTATTATTTTTCCGATTTAAAATCGCTAATTTTTGATCGCGTACTCACTACCCAACACCGGAGCGCGCGTTTCAATTTTATCACCGTAAGGGAAGGGTTAAATTTGGAATTTCCCTTTATATCATGGGGACCAAATATACATATGATGATCTAATTATAGGCAAATTGAATAATTAGTTCAATTGTCATGCGATTATGTTTTCTTTAAAGATGGAATAAATTTTATTTTGTTTTATAATTGTATCTATGAAATGTTAATTACTTTTGAGTATCCTTTGTTTTTGTTATTTAACGAAAAAATAAATAATTAAATTAAGAAACTAAAATGTTTAAGAACCTATGACTGCTTAGTTACCTCGACAGCAAAAATAGTTATGTTGGAAACATCCTTGACTCAGAAAGAATAAAATAAAACCGAAAAACCTCGAGCACGGGTTACGGTGTATACATGTGTTTTTATATTTTTCTTTGCTTACGGTGTTATGTAAAAAAGGTTATTTAAAAACGTATTATTCGTGAACTAATAACTTTACCACATAAATTTTAACCAACCCAGTAAGTTTTCTCTATAAATATCTTAATTCATACATACATACCATCACACAGTTTTTCTGTCGGGGTATGCAGAGAGGAGAGAGCTTCAGATGTTCTTATTGTGACACACATCTTTCGTCTTTTCATCATTTATGCACCTTCTCATACAAAGTCTACTATTTCTCTGACTTCTTACATTTCCTTCTTTCAAAAACTTGTTTCCATTCAAGCATACTTTCATTAGTCCTTCTCTACTAGACCTTCCACTCACATTACATCTGTACAGTTGTTTTGTGTTTCTTCCTTAATTTGCTCTACATGCCTAAACCGTATGACAGTGTTAATATTAATTTTACTTAAAAAATAACACTTAGTTGACATTTGTATTGTATTATTGCGCATACATACATATATATCATAACACCATGCCCTTCTAGTGGGATAGGCATAGAAAACAGATTTTCAAATAATTACACCCAAGCACACAATTTTGGTCTCCTTTTCATTCATACATCTCGTCATGGACACTATTGTTCATAATTCTCACTTTATTTTCTTCCCAAATCTGGTTCATTTAATCTACGGTAGACATAGAACTTTGGTGTATTAAAATTTCGTTGTACACAGCATAACCAGGTGGATATATTGTCTTGTGAAGCAAAATTGGCCAACCGATTAAAAGATTTTAAGAAGGCTTTAAGTTAAAAAGTAAAATGCATTTTTTTTCTTGAATCTTCGAAAAGACCATAGTTTCACTTTGTGGTGCCATTTTTTACATAAAAGGAAAAAATAAGTAAAATAAAAAACTTATTTTATATTTTTGTGTTCACCACATGTTAATTTTAGGTTCACAGCCAGTTTCGAAGACTACCGTCTTCATCGTCAGGTGAAGATAAACTAAATTGTTAAAATATATTTAGTCTCTTTGTAATTTTTCAGTAATTCAACTACCATACATTTTAACCATCATTTTTGCTAATTTATTTACACGAAGGGACTAATAATGTTTATAAGCTCAATGAAAAAAAAAAACACACATTATTTTCTATGTTAATAAATCTCGCGCTCGTATAGTATGTATAATATGCATAAAGAAAAATAATTTTGGAATAAAAAAAAACAGAAACGTTTGAAAAAATCTTGCTTTGCAAGTCAAAGTGTAAGGATGGGACGAAGCGATAAAATTTGATCAATGTAGATATAATGGAGATATTTTCTTTCTTTCTACCCCAAAAGAAATAAAAAGCTACAGTTACGATGATTTCGTTCATTTTAATTAATTTAAATCGAATATGCTCTTTCCCATATGGCAGTAAACTTTTCAAACTACTATTTTTTTCATTAAACGATCCGTTGGATTATTCAGCACTTTTTCTTTTATACACCGTCCTTTATACCGTCCATACAACTAATCACTACAATAAAACTCGCACCCTCAAAAAGCTTTCTTAAAAAAAAAACAACCTTAAACACATTAAATCTTGCTTTAGTAACGTATCATAATTTTCTTATTTTTTCAGTTTTTCTTTTGAATGTCCTTTTCTTCTGACCTTAATTAAATTTGATACTTTTTTCTGTTTGTTTTTTTAATTGTGTGAATAATTTTATAACTTTAAATCTAGCAGTTGTCATAATTTTTTTCCGGTTAGTTGGCAAAAATTGCTGCGTGTCACAGCAATCCCTAGAAAGTGTTTTTTATAGTAAAAGAATCATAAGTGAATAAATTATTGTAATTGAAAATAACGGACTTCGTAATTTAGCAATTCTGCTAAAAATCATCTGTAATATTGGGAACCGACTCTGAAAATCGTATAATTCTGGAGAAATTCAGGTAAACAGTTGATAAACTAGCGTACCAGGGCAGTTCGTTTCACTAAAATTTTATCATTGAGTGAGGGAGGCTTGCCTGGGTGAATCGGGGACTAATCAAGTCGCGCCGCGCCACCTGTCAACGACAAGGGTGAGAAAGAACCCCATATTTCTTTGATTGCCAGAATAAATTATAGTATTGCTCATAACAATACATCCTCCATAATTGATTGATTACCAGATTAGCAAGTGTACCAAATGGTTGGTTTCTTCTTCTTCTTGCAGTAGACGCTTGATCTGTTTTTCTACATTATTCCTAAATTGCCAGTTAATTCTCCGTCTCTTTGGAGGTTTGCCTTTCTACGGAATAATTTTGAGAAATTATACAGGAAATCCAAGATCATCCCTTATTTGAACGTGATTTCACCAATAAAGTCTTACGTATTCCACTTATGTCTGTATATCTTATTTGGTTTCTGAGTATTTTACCAATTATACATCGCACGATTTTCAAGATTAGAGATGAATGTGAACTTGAAGATTTAGTAAGATAAAAGCACTGGAAAATTGTTAGGGTGTGTAAACTGATTTAATGAAAAATTTATTACAAAACAAATTAACTTTGCGATTGTGAGTAAACGGCGTGTTAGAGGAAAACCGTGATTGAGAGAAGAAAAGTGTGGCTGGATCAAATAGATATAATGTTTAAATATATGTCAAAATTCAAAGAAATCTTGAAAGTTGTATGAGAATGTGTATGGATATAGAAAAGGCGACGGGTGCGTATCCAGATAGGAAAATCTGACGCTCTGTCATAACTACATATATGATAGTATATATGTTTATCACATATAAACTTTTTTATACTATATCTCAGCCGTCCAGTAGTTCTTCTTCTTCTTCCTCTTGGTATAGGTGACATGACCTGTTTGTGACGGTGGGCTGTCCTGGGACGATGACATCCAGCTGTCCTTCCACGTTTTTGGGGGCATTCGTGGCAATCTCCTGCTGTTAGGGTTTTCAGTCTTAGCGATTCTTGCCAGTCTTATGGTATATTATCCATGCGGTTCACATGATACCTCCATAAGCGCCTCTTGTTTCTTCTTCACCTCCCTATGTCTTCAACACCACAGACATACCTTATCGTCTCATTTTTTATTCGATCTCTAAGGGTTTTGCCTGCGATGTTTTTTGTCATGTTGGTATCGGCTCTCGCTTCTATCCCATATGTCATGATGGGGCGGACGCATGTTTTACATATCATAACCTTACTTTCGGTTAGCGTGTGTTTGTTTCTCCATATAGTGTACCGCAGGCAGCCAGCCAAAGCTGTCGCTTTATTAGTTTGTGCTCATACTTAACTATGTAGGTCACTGTTGCTGGAGATCTCTACACGTAGGTAAGTGAATCGCATGACTTTTTTGATGGGTACATTATCGATGATCAGTTTGCATCAGAGTGGCTCTTTTTATATTATTAAGCACTTTGTTTTATGGACAGAAATCGTCATATTGTATTTCTTAGAAGCAAGGTGAAATTTATAGAGCATTCTCTGAAGATCATCTTCGCTTTCTGTTAATATTGCAGCATCGTCGGCATAACACACCATACTGATCAATTTATTTCCCATTTTGTAACCCAGGCCCAAAGAAGTCACCTCCTCTATGATAAACCGATAAAAGTGTTAAAAAGGAATGAGCTTAGAATGTCTCCCTCTTTGATACCAGTTGCAGTGGGTATCTCTTTTGTTAGGTCTCCGTTTGCCTTGATTCGTGTCTTCCCATTCTTGTTAATACTTTGAATGGTTTTGATTATTGATGCAGGAACTTTGTGCTCTCTCATTATGTTAATGACATCCTCCAGCAAAACTTTGTCAAAGGCCTTAGTCAAGTCTAGTGGCTGTTATATTTAAACAATAAAAGGGATCTGATTTTATATCGCCAGTATCAAAAGCTAAGCATTTGAACCACATCTTGTCCTCCAATATAAAAGATGATGGGCATATGCAATAGAAAGACAGAAACACTTGTTATATATATATATATATATATATATATGAGCTAATGTGATTGGTGACACTTTAGAGGATGCACTGATGGAATAAAGAAGCAACCGTTTCAGTGAAGTTACATAGTGGTGTACGCTGAAGCGAACTTTAAGTTAATAACAGGCTTAAAAAAAAATAAAGTAAAGTACAATTAAGTACAAATAATCATATTTGGACTGCCAAGAAATTGTAGTGCTTTAAAGACGTTAACTCAGGTAATCTGCCTGGTTTTGATGCACCTCTGAGACTTAAGCGTTACATGGATAATACAAGAGCGCATAATGTGAGTTGAAAATTCATTTATTAGAATTATTGCAAGATAACGTGATTATAAAATAGATTAACCTTTCTTGACTTCAGACAAATAATATTACATTTAAACAAAATATTTATGAAAATTCAATTTGACGAAACCTGGAAATATTAAGTCAACATCATCAGAGTTCAGAAGAATAGTGAAATAATTGACTGAGGAATGCGTGTTTTTTTTGTAATTTCTAACGTTTTCACTGACCTGCTAAAATGACGGAACTGTGCATGAAATAAACAGTGGAAATTGTGATTTTGATCCTTTGTTTTATTTATAAAATATATTTTGAGTCTGACTATCTTGACAAATAACCTGTGATTGTTTTTTTTAATAAAATTAAATGAAAAATAAGTTAGATAATTTATTTGAGAAATATTTGTTTAACCTTCGAAGGGAAATGTCTGAAATTGATGGAAAACGAAGAAAATAATGCAAAGAGATAGTTGAAGAAACTTTAACATTTAAGGAGGACGTAAAAAGTAAGAGAAACAGCAGAGCATGTTTGATGAGGTGTGTGAATGTGGAAGAGATGTAAATAAATAAAAACATATGTGCATTGATAGAAAAGTATAAATATATGTCCTATCTGCCTACCCAAACTGGATACAGCATCAGATGGTTTGTATGTCGGTTAAAGGGAGAAATACTTGCTACAAAAAAAACTAAAATCGTTACTTCTAAACGTATATTTAATTAGTCAGAGTCAAAGTCCCGTTAAGACATTCAAATGTACCAAACCACTCTCTTTAACAATTTTTACTTTTGCGGTGTGCCTCTATCTACTTCTTGGCTCCAGAATTAATCTTCAAAATATATGAGTAAAGTTGAGAGCAAAAGAAAATGCAACTTTCGCCAAGACTTTAATGCAAAAACTTTGAATTCCTTTTTTGCTATCTTCACTCATTCATTTTCTCCATTTTTAATGGTTTAAAACAACTGTTAATTTATCTTCTTTTAAAGACATTTCTTATGCTTAATCGAGGCTTCACAATCCTTGGTATATTTTGAATCATACGAAAAGATAAACTGATCCAAGTGGTTGATAGTGGAAATTCTATGTGTTTCTTGTTCATTTTCCTAATGTTTGTAGTTTCAATATTAGCAGTTACTTGAAATAATCGTACATTTGTGAGTTCAATTCTTTAATTCAGATTATTCAGCGTTGATTCGAAGTCTTTTCAAATGTTTTTTTGCTAACGTAGGATATACTTGTACAATTCAGTACTTTTCAGAATATTGCGAGAGAACTTATAATTTTGGTATCCATGCTAGCATGAACGAATTACTAGTAATTCGTTTTTTATTACTGTGTTTGTTCGACTGAATTTTGCCCGAAAATTGACACTGCAAAGGATTTAACGAATGTATTAAATTCGTATCATCTGTACGCGGATGGCCTGTGGATATAGATATTAATTGTGATTCAAATTACTTTCACACGGCATTGAACAATTCAAATGTAAACCTACTATCAATCTCCGAATTTAATAAAGAGCATAGTTTTATCATTAATGCTATGAAGTCTTAAGCGATCCTCGTTGGCGATCGTCATTGGCAGTCCTCAACTTTTCAGTAAATTCAACACTGACTTACTCCCTCCAAAATTACTCATTAGCTCTATCATACCATTAAATAAACCCGGTAAAAACAATAGTGCTAATAGATGCCACTATCTCATGGCAAGATCAAATAAATTATGTAAGCCAAAGGATTTTCTTCAGCCTTTATTCCCTTGAAGTGATGCAAAGGTTCATGCCTACAAAAATCAAAATTTCACTCGTGAAATCTCTGCTCTTTTTAATTTTGGACTATGCGGGTGTCTGTTATTTGAATATTACGGAGAAACATTTGGACAAATTACAGCATCTTCAAAATGTTTGTCGAAGATCTATTTTCAACCTAACAAAGTACTATCATATCACTTCATACCAGAAGAAGCTGAACTGGTTGAACGTGAGAAATAGACGCCAAATTCCTATACTGTCTCTATTGTATGATATCTTTAACTATCCCGCCACCTCCTCTTATCTCTCTGCAAATATTCAGCGTCTTTCCGATAGACTGACGTAACGCTCAAACAGATATTGTTGATATTGTTGACTTTCCCTGTACAGATATTGTTGACTTTCCCTGTACACTGTTAATTTTTTTTATGTCGTACTTAATGGTCCATGCAGTAAGACTACTGATTTTTTATTTTTTCTCCACTTTCCTTTCCTTTTCGTTTATTTGATTATATCTTACTTTAAATTTAATAAGTTTGTAGCGACCGTGCGTGCGGTTACTGAACCCACTGAGGCGACCCTTGGCCGCTCGGTCATTGAACTCGCACTGTAGGGAATGCGAGACAGCACCGGGCGAAGGTCGCCCGCGCGATCATTGAACTCACTAGTAGCGGAGAGCGAGACACCGATATATCGCTTGCCTCTCCTGCATACCGTAGTATGAAATGTATATAGAACGTGCAACAATAACCATGTGTCCAGCGAAGCGAGACAGCGACATGTTCTGCGCCGTTCTATACATTATAAATACAGACGCTTACAATAAACTTTCTCTCTTTACTTATCTCGATCTCGACGACTTTTATTCAAACAACTTCATCCTTCTATGCGAAACACAAGTCCCTAAAAGTTTATCTCCATAAACCTCATAAAGATGAACATTTTTTTGAATATTTTTTGCGACCATGGAACTTCCTTTATTTACTTTTGTCTGGTTGGTTGGATGACATTGCCACGTTTAATAAAGTAATGTTTCTAACCTAAATATTTTCTTCTTCATCTCGTATTCAATGCTGAGCGTAGTGGTACTTTGCTCTGTCTGAAACTTACATCATCATTTATCTTAATCGTTCCTTGGCCTAGACCATGTTGAATGTAACTCCTTTATTTGGTCAGTTAATCGTGAAGAAGACCTTTGTTTTGCTCAAACACTTTCAACTATACCCGTGTAAACCATCTTCTCAAGATTTTTGTTGTCCTTTCTTGTGACATGCCCAAAATATGATAAGATCTTTTTCCTGCATATCTTGTCTTTGGAACTATTTTGGCTATCGTTTATGCTAAAATCATTTAGACTGATGGATTCTACAGACAAGCACATCTCAAAAATATCTATAACATATTGTTTATAGTTAAGGCATTAACGTTATGGAGGTTTAAAGACATTACAATTTGTTTTATCAAACACTTTTTATTCCACTTTTTGTAACGGTATAACCCTACCGGTTTCAAGGCTTTCACCTCATCTTCAGGGGAGCACAAACATCCCCTGAAGATGAGGCGAAAGTCTTGAAACCGGTAGGGTTATACCATTACAAAAAGTGGAATAAACAGTGTTTGATAAAACAAATTACAATATCTATAACATTTCTATATTTCTTTCTACGCATTCATATATACATCTTATATGCATGTGGGCAAGTAAAAATGACGGTTAACACTTTAACAAGATATTTTTGGTACCAAAGGGAATCGATCACGGAACGCCCATGTAAAACACTTGTTTCTTACCATTTAGTTAACGGATATTAAATTATTATTCGTATTCGTTGTCCAAAAAAAGGATGTAAAATTTCATTACTACAGTAATACTTTTATAAGGATATACATACCTTCAAGGAATAAAAATGCTGTCCTAACAACCCCTTTTGAAGGATTGAAAGTTTAATCAGGCTTACTTATGAAGCCTTCTCGGACTTGGATGAATAAAAGTTAAATATTACGAAAGGAAACAGTTTTTTGCTGCAGGATTAACATATTTTTATACGCTATCAGGTTTCAAGGACTGCCAAATTGATTTTTGTTATTTCTTTCTAGATTATTTTTAATGCTGAACTTTTTTCAATTTTGAAAGACTGACTCATTGAATTTTAATTCTGTTTACGTCATGATTCAATCTTAGAATTTGTAAGTTATGAATACGGTATTTACTTTTTTATGGTGACATTGTGGATAAATATTTCCATGAAGGACCTAATCTAAAAAAAAATCTTATTTTACATTTTCGTAAACCTTTTAATAATTCTCCCTTTTGAGATTTTCCTTAATTGATACATATTTATATATTTATGAAATATATTTGAAATTTTTTTATAACATTTTTTATCTAATATATTCCAGCTCCGATAACTTATTTAATTTATTCAAATAGAATTTAAAAAGACGATAGTTTAAAACATATTTTCAGTACCAATATTGAAATATGCGATTTAAACGTGGACAAGAAAAACACTGTAGACTAAATTCTAGACTGGAGAGACAACGTGTCACAGAATACGAAATGAAGAGATTTGGTATGAACGTAAACTATAGACTGATGAATAATATAATGTAGGATTAAAAATGGCTTTCAGAGATTTGGGCATGTAGAACGAACGTGCTTTGGACATAAATAACGAACGCGCTTTGGACATGTAAAACGAACGTACTTTGGGTATGTAGAAATAACGTGCTTTGGACATGTAGAACGAACGAATGAAGAAAAACTAATCAAATAAATATACATCGGAAATCTCAGTTAAAGCATGAAAAAGAAAGATCAAAGAAAATATTGTAATTTGTTTTATTAAACACTGTTTACTCCACTTTATTTTCCACCATAAACACATCACATAAACAGTGTTCGATAAAACAAATTACAATAAAGACATTGTAGTTTGTTTTTTAAAATACTATTTATTCCACTTTATGTAATGGTATAACCCTACCAGTTTCAAGGCTTTCACCGCATCATCAGGGAAGTGCAAATAAAATATTTTATAAGAATATCTTTGAGCCTCCACAATGTTAATGCGTTACTATAAATAACATAAATAAAGCGGGTTATTTTTTTACATGTATATACAACTATCAACTTTAATCTAAATACAAATATATTTGCAAATCTAACGTCCATATGTTCCCAGTCCGTCGATAGAAAGATTCCTTACCTTTTCAAGATCGCAGAGAATCTTGTTAAAACTTCTCCCGTTATAGGGATTTTTTGTTTTTCTTATTTGCCCCGTGCCATTTTTCTATTTTATTGAGCGAGAGAAAAAGTGGCGTAGGAAGTAATTGAAAGTTCAAAAGGGCAGGAGAGTAGAAATAAAATGAAGCATCTCAAAAGCTGGAGAAATGGATGTAAGATCCGTGAAATGATCTGTATAAAGTACATAAAGAAAAAAAGATATGTTGACATAAAAGGGAGGGTCTTTATAAAGAATACGAAAAAAGAAAAGAAATAAGGGACTTTTATATTTAAAGATTTCTCTAATCAGTAATTCAATTAATTCGCAAATAACGATTTCATATTTAAGGTTTGCCAGGATGAAAAATATGTGCCTAAGTTTAAATAGCTACTGAATAAACGAAACCGTTTTCGTATTTTTTTTTTATTTATCCGAAATTACAAAAATACTACATATTATAGCTGAATTTTCCATTTGTGGTAGGCGGATCAGAAAGAACGCCAGATTTTTCTATCTCGACAAATATATTTCACCTTCACAAAATTAATACACCTTCTCATACAACTCCTATGATTGTCTAGCTTCTTACATTTCCTTTTATCAAAATATAGTTTCATTTCAGGTCATCCCACCGTTGACTGTCACCTGAGAGTAGGCATCTTTTCTCCGGCAGGCCGAAAAAGATCCACAACGTTTCTTGTACCAGTCTAATCACGTATATGAGATTTGCCTCTTGCCAACACCTCTTCGACCCTTTATTTAGCCTTGGAAGATCAGGTGCAGCAATTTGTATTTTTCTCCTCGAAATACATGACCCAAAAAGGACACCTTTTGGATTTTAATATTAGTCAGCAACTCTCTATCAACTTTGGCTCTTTGAATAACCCTTGTGTTGCTGACCATATCGGTCCAGGGTATCCGTAGCATTCTCCGGTGCATCCACATTTCAAATGCTTCCAGTCGGTTCATACTACTTACTTTGAGGGTCCATGATTCCATTCCATGCAATAACACTGACCAAACGTAGCATTTGACTAACCGTTGTCAATTTGTAGATTATCATCGCAGAGTACGCTTCTCGTTTTATTCATTTGTTACTCATGCTTAAAACATCTGAGAGTGTTTTTTTTTTTCATCTCACTCAATATATCTGCCTCATATTCATATTCGTTCCGTATTCTGCCGTTCATGGCCCTCCTTTACATGTTTTTGCTCCCAGTTTACTTATTCTACAAAACGGTTTTGTTCTTTAAATTTTTTTCACGTCTATGTATCAAATTTCATATATCAAAGTTCCAAATTAACCTTTTTATCCAATCTACTAAAAAATGAAAGCTTACGACAACTCAATAAAATGAAAGCTTACGACAACTCAATAAAATGAAAGCTTACGACAACTCAATAAAAATATCAAGTTCTAGCTTGGATGAAACTACCGTTTAAAAAATACACTGAATATAAAATTTTATGCCTAAAAATCCTGTACTTATTTGCGGTTTGAGCCTGTTGATGTATTTTGATAAAAAAAACCTTTCCCTAAATCTTTGAGACTTAATGTTCAACCAGTGTGTGCGTACGACAATTACCTTTGAATCAAAACCACAGAGCTTCACCATTGAGGTTATATATTAAATACAAAGTTGCACTGAGAGCTTTGGAGGTTATTTCCTGAAAAAAAAAGATTCCTCATACATAAATTAGAGCAACAAAGGTTCTACCGATTGTCAAGAACAAGTGGAAATCACATTGAAAGAAAGCTGGGTTATAAAGTATCTTCCACTTCCACTTCCTTGACTAGACATCTCTCAGGAAAAAGTATTTCTACTACTCGTATAGTTTGTTTATCTATTTAATGAAAAAGTGGGGTTCGTTGTTGTTTATTATTGTATAAAGAGTGAATAAATTATTATGAAATTTGGATAAACTACTTTTTTACCATAAGTTGTTTTATTTATTTATATTTATTTTATTTTTTTTTTTACACGTTGTGAAAAAACCACAGGTAATTTAATTTGAATACACAATTTACATGGATCTGGGTTTGTGGCCTTTCATTTGTCATGTCCCCAGTTAACTAGGCTTTTGCCTGTATCTCACTGATGAAAAAATAAATCAATACTCCTTTCCGATTTTGGATTATATGAAACCCCGTTGCACATTCTCATCAACCTGACAAACAGTGACACTCAATAACATATGTGTATGTTACATCACGCGAATCAAACGTATTAAGTTACGCCACGTATTTATACTCGTATATAACATATGGTTCGCAATACACACACGTATATTTTAATTGAAGTCAGAGTCTGAACCGAAGTCGGACATTTATAATTTATGAAGTTCAGAGTCTGAATTTTTTGCTATCGACTTTTTAATTTTGAATTGAAGTATTCTTAATTGAATTTCATTACTCAAAAAAATAACACTTTGTACCTGCCTGTATACCTACCTAAATGAATTGTCAAAATAACGAGTGAATTGTTAAAACACAAATAAATTAAATTAATTATTGTTGATCATAAACATACAGGGTCATTGACCGATCAAGAATAATTAATTTAATTTATTTGTGTTTTAACAATTCACTCGTTATTTTGACAATTCATTTAGGTAGGTATACAGGCAGGTACATATTATATTTGGAGATGGCTAGCCAATTTGCGCGCTGTAAATAGTAAATATTGTCGTTGTTCGTAGTGTGTAACAATAATTGAATTCTTGATCGGTCAATGACCCTGTATGTTTATGATCAACAATAATTAATTTAATTTATTTGTGTTTTAACAATTCACTCGTTATTTTGACAATTCATTTAGGTAGGTATACAGGCAGGTACAACTTGAACAATAATTGAAATGTGGTGATGAAATTGTTATTTAATGTTTTAAGCACGTACCATTTAAAAAACCATATATTACATCATTGTTTTTTTTTAATATTTTAAAAATTCGGGTGTAATTTAATTGAATTAAACTTTTCAAGTATCTTGAACAGTTTATTGAACTTAAATTTTATATTGGTAAGTGAAGCGTTCCATAATTATTTTTTTAAGATTACATTTTTTTATCTTAGAAATAAAAGAGGAAAATGGCTTTTCAAACAAAATCAAAAGCAATCAATTCTCGAACGATTCTCCCTTTCCATCTTTCATTAAAATTCATTGCTTTGTCACAAGAGAAGATAATAAAAGATTTTATTTGCATTTTATGACACGAAAGAGAATTAAGCGGATTTATGTGATTTTAACAAAAAAATCACAATGAAATAAATAACTGAAATGGTTAATCTGTATGAAAACGTTCAAACAATTCATCATATTCTAGCGTTCTATGCTTAGTTAGTAAATAAAATTCTCTGACCGTTTGAACAAAAATGAATAAAATTTTATTTTGTACATTATATCATCAAGTATAAATGAAATATTTTTACTACATATTTGTTCTCCATTGTTTTTGCATGCGGTATCTAAAATATTCAATGACCAAATCAGACAACTAATTTCTGTTGGAAGTCTTGAGACATTTTAGATATAAATTTACAGTAAAGTATTGAAAGTTAGTTACCTGGACCGAGTTTGAAAAGTTAAGGTGTTTGCTTGTTTTATTTCTGTTATATCAATCAATCAACTAATTATTTATTAATTTTAATTTTATATGTCTGCAGTCTTACAAGACTCGATGCCTTTCTTAAGACTGCTGACCCATGATATTTGCTTTTAAACACATTTAAATAGTTCAGCAAATTTAAATTACTACCACTCGTGTAATTTGACTGTGTCACACCTTTTTCCTATTTGTCAGAAACAATAATAAGATGTACACATTTGATTACATAAATCAAGTTTACCAACAATCAATCTTACCAAGGTGTGACACGCCTGCTCAGCTCAGCCGGTGAAAAGTGAACAAATCCTCCTTGGCCTCAGGGTTCGTTGGATTCCTTTAACTCCGAGTAACTCTTTCTCAATTCTCAGCGGGACAAGGTGACACAATTAAACAAGATATAATTTTAAATCAAAACAGTTTATTATATTAATGGATGAAAGAAAAAAAAATAAAAAAAACTTGAACGTATGTCAAGAAAAAAAGTTTAAATGGGACGAAGATTGTGTTGTGAATTTTAAAAAGGGGGATTACAATAACAATTAGAATTTAAGTTGTCAGGGTTTAACGTCCTGACGAAATCCAGCATTAAAATAAAGAAATAATATTCACCAAATTGTAAATGTCGTCCTCAAGCGTCTGTGATACAGCAGAGAAGTCAGCGAAAATGAGTCTGGCAGTCTTCCGTGCGACCAGCGTTTTGAAGGAACGTCCTTACAGCGTCAAGTCTCCAAAGCAAAAAAGGGAGGCTGCCCGCGAATTTCTCCTCTTTTATAGCAAGATCGCGAGAAAGAGAAGAGAAATATTTCCTTCTCACTTAAAAATGCTAGTGCCGCCAATTACAGGCGTGCAACTAAAAACACTTAGTATACCGTCATCAAAAAAGGGTACTAGGAATTATCCTCGGTACGGGCGGTATTGAGACAACGGGACAAGCAGATTTATTACTCTACCCTTTTTTGTAGTTTAAAATATCCCATACCTCTATTTAAAAAGACAACGACATCGGTATTCTTTACAATTATTCCACAGTGGGTTTGGAGTCTAGACGGTATTTATTATTCCATCCCGAACCGTATGGATTTTTATGATACTTTGCTTTTATATTTTCAACACAAGGACTTTGGTCCATTAGCGACTTCACAGAAGGACTGTAGCTCTGGGCGGTCTTATTACCCTAGCCGTTACTGCTTTGTATTATAATATTTCATTTTTACAATCGAAAACAACTACAAAGTGATCCATCGATTTGCCCACGCGGTTTCTAAAACATGACATATCGATGATTTAAAATATCGAGCACGTGTACTATGTAAATTATCAAATAAAGTCCTCACAACTGTTCTCGGTAAAAAAGTTAATTATTCCATTTCGGACTTAAATTTTATATTCTCCTGCTTTATACTCGCTGTAAATTTAGAGTTGTGTGTGAATATGTGCGTTTATGTTTTTGACATTTTTTTTACATACTTATTGAGTTAATAATTATATTGCCTGCTTGTTCATTATCTTTATTTTTTTTTGTTTTATTATTTACATACATAAGGGTGTCCTCACGGTTGGGCTGATTCTTGTATAAATGGGGGTGTATCTCGATTCGGAGGTTGTTACGATATGTATCAATACGTGTGATAGCTACTCTCTCGAATGTATTTTCTTTTCCCTCGCCTTAACATGTATGTTTTATTTGAGGATATATTAATATTTCAGGATAACATAATTCATATATTACTATCAATAAAACCAATTATTTATTTGATGATGAAAGCCGCAACCTATTTAAAACGTTGGGCATCATTTAAGACAATTCAAAGTGATCAAAACTCAGATAAAAAATAAACTATAGGAAAATAACCATCAAAGTCTTCAAGCATTTGATATGTTTTGACATTTAGCCTGCCTTTTTTTATGTTATTTCTAAAATAATAGGTTCCCTTACAGTGCAATCATAGATAATAGAAGAAGATCTGACGCTATGGAAAGAGAAAAAAGCGACAAAACTTAATATAAAGTGTTATAGAAGCACAAGACTCACCAATAACGTTGAGTCTGAAGGCCAGGGACATCTTGGGCTCTGTGTTAACCTGGCACTCATAGATGCCAGCATCCCGCTCCTGCGGGAATTTGATCTGCAGTGTCCAGTTCTCCGACCTGTCTGGTCTGATCACCTATAAAAATTTAAAAAATCTTGGTTATTAAATTATCACATAAGCATTCCGGTTGTTATTTTATTTTATTTATTTTACTGGGTATAGTACGATCTGATTGACTTATTGTCATGTGGCAATCTCTTTCAGCTAACCAGAAAGATGTTGAAGAGGAATCCTTTTTAACAAAATCTGGGTTTCAATGGGAATTGAACCCGCAACCCCTAAGTGAGACATGCGTCTCATCAACTAAGCAACGGACATCAGCGATCGAATGTTCAAATGAGGGTTACCGTAAATTAATGTTAATAGAAGTGTTTCGGTTACGAACATTCGTAGGGATATTTCGGTTATTGAATGATCGTAGGTGAATTTCGATTATTGAATGTTTAAAAAAATATTTCGGTTATAAAATGTTCTTAGGAGAATTTGGGTTATTGAATAATTCAAGAAATATTTCGGTTATTGAATGTTCCTGAGGATATTTCAGTTCTTCAAATATCCATATAAATATTTCTGTTACTGAATTTTCATAAAGGAGAATTTCGGTTAATGAATGTTTCATGAAATATTTGGATTATTGAATGTTCATAGTATTTCGGTTATTAAATATTTTTAGAAGTTTTACAACTCATCGTGCCAATAATTTCAAACGTATATACATATAATACTACTGCCTTCTTTATCTGGTAAATCCTTCCTTGATAAAGCAGAATTTTTAAAGGGAGAGGACATTTGAGAGGAGATTCTCAATTTCAGACAACTTATTGACAAGTTCACATAATTTAAGATACCAGCTGCGTTTTGCTTTCAAGACCACTGTGAGGTTTTTGATTGTATGAGGTGGAAAAATATGTGGAGTATTTGGCTAGAGAAGGGTGTAGCTGACCAACTTACGAACACCATATATTTTTTCTTTAAATAAAGCTATGCGACAGTTTAAGTGACTGGTGTTATCTCTAAACAAATGTTCAAGCTTCAAAAGTTTTATGAGGTTTTCAATTATACCAGTGAATTGATAAATTCAGAATTGATAATTCAAATTAACGTTTTAGAGATTTTGTATACTAAAAAAACTTGATAATATTGATTGAAAGCAAAAACAATAACATTTAAATAGATTTTTTTTTAAAATTATTTGGTATTTAATTGAAAGTCTTCATTACTGGGCCTCATAATCGAGAATCCTCTCGCTATTGCAACGTTAATTTAGTGGTGATTTTATTAATATGTTTTTCCTCTTTTAAGTAAGAGAGACGTTGCACACCAGCAAACTTACCGGCCACACCGCTGTACTAGATCCGATGGTACACCTGAAGTGAAACGATCGGAGCACACTGGCATGTTTTTTTTTGAAAGATTATTAATGACCAAAGTCATAGGTATCCTTTTTACCCCCGAATACTAAGCAGAAAAAATGCCTGTGTTATTCGACAGGAGTAGCACAGCGCGGGGTTCGAACAGGTAACCTACCGCACGTTTGTCCAGTGCATTACCGCGTGGCCATGCACCTGGAATTTGAGAGTAAATGGAACTGAATAAGTAAGCTTCACGTAATAACTTCCGAGATGTATGACCGCGTGGTAACCTATTAGACTTCCGTGCGGAAAGTTACTGGTTCAAACCCCCCGCTGTGCAACTCTTAGAAAAATGGAAAAAAATATGCCTTTGTCGATTGTTTCCCTTCAGGTGAGCCATCGGATCCAGTACAGCGGTATGATGAGTGAGTTTGCTGGTTTGCAACGGCTCACTCAATTAAATATGAGAAAAAAGAAGAAATATACAAAACACTACACGGCGTACCTTCGCTTACCAACTAAATTGACGTTACAATGTGGAGGCAATCCTTTTCTACGGGCCCTATCAACACCGACGGTCAATATTTTCCAATAAAAATATTTTTTAAACTAATTAATATTTTATACTAAGTCGACAAAACTTTAATATCGTGGAATGTTAAAAATATTCAGATGCTTTTGAACTTTAAATAAGTAAATGCGATAACTATAAAGCCTTTGAAAGAACGTGTTAATTTTTACTTCAAAGATAAACATAACATACTTAAGTCAACGACAATGCAATAGTAAACAAACGACAACCAAAAGGGATTCAAAACGCCTTAATTACATTTTGCTTTAAACCACGAAGGATCGTTTTGAAATTGTAGTCCCCGAATTATATTGTCATGAGAAGCAAGTGTATGAGGAATGGGTATAATAAAACCAACATTTAGAAACTCTGCTTTGAGGTATAATTTGCTTTACTTATCATTTAAAGAAGATGTTGGCAACCTTGTGCTACTCATGATACCCTGATACTTTCGCAACTTAATACATACATACTCGCACATTCCATCACGTCGTTTTCCTGTCGAGTTAGGTAGATAATACAAAACGCCAGATTTTTTTAGCGATACAAACACCCTTTATCTCTTCTTTATCTATAAACCTTTTTATACACTTTCTACGTTTTCCTAGACTTTTAACATTTCTCTCTTTCAAAATATAATTTGGATGATCTTACCATTGTGGCGGTCGTCGCACACTCAGTCGCACACTCGGAACACTGTGGGCGTCCATACACACGGTCAATGACCGATGAAGTGACCTTTGCATTCCTCGACAAATCTAAATAAACAAGTCCAAAGTTCACACGCCGGCCATTCAACCCATAGCCCGGAGCGGACCGCATTCCATACTAGAGCGAGAACGCACCACGCTTGTCTCGTCTGTTCCGTATTTGAATGATACCTACATACAACATTAATCGTTTTTGCATTGGCAGAAACAAGACGTAGGCATATCGCGAGCGCATTCCCATGCACATTCTAAAATTATATAAATACCTACGTTACTAATAAAATTCCTCTCTCTATCCGCATTGCGATCTAACGAGTTTTATTTATCAACAAATCATCATCATCTCTTCCCTTAAGGACTAGCTCCTAAACCATATTGTCCTTAATCTTTCTCTACAACGCCTTTGACTCACATTTGTACTGTATATTTGTTTTGTAATTTTTTCTTAATTTATTCGATCTACTATAAATGCCCAAACCATCTCAAAGTGCTCTTTTTTATTTACAAGAGATCATTACATTCACATTTATTCATAATCACTTCATTCCGTATTCTGGCATACATAATCACAAGTATTTTTTTCACTTCATACATTTTTAAAGCATTTTTTCGACTAGTTTCAGTAATTTTCCAAATTGATGTCTCACTCTCATTTACACGTAGGTTTATTAATTCACATACATATAAAATAATTATTAAAAAATCAAAATTGACAAAACAAACTTACTCAATTCATCCCGGCAAGAACAAGCTGTTTCTTTATTCTTGTTAAATCATTTGAGGGTCAATACTATGCCTATAGTGTTGCCTAATATATGTAGTTATTGTATTTAGGAGCTATACACATAATTGTAACTTCAACATTATTTTACCTGACGGGTCTACAAGAAACGTGTAGCCTTACAACCTATGTTACAATAGTTCCAGACGGTTAAAATAAGAGCAGATAATTAAATATGAGATTAAATACTAATGCTACAAGCTTACATAAGCTAATGATGTAGTAAGTTCAAACATTTTTCTTCGATCATATAACTTTTTATTGATTTATTTATTATTACACATGACAAGAAATATACATAATTTACGAAGAAACAACAGGTTATTTAATTTGGATTTACAATTTTAATGTATCTGGGTTTGTTGCCTTTCATTTGTAGTGTCCCCAGTAAACTAGGATTTTGCCTGTATCTCACTAAGGATATTTAGCATGAAAAAATAAATTGATACTTCTTTCCGATTTTCGATTACACAAAAACGAAAACCCCGTTGCACATTCTAATCAACCTGACAAACAATGACACTCAATTATAACTGGAAACATTATGCGAAATCAAACTCCTCACACATCATCATTCCAGAAAGACTAAAAATGTTCATCCCATAATATACCGCACACAATCATAAAATAAAAAACAAAAATATACAGAAACACAAATATAAAACAACGAAAAGAAACCCACACTCAAGAGTCCACACAAATATTTTCCACACATCATTCATCCTGAAAACCCAAGTACTCAAAATCCTGTCGCATTAACCCTTCCCTTACGGTGCTAAAATTGAAACGCGCGCTCCGGCGTTGGGTAGTGAGTACGCGATAAAAAATTAGCGATTTTAAATCGGAAAAATAAGAACATTCATAGATAATCCCCTTAATTAATTATAATTGAAGTTAAAAATTATAATAATTGAGATTTATTTGCTGAAAACATTAAAAAACCATCTGGCAACGCTCACGGAACGAGCGTAGGTCTAATCTGATTGCAAGCCCAAAAGCTACTGCGGCGCGGAGCGGTAGTGGCTTACTCCCGGCTTACGCTTGCGACGATTGAGACAATTGAGCTCCTCGCAATTCAATGAAGTATGCAAGAGTGAGATGCGAATATAGTGTCACGCTTCCCGCATACTCTTCACCTATCGTCAAGACGAGACACTCACAGCGTTTAAATGCGAATTTGTTTCCGATCTTCACAAAACACCTACGATGTAGTCGATAAATTCTGATTATTATTAATATTATTTTTTAAATCAATGCGTAAATATATTATGGAGGAATACCTAAAATCTTAACCTTGTATTTATTATATTTATAGAGATATTGATGGTTATTAGAAGCAACGTGTAGAAGATACCCAACACAGAGAAGGAAAGGATAACAACTACGCTCCGACCGACTGTCAAAATGGTTCTCCTCCCTTTGCTTTTATTTAATTCGGCCCCCCATTGTATATCATGGGAGCTGAATAGGCATATTGCCTTTGGCCAAAAGAGGTTTTAACTCTAGGGATGGTGAACATTTCATTAGTTGGCATGCGTGTCATGTGTCTCTTCTGAGTTTGCAATCGATGTAAAACTCATTTCTTTAAAAAAATAGACTATTTTACATGTATTGCCATTTTTTATCAAACATTTAACTACCCTGTAGGTGTTTTATCTTTCAAAACATTTTGACCGTATATCAGTTGACGGACAAAAGAAAAATAAGTCATTTGTGTAAAACGAATTCAAATAAAAGTAGTCCAACAACCTGGATGTTGTTAACCTTTCCAAACAAAGAAAATAGGAAGTCAGTGACTCTAATAACACATATGGTATATTGATTGACAGGTAAATTACTTAAGTCCGTCCCTTTGGAGTGATTTGGGTCGTCGAACTGTGTTATAGTAATTGATTATGTTACAAACTATTCTTGATCAGAAATCGCTTTTGGGCATCTCAAATTCATTGCTTTTACTTTTAACTTCATATTTTACAGTTCATGCTAGCAGATTCTTTCATTTGCATCAAACGGCAACTTAGACATGTAATATTTCTCTTACATGATCTGATATCCTATTTTCGCGTGCCTTTCTGTTCTAAACACAGGTTTCCGAAGTATCATCTGTTGCCTGACTAATTAAACTACAGTATTAGTAGGGAGGACCGAGGTCTGAGTGAATGTGATAAAATACAAGAACCCGAAAGCAAGGATATGAACGCGTGTATAAATAGAAACTAAAAAATAATTTTTGTAAGAATTGTTATCTAGTTATAAGGTTGGGGGTTAAAATCCTGCTGAAAAACTTTGTTTTTGTCAAAAAGGATTCCAGCCTAGTTTTCACTTAATGCCACTTAAACATTTTTTCTGATGTTGAAGGAGATCGACACATGATAAAAAGCGCGCCAGGTTGTTTTGTTTACAACGAAAGTAAAATACAATAAAATATAGAAGTTATTATGTAGGTGTTCACTTTATATGTGATATTAAATTTTT
This sequence comes from Odontocerum albicorne, assembly GCA_949825065.1. Classification (NCBI taxonomy): domain Eukaryota; kingdom Metazoa; phylum Arthropoda; class Insecta; order Trichoptera; family Odontoceridae; genus Odontocerum; species Odontocerum albicorne. The sequence goes on from OX463856.1 coordinate 7,181,380, forward strand.
AGTTCATTTTAAATAAAAATTACATATAGGAAGTTTTAATTAAGTTAGTTAATAATTATATAACATATATCACATATTTTAGATGATATATTGTTTAAAAATAAGGTATTAACGTTGTGGAGGGTAATGACATTGTAATTTAATTTATCAAACACTGTTTATTCCACTTTTTTGTAACGGTATAACCCTACCGGTTTCAAGGCTTTCACCTCATCATCAGGGGAGCATAAATAATACTTAATTCGGTTCGAACTGGTACCGATATACACGCTTCAATGGTTAGGGGCATTCGGGTTGGGACTGAGGGCTGAGGGTAAACACATATATACCAAAAATCTCTACGCTGCTGGCCGAAATCGTCACATGTCTCCGTCAGCCCTCAGTTCCCTGCCTAAATGTCTCTAACCGTTGAAGCGTGTATATCGGTACCAGTTTGAACATAATTTAGTCTTGTTTGTGTTCCACTGAAGATGAGGTGAAAGCCTTGAAACTCGCAGAGTTATACCGTTAGAAAAAAGGGGAATAAACAGTGTTTGATAAAATAAATTACAATATTTTAGATGACTTTCTTTGATATAAATTTGGCAAATTTTTGTAGTATAAATTACTTTTTTAAATTAACAACACCAAAACTTTCTGCGATGAATATGTTTTTATGAATATATGCAAATGCAAAAAAGTATCTAATCTAATGGTCACAGCCAAGTCTTCTAAGCCTTCTTATCATTACAGTCAGCTTATGTGTGTATGATATACTCGTATGTACACATTTATTTTGTAAAAATTTAAATCTGTCAATAATTGTGGGGTTTAACTCTTCAGATAGAGCGCCCTTGAGAAGAGTTTGCTCTCTTAATAAAAAATCATAATAAGCAGCATATAATCTACAGGAAAATAATTCAGATGTCGAATAAAATCAATCGAACAGGAATGTAGCCTGGAACGCCTTCTTGCTTAGCGCAAATATTAACTGTTTGACCATGGCTGCTAATAGGCCATGACGATATTATAACAGTCTTTAAGTAATTTTAGTAAAAATACCACAAGTTTACGCATGTTTAGTAATTACTTTTAAAATTGGAGTACTTAAAGGTTTACGTTTACGCATATTTAGTAATTACTGTAAAAATTGGAGTACTTAAAGGTTTACGTATACGCTTATTTAGTTATTACTGTTAAAATTGGTGTACTTGAAAAAATTCGAGACTTTATTATTAACTTACAATTTGTCTTATTTTATTACCAAGACAAGAAGTTTGTCATGTTTTTATCTGTTAATTTTGCGTTTGTATTTCATGAAACCGGATAGAATTTTTTTATTTGGAAATACAATATTTACGTTTACTGAGCTATATTTTTTGACCTAAATATTTTTATACATGGAAATGAAATTAGACAGGAATAAACATAATTATGGAAAAACTTTTATTTGACAAAATTTCGAAAAATACTTTGTAAAAACTTTTGACCTTTTTAAAACTACAGGGTGGACTATGAGGTATTCATTATTTTATGAATGATTAACGAACGATGTCGGCGATGAGAATTCTGTGGCCTATGTTTCAACCCGGTGGTACACATTTACAAAAAAAAGGTATCGTGATTTGTTTTATCAAACACTGTTTATTCCACTTTTTTGTAATGGTATAACCCTACCGGTTTCAGGGTTTTCACTTCATCTTCAGGGGAGCACAAACAAGACTGAATTCTGTTTGAACTGGTACCGAGACACACGTTTCTAACTATTAACATTCGGGTTGAGGACTGGTGAGAAGGGAGGGGGAAGGGAGGGGGAAGGGAGGGATGAGACGGTCTCGGCCAACAGTGGGAAGATTTTTGGGATATATGTGTTTGCCAGATGTTCACCTCGATGCACTGACTTAGGAATTTCTAGGGCCTCCAATCACCATTTCATCTCCGGAAACTCTTTTTTAACGGCAAAGGTAAAAATGGAATACTTAGCAACAGTGGTGTGTATAAACTTTTCTGTGCTGACTGTGATAATTTCTATATAGGAAAGACAGGAAGATCTTTTGAAAAGAGATTTCGTGAACACAAATCCGCCTTAACAAATCTTCTAATTTATTCTGAAATGGCTAATCATTGTCACCGTGAAAACCACACATTTTCTATCGATGATGCCAAATTCTTATAACATACGAGTATATCAGTAGGAACGGAAATAAATTGGACAGATTGGTGGTCCTAGAAATTTTTAGGTCAGTACATCGAGATGAACATCTGGCAAACACATATATCCCAAAAATCTCCCCATTGCTTGCCGAGATCGTCTCATCCTCCTTTCCCTCCTCCTTTCACCCCTCCCTTCACCAAAAGTCCTTAACCCGAATGTTAATCGTTAGAAACGTGTATCTCGGTTTCAGTTCAAACATAATTCACTCTAGTTTGTGCTCCCCTGAAGATGAGGTGAAAGTCTTGAAACCGGTAGGGTTATACGAGTACCGTTACAAAAAAGTGGAATAAACAGTGTTTTATAAAACAAATTACAATGTCTTCAAACCTCCACAATTTTAATGCCTTAACTATAAATAATATTAAAAAAAAGGTTTTACGATTGTTTTCATACGTCTATCTAGTTGGTTGGAATAGATTGCCACATGATTATCAATTCGCCAGGTTGTACTGTATTTAACGAAAGTATAATATATTATACATCAAAACTTGAAAAGAATTTAAACATTTAATTAATAAGATTTTCTACAGAATTTAGTTATTTTTAAATTTACAAACATATTATCACGCCGTGTCGCTTTTGCAACTGAGATAGAGTACACATTTGCACACTTCTGTGTATTCTGTTACACTTTCGATGTATAAAATAAAATCATTCAACCAACCACAAAAATGTTATAGAGACTTAAATTGAAAACCACTCAGAACTTGATTTTAAAATAGGAACGAATGGGAATTAAACCTGCAACCCCCGTGTTTAAAGTCAGGCGTCGTTAATCTTTGTCAAGGAGGTCACTTCTAAGATACCAATCTTATTTCTAACGTACAATGTAATTGGCGAGATAGCATTTCACAATTTGTTTAAACATAACCGGTTTACCGATTTACTAAAACCCGGTTCAAACCGGTTTTTATTAAATCAAAAGATCTTCTGTAATAATTCTTGCACTACCTCATCGTGAATACTAGAGGAAAACGTATATGAAAAGTTTTCAACTTATAAAATCATAAATTAAATACTAGCAAATTAAATTTTACGGAGCCCATTCGACACTATATTATTTGTGCTCTTTCTTTGGAAACATTTTTCAACACTCAATTGCAATAATTTACTTACTGTATAAGTCAAGTTTATTATCACATAGATAACAAATATGGTATATAAGCAAAAAAAACGGTAAAGAATGTTAAATAATGATGATTTTTTTAATAATTTTTTTTTCGAACAAGTATATATAAAAAACAAGAATATTTGATCACATAATTGGGAATGGGAAGGATATAATAAATAAAAGACGAATCGGAAAAGAAAAGCTACACATCGCTCAATACTAAAACTTCTTATATGTGTAGATGTCTGTATGTCTTTAATATGTATTGTGTTTTTATTTACTTTCACACCTTTTATTTTCGATTGCGGAAATTAATTATCTTAAAAACACCCTTTAGATGTTAAAATGTTGAAATAAAAACCTTGCTAATGGTTGTTTGCACATAGAGTCGCTGAAAAGTACTAAAATTAGGGCACCGATGACGTAAATTGGAGTTTTAATAAAACTTTCATTAGGCAAAAATAAACAAACTTCTCCAAAAAAAATAAACGTTTTTATTTCTGAATTATATAAACTTAAATATTTCCTTTTTCCGGTTGTTTAAACATATCTAATTCTGATGGTTTAGAAATCGTACCGCTTTTTTTATATTTTTGACAATATGTAAAAAATGACCAATAAATACAAAAATATATTATTTTTTATAGTTACGGCATTAACATTGTGGAGGTTTAAAAACATTGTTATTTGTTTCATCAAACACAGTTTATTCCACTTTATGTAACGGTATAACCCTACCGGTTTCAAGGTTTTCACCTCATCATCAGGGGAGCATAGACAAGGCTTGTTTGGACTAAATTTAATAAAACAAATTACAAAAAATACATTCATGAAATCCTTAAAATTATCAATAACCTCATGCCTATACCCCGGTGGTTTAGTTGATAAAACAACTATTCTCTAGCCCAAGCGCAAGGGTTTGATTCCCGTTGGTACTCAGATTGCTTAGAAAAAGGCTCCAGTCTAATTTTTCCCACACTTGCGAAATATTTAACAAACATACACACCATCACGCTATTTTGGGGTAGGCAGGTGACAGATCTTCAAGCTTTTGTTTTAATGTACACATCTCTCACTCACCTCACCCACATCCACACATCTCGTCATATATACTATTTTGTTCCTCATACTTCTTACCTTTTCTTCAATTATAATTTGTCAATTATCTTCCTCGCTTATCAATAATTTCAGATATCAATTCAAATTTGTTTCTTAATTATTATGCAGCGCACTCTCTCGATTTAGCTGAATTATTGTAATTTATTTAGCCAAATACTGTTTATTCCTTTTTATATCACGTTATAACTCTACCGGTTTCAAGGTTTTCACTTAATCATCAGGAAAGCACAAACAAGATTGAATAATGTTCGAACTGAAATCGACAAACATGCTTCAAACGGTAAACAGTCGGTAAGTTAAATTATTTCTCGTATTTTTTCTTATAATAGCCGTCTCTCAAAAACAGTTTTATTTTATCCAATGATTCTTTACTCCAACAAACATTTTTATACTATCAAATATATTCACCCAAGGCACGCATTTATTCTACCCCTATCACCATTTTTCCAACGCCCAGAAGGCTTCTAAGGGCAAATATGCATTACAGATATTCGGAATACAAGCAGAAAAATACGTAAACTTGTAAAAGACAAACTTAAGTCAAGTCGAATGCATTTTAAAAATATTTTTGTAAATGCATCGATAAACGAAGTTTTCACATATCTCAGGCTACAACTTGTGATTGTTTCTCAAGTTTTGAAAGTTCCCACTAAATGGTGGACTTGGCAACTTTCTAGCAAACAATTGGCGCAGACACCTACATATTGAACTTGCAAACTAAGACGTTATTTGCCAAATTTCAAATATTTCTCAAAAAATGAATTGTTTATTGCATCTTAAAAAAATATATGTTAAGTAATAAGGGGCCATGGTCTTATATATTCATAAACTATATAGCATCTGGACTAGTTTTACTCTTTAATTATTTTGCATCTGAATTTGTGTTTTTCTGTAGCTTATATACTGCTAATTATAAAAGTTTATAGTGCTATTTAGCAACACACAAATAGAGCAATTTAAAATTGCCTTACGAAATATGTGTGCCTTGGGTGAATAGCTTTGTAATTGCGGTACAGTGGCGGGGAATGGTCTGCCTTTAAGTGTTCGAAATATGGGTAACATGTGCAGTTTTAGGAATCACTTGAAGATGTACCTTTTTGGAAGGCATTATAAAAATCTAAGATAATATATAAACACTACACATATACATAACATTCCACGTAAAGTCAAACGCGTTACTAACAGATATCGAAAAGTTGACAAAAGTTTCTTTGTAACGTTTTACTATCGTAAGTATTCTGTGGTTTTCTTACCATAAATGTTTTTCTAAACATGTGTAGATGCAAAAAAGAACTCAATCTAATGGCCACATTTGTCCTTGTACTTTCTTTACAATCAAATTTTTTTGTCTTTTTTTCTATAGTTTTTTTATGTGTTTTTATCTTTGTAAAAGAGTAATTTCGATTCTCGACTTAGGACGTTTTGAAGAGAAACTAAATTGTCAATTGCGTTATATAAATTTTCATTACATTATAATTATGTTTATAAAACTGTAAGAAATGTTATTTACGAAGAATAGCAACAATGTCATGTAGTTTTATATTTTATTAAGAGTATTGCAATTTTATAACCCTATCATCTGAAGAGAGTAGGAAGGCTACCCTATTAAATTAATGACATTTTTAATATGAGCCCCAACACGTGTTTCCGTGTTACATAAAATGCTCCATAAACCAGTGAACTAAACACTTATTGTATTTCGGTTTACCATCAATTGTAGACAAAGATTCTCAAATATTTTAATGTAGGTTACAAACACGTATGTATTTTGTTTAAATTATTCTACTTCTTCAAAGTTCATCTCTTCTTCGGAGGCTGGCGATTACCATAACTATCTTGACCCCTGAGGCTGCAGTTCTGAACAAATATATGATATCACACTATTCTTATAAGTTCTGCCACCGTGATATACGTTTTCCTTTCACGCTTCTTCTTACTTGAATTCCCCTTTCAATATCAGTTGCAGAATCTCATATTTTCCCCTTGCATTACATTTTCATAGTACTCTAACTTTCTCTTTTTAACTTCTCGATGTTTGTTCACCCGTTTCCACATGTCATCTTTGGTTTTGACAACCCATGAAGACTTCAGTATTCTTCAACGCCATTACATCTCAACAGCTTCTAGTTCTAAATAATTGATTTGTTGTGCGACTTTAACAATGTAAATATCTGGTCCAATTATATATCATGCCCAAATGTATACTATACCAGTCCAAAGAGATCTTATCTCGAATTACGTGTGCGAATTTTGTGTTGCTAATATTCTCGGTATTTAATTATAGTATTGAAGCATGGACAATAACTCAGGCCACCACAATGAAACAAGTAGTTTTTATTTCAATACTTTTCAAATGTTTACATTGACAGTTTTGATAAGATATAAAATATCATCATCACGTCCACGGCTCTATTGGGGTTGGCAGAGAGAACAGATCTCGACTTCATGTAATCTTGGCACACAACCTTAGATTAAAAATCAATAAAAGTTTTTCCAGTTTTTCTGTCTTTCCGAAATTTTGGACTTTCTATATAATTCGTATAGATTATTTTTGTAAATTTATCAACGTTCATCCTTTCTACCTTGCTGAAGCATCTCATTGCACCTTTTTTTATCTTTAACATTACTTCTTTCAACATGCACTCTTTCCGTTTGTTCTACTTCTTATTCGGTTGTACAGTGTTTTTTTCACATATTCTACACTAAGCTCTTATTTTTACCGTTTTTATCTCACTTCGCTAACTTTTTTGCCATGTCTATGTACCACTTGCATATCTACTCGTATTATGATTAACCGCACCAAGATTCAGTGATGAATCAACAGCTTTTTCCCTTTAAATTTTCCGGTTGTTTAACATATTTTAGAACCGACCATTCACTCTATTGTCTGCTGCTTCTTTTATTTGAACATAGTGCTTCGCGCGCCATACGATGTTAACGTATTTATTACGGAGCAAACTTAAAAAATGTTTAAGATACAACATTTTTTAAGTTTGCTCCGTAATGCTTTATTTGAAATCTTTGGGAAATATTTTATAAAAGGTTTTGATTTTAGCCTCGCGAAAGATCCTATTACGATATTTTATTGTGTATAACTTTAATATATCACTAATAATATTAAATGGTGATAAGAGTTTACACCTCTTTTCCGAAGCTCTCACCAGAATCACTGATTATGGTTTGTTATAATAATCAGTCGTTTTTTTTTTAGTATGGGGCAAGGTGTGTTACGCTATTAAGTAATTATTAATTAACCCTCAACCCTTATTTTTAAGTAATATAGTAAATAACTGACAAAGTATGCCCGAAAAGGTGTGTTGAACAAGGTTGTTCATCCCCAAGAGAAGTCATGGAGCCAAAAATTGTACTTAAAAATAATACAACAAAGGTTATGGAATGCAGTGTTTAAGGATGAAAAATAACATAAAACTGATGTTTTGAGTAAGATATAGAAGAGAATTCTGATATATTTAAGGCATATAGAACGAAGAAATGACTAAAAAAGCAAATATACAGTGCAAATGTGAGTGGAAAGCGTGAGAAAAGAACACCAACGAAAGTTTGATTGGATTAAGTGAAGGATATTTTAAAAGAAGGTAACGTAGGAAGTCAGATAAATTGTATAATAGTTGTAAGAGAATGAGTATGGGTGTATACGTTTCGAAGTGTGTCAGTCAAGATATGAGAGTGTGGTGCTCTGTTTTCTCTACCCACTCGACAGGCATGAGAGAAGAAAACCAACAAAAGTATGATTGGATTTAGTGAGGGTGTATGTATATAATATGCCTGAAAAAGTGTAATGTGCAACAAAAAGGTCCATAATTATACCACGCGAAGTCGCGACGTCAAAGGTTAAAAAAAAATACTAATGCTTCAGAAATTTTAATTAAATTTAAAAAAATACTTCGAAATTTTAGAACATTTGAACTATTCATTTCTTCTTATCTGTGAGTTTGATACGTTAAAGATAAATTGAAGTATTAGGTGTTAACATAAGTTGTGTCCGTTTTTTTTTCATTTAAAAATGAGCACCAAAAGTTTAACAAAATGGTAAATATTATACGTCATTCGAAAGAAAATTTTCTGCTCTACAAGATATTGTGTTTGTTTTTACGTTATTTTATTTGATAACAAGCCTTCAAAATGGAATGTCGAGTAGATGAAAGTGAGCATTTTCGACACCTCCTTCTGTTCGCGTTCAATCGAGGGAATAAAGCTGCTCGCGATATTTGCTAAGTGTACGGTGAAGATTCTGTGAATTAAAGGACAGCTCGTCGATGGTTTTTGCCTTTCGACCTGAAAGACATGGAGCGTTCCGGATGACCAGTGGACTTCGATGAAGACCGCTTAAACCATATTATTCATGAAGATCCCCTTAATAATAAAAAATGCAAAAGTTAGCTTTAGGATAATAAAAAAATCGATGACCAAAATTACGTTTGAAATTTTTATTTAATTATTAAAGTAATAATAAAAAGGAGGGTGGGACAATAAAATGTTATAAAAGAATTAAATGAATAGTCATAGTTCTGAAAGCGTTGGTTCAATATAAAATCGATGTCGTTAAATGCCTGCAACTCTTATTTCCTTTTATCGATACATTTTCCCGGACATTCCTTGACAATTTATTGTTAATAAAAGAAAATAATGGCTCAAATATTACTCTGGAAACGGAGCACATACCTAGTTTGTTGGGCTCAGTCCGCTTTGATACATAGATCGTCGCTAGTTTATTGTGTTGAGAGAAGGTTTGGCACGACTTCGCTGAATTATCGGTTGGATTGAGACTGGTGATCGTGAAGCTGACCATCCATTTTAACGGAAATGGTAACAGAATAAGCTCAACCCTTAGGAAGGACAATAAATCTTACGAAGATACGAGGAAACGGTCTGCTTATTGTAATGATATATTATGACATTGCACTTTTTATGTGAACATGGAAAATAAGCTTTTAGATATCGCATTTAGTGACCAAATACAACGTACTGTACCTCTTGATTCCCGATGGAACCCAAAAAAAGACTATCAGTTAAGTAAACCTTTCCTTCCCTGTGTTGGGTATCTTCTACACGTTGCTTCTAATAACTATCAATATCTCTATAAATATAATAAATACAAGGTTAAGATTTTAGGTATTCCTCCATAATATATTAACGCATTGATTTAAAAAATAATATTAATAATAATCAGAGTTTATCGACTATATCGTGGGTATTTTTTGAAGATCGGAAACAAATTCGCATTTAAACGCTCTGAGTGCCTCGACCTTGTGTCTTGACGATAGGTGAAGAGTATGCGGGAAGCGCGACACTATATTCGCATCTCACTCTGGCCTACTCCACTGAATTGCGAGGAGCTCAATTGTCTCAATCGTCGCAAGCGTAAACCACGCCGGGGTAAGCCACTACTGCTCCGCGCCGTAGTTGCTTCTGGGCTTGCTAATAGATTAGACGTACGCCCGTTCCGTGAGCGTTGCCAGATGGTTTTTTAATGTTTTCAGCAAATAAATCTCAATTATTATAATTTTTAACTTCAATTATAATTAATTAAGGGGATTATCTATGAATGTTCTTATTTTTCCGATTTAAAATCGCAAATTTTTGATCGCGTACTCCCTACCTGACACCGAAGCGCGCGTTTCAATTTTAGCACCGTAAGGGAAGGGTTAAAGAGTACGTTTGGTAACAATGTTTGTACGCGTCGAGTGGTAGTGTTGCCAACAAATGCAATGACGAACCGCGAGTTTCGTGCCAAATCTAGCTGGCTCTTAATCCGAGGGCTCACTTAATGGGGTTAAAAGCAGCATTATGTTCCAGTCACGCTCTTCAAGATGTTTAAAACACCAATTTAAATATATTGTAATTATTACTATATGATGAAAAAAGGACCAAATATCACTTCAAAGCTGACTACGTTTCGATGTAAACATCTCCAAGAGTATAAACTGACCTCAAAGAGAGTGAACTTTCTTCAAAAAGCATAAACTTACTTCGAACCGTGAGAACTTTTTTAAAAATAATAAGGTTATTTGTTGTCTTGTTGGTAAGTTGCCTGTCTTTCAATCCGGGCATTACGGGTTTGATTCTCGTTTGTATCTACAATACATTTTTTTTTGTAAGTGTTCTAATCTGGTTTTTATTCAAGACTTTTTAAACACCTTTCTGATTGGCTAGAGGAGATTGCCACATCGCACCCAATCCACCAGGTTATACGGGTATGTAATAGTTGCAATATAAATACCTATATAGTACAACCTAAGGATAATTAGAAATGTTTCCATGAAATGATATTTTTTTACTTCGGTCAGTAATTGTTTACGAAATCACGAAGTGATTTTGAAAACATTTCAATTAAAGTTTTCATTCCTCTTGAACAACTATTCTGTAGCATTTGAAGGATTCTGCTTTTATATATGCTGCTGTTTGCATACACACATTTAAGATGTTAAAGTTTCTTTGCGAATGCCTTAATGTATGTAGCATGTAAGATGTTATACTTTCATTTGAGGGTGGGTACCTTACTGCGTGGTTAACGGGTCATATAACTCGCATTCCTACCCTCAAATTACACCCTCGCTTACAGGGGTGTATCTTCACACTTAAGGTATCCAAAGTCTAAAGACAGCTCTGTTTCAAAGCGACCAAATATTTTCGTTGTCTCGAGTCTTTTATGAACTAAATGTCATAATATCGTATATAGTATCAAATATAATATCAACTGCTGACGAAGAATAAATTGTATTGTTTTTCCATTATATACAGTATAATCTGACAAATAAATTGTTGTGTTGCAATCTTTTCCATTCAAAATGATTGTTATTTAAAATCCATGAACCGCAAGGTGCACCAACGTTCCTTTCTTCTTTTTCCTGGCACTGTCCGAACTCATTGCCTAGGTAGACTCTTCTCGTTCTCAGGCTGTATGTTCTTCGGTTCTGGGTATCGCTTTCATCTAGGCCGTTTCTATGCAGGATTTTGGAGCATTGGAAAAAAATATATATCGTAAATATTAGGGGAAAAAGTAGAATACGAAAGAAAATATTTTTGGATAAAATGAAAAATATTTTAAAAGAAGGAAACGTAGGAAATCAGATAAATCGTAGGAGTTATGTGAGAAAATTTATAAGTGTAGGAGAGGCGAAGGATGTTTGTTGAAATAGTGCAGCTTGACGTTCTGTTCTTTCTGCCAACTTTGACAGGAAAAGGGCGTGATGGTATGTATAATATGTATTTCTTAGTATAAATATATTTTTATGTGTAATTCTTTATTAGATTATTGTAATTGCTGGCTTTTTATGCGCAATAAGAAAAACAACATATAAGTTTTGTTTAAAAGTACACCATAGCCTTTATTTAAATTTCCTTTTACCTACTCAACCAATAAATGCTGGAATTTAGGCTGACACTCCATGACCTACGTACCGCATAGCGCACCAACATTTCTGTCTTCGAAGTATTGCAGATTACTGAAAGACTTTCGACGGCAAGTAAAAAAATAACCTTTATGTATTTTGGGCATGTTAGAAATATATGAAAGAAGGTGGGCAAGAGGAAGGTTTTCCATGAAAAAAGAGATAGTAGGATATTTTTAAGCGCTGCATTCAATATGGTTCAGGACTGGGAAGGGTGGAGACAGGTGATACGCTGAGTGTGAGACATACCAAATGATGATGAGAGAAATTTAAAAATACATGAAAACAGAGGAGCACCTATAACTTTGTAGATGTTTTGGTGTGGATGAGGCAAGTGATGTGTTCATGGATAGAAAGGCGTAGATATATGTAGGTTATTTCTCTCTACTCGAAAAGAGACATGGCTAGATGATAATATGTATGTATGCATGTTATACACATTTCATTTCTTCTTTGCTGATTTGACTGTATAAAAATATTTTTAGACCAGTGTTGTTCTAGACAATCAAGTGTTTCGTAGGAATAGTTAAAAAAACATCTACATTTTTAGGTCCGAACTCGTAATCCGACGTCAATTTTTTTATAATCGACAATCCACCTAAACTAGAATGATTCATACCACTAAATTAAATTTATTATGCAATTCTACGAGTAAATTTAATAAAATCAATAAAAAAAATATATTTCTAGATAATTGAAAGTTTCAAGTCACTAAGCTTAAAAAATTAAACAATAGATCTATAAGCGGAAAAGTTCCACGAAGAAACGGAACATTCATTGGGCGCGATGAAGATATAGTTTTTAGTAAATCAAATCTGTCTCACAAAGGATAAACGAAAAATACATGGTTTATAGTTTCATCATCTAAACCAGACTCGTAACCGAGATTGTTCGTAATACCCATTCTGTAAAGGTGACTTGTCGCCACGCAGTTGCCTGTCCGCAAACGACCTACACTACTATCTTGTTCATTCTTATTATGTTAAACACCGATTTTAAAGGGATAGATTTTTGGATTGATTCATATCTGCAGCGTTTATTTGCCAGTTAATATCACATATATGTTTCGAGGAGAATTTTGAATTTTAAGCTAAATTTTGTATGAATCTTTTAAAGCTTTTTTTTAAATAAGTGATTCGTATAATTTATTATCTCACTTAATTTAAAATGTATGAGGCCCGACTATGAATACCAATCAAGATGTTTTACTGTTATAAATCAGTTTTTATCCCTCCTATATTATTTTTGTATTTTAAAAGATAATAATACATTAACATAACATAGGATCTTTAAAATTGAGCGGGTTTTTTAATTCTTTTTTTTTTAATTCTTGAATTAAACACACAATTTGCTTTTTTCAATTTTTTTTTAATTGGTTAATAAAGTATAATGTATGACATTTAAACACAAAAAACAATATCTGACAAATGTCCAGCTCTTGCAGCTCCACAGATGTCCACTCTTTTGTCAAATTTTTGGATGACATTTTGGCATAATTGCGGTTCTGACTCACCAATAACGCGAATAATTTCGTCCTTCAGCTCAGGAGTTGATTGGGGGTCATTCTTATAGACCTGGGTTTTTACGTAACTCCAGAGAAAATAGTCCAACGGTGTCAGATCACATGATCTTGGTGGCCCATTACCATCAGCGTTTCCGGAGATTACAATACATGAAATATGAACGCGTTGTTGTATACGACTCCATTTTTATAAATGTCATACATTACACTTCTCAAATATTACAAGACCCAGGCAAGTTCGCGACGCCATCTGTGTTTTATCCAACAATTAAAAAAATCGCTCTATTTGAAAGACCCTTTACATAGTTTGAAATTCACATATACTCATTTTTATATAATATCTTTAAATATCCCGGCGTTCTTTCCCATCATATATTTGCGGTGCTCTCAAGCAGAGATTGTTTTCTTTATTGTTCTCCTTTAATTTCATCGCCTTTTTCTATCCATACAATGAGACTTGAACAAGTTACCGACTATTATTTAAATCGCTCCATTACTGGTATTTTTTTTAAATTGACAGAAAAACTATTCATTTTAAGTTAGTAATTTAACGTATTTTATTCCCGATTTTTCTTTCATTTTCCTAAGCCCTTCCATTTTCATTTGAGTGGTGATATCTCATTTTCATGTTGTTATATATTACTCATGAAATATGATTTAATTATAAATAAATAATGTTTTGAATGTTTTTTATGACCGCGCATCTTTCATTATTTACTTTTGTCTGACTGGTTAAAGAGGTTACCATCTGACAATAAGCTCGTCAAATTGTCTGACTGGTTCAAGAGGTAACCATCTGACAATAAGCTCGTCAAATTTTTATACAGGGAAATGTTAAAATAAATAGGATGGGAGTACTCGTACGTACACATAATCAGACCCTCGTGTCCATTATGTAGTAGGCAGAGAGAACAGATTTCCATGTATTTCTAGCCATGCACACCACCTTCGCCTCCTCCATATTCAAATATCTCATCATATACAATGAAGTAAATGTTCTACTATTCGTTCTTCTCATTTTACCTTCTTGCTAAATCTGGTCCACTTGATCTAGCCAGGTTTTTATCGGCCCACCTTTTTCACGCACACTTTGCCCTTCCAACTTGTATAATAACTCTTTCCTCATTTATCATCTCCACGTATTCAATCAATCTTAAAACTCATTTTGCCATCTTTCTTATAACATTAATTTTATTCATCGCATTAATTTTTTATGTAATTATCATGTTTGCTTGTTTCACATGTCAATATATAAATTACTTTTACTTAGTGCCCACATTCCCATGGAATTAACTTTACTTACACCCCTTCTCCAGCTAAGTTTAAATTTCACTTACATACGTCATGGTGGTCACCAACACATTGTTATAAATTGTATTTTTTACTATTGGGCACCAAAACATATTAACTTGAATTGAAAAGTATGAAAGTTTGCTACAATGAAAGTTCACAGTAGTATTTAAGTTCCAAGTTTAAAGCATGGGACCGAAACGTGAATGAAGAAAAGTACTGAAAACGGGTGAATAATCTGTATAAATACACGCACTGAGAAGAGTATATGGAGGAAAGTGTTTTACATAATACATAATGATGTAATTAGAGATGAATGTAAACTTAAGGTTGAAGTGTTGAGTAAGGTGAAGAAGGGCACTCTGAGATGGGTTTAGCACAGGAAATGAAGGAATGAAGTAAAGCTTACAAAATTAATATATATTGCTAATGTAAGTGGAATGCAATGGAAAGAAAGACCAAGGATATAATAGTAGGCTCAAGTATGGCGAGATCAAATAAATGAGGTAAGCCGAAGGATCTGCTTCAGCATTCATTCCCTTAAAATGTTGCAAAGATTCCTTCCAACCAAAACCAAAATTTTACTCGTACAACCTCTGCTCTTTCTGATTATGGACTATGCGGACGTATGTTACTTGGATGTTACAGAGGAACAGCTGGAAAAATTACAGCGTCTTCAAAATGTGTGTCTAAGATTCATTTTCAACCTACGTCAGAACGATCATATAACTTCATACCAGAAGGCATTGAACTGGTTGAATGTTAGAAATAGACGCCAAATTCACAAACTGTCTCTATTGTATAATATTCTTAACTGTTCCACCACCCCCTCTTATCTCGCCGATAATTTTCAGCATTTTTCCAATCATGGATTAGCGCTACGCTCAAACAGAGATTGTATATTGGCCTTTCCAGTTCACCGCTCCTCTTTCTTTACGTCTTCTTTAACTATCCATACAGTGAGACTCTGGAATCAGTTACAAACCAATATAAGACTCGCTCCGTTCTTGGCATGCTTTAAAAAGCGACTGAAAAACCTCTTAATTTCTAGTCAGTAAAATAACGTGTTTCATTCCTGATTTTTCTTTTTCTTTCCTCTCCACCATCCCTTCCTTTCCTTTTGATTGATGATATCTCACTTTATATGAAAAATAATGTTCGGGTGACTGTCCGTCTTTGTGGGGTTCGTGGGCATGTGCTCACGTATATGTTTATGGATTTCGTGGGGATGGATAGTCATTTGAATGATTTATGTGACCACGTAACTTGCTTCATTTACTTTTGTCTGGTTGGTTGGAAGAGATTGCCGCCTGGCAATACGCCCGCCAGATTGTATTTGCAATAAAAGTGTTAAATAAATAAATAAGTATATGACATTTTGGAAGAAAAAAAATTATAGAATGTTAGAGTAAACGTTTGAGTTTTTTAAATTTAAAAGAGGCCCTAGATGTGTCAGGATAAGAAAGTCTGGTACTTTGTTCTTTCTGCCTACTCCAGTAAATAAATGGCGTATGTAATCTTACTATCCTAATTTTGGTAAAGCATAATTTTTTTAAATGATTGGCTCGATACAAAAATAAAAAATTATTTATGTTTAATTTCGTGGGTTGAATATTTTTGTAAACTTCTGTCGAATTATTGTAAGTCAATACGCCACTGGTTCTACCCCCGCAGCTTTTATCTCTGGGTGGGGGAGCTTGGGCGAGCTCATAGGGTTGATCCTCACATATGTAACTGAGACACGGGAATTCTCTCAAATTTATTAAATAATTTAATGAAAATATTCTGCTGTTCACAGCAATCCATGTTAATGTGGTCATTTAATGTAATTTAACATATCATAAAGTGATTTCATCAACAGCCATATATTCTAGAATACATCAGCCATTCTTTGAATAATTTCAATCATTGATACTCAGTAAATTCTCAAACAATCTCTATTTTTTTTAAATATTTAGAATTAAAACTCATGATTTTTTACTTGATAAATGAGTGAAAAATTTTACTAGGTAAAGGAGGCAGATTCTCAAGTCGTTAAAGATATTTTATGATTGGATTTTTTAAATTGAATTTTATTTAATTTTAATTTTATTAACGACACAACAGTGTCGTTAATAAAATAAAAATAATGTCCATATACAGATGAACATGTGACAGGTTATACAAGAAATAAAAATTATTGACTGAAAATACAAAACTTTATCTTAAACTAAAATGAAGATACAAAAGCAGTAGTAATAATATATTGCAGTCATTGTTTAAAACTATTTAATAATTATATCTATATTTAAGTTCAATATATGTATGAATACCACAAAATATTACTAAACTTCACCAAGCACACTTACGTAATTGTCGGAGACTTATTTTATAGAGGTAAATAACTCAGATTTGTTTTTAGTGGAACAACGCTGCTTACATATAACAAAAATTGGATTTTTTAAGAATTTTGTGGATAGATCTTCAGATATAAAAAAAAACACATGGGCTCACTTGTAGAACGAGATGCAAGTGGCTTTGATGCAGGGTTATTCAACTCCAGAGGCAAAGTGTTGTCCTTAATGTTTCGTTTATACTAGGTTATTTATATTAATAAAGGAGAGCACAAAGTTAGTAGCTATTAATTCAATTAAGGAACCTTGTTGATAGAATGTTTAAAATGTGAAATCGCAACATAAAGTTGTTAATGCTGCTCCGAGTTAGTTATGTTGAAAAATCTTTAATATATATTTTTCATAGTTTGGTTGTATTGATATTTAAAAAAATAAAAATGGCATTAGACAAATTCCTAGAGTTTTTGCGTTGATACCGTAGAAATTTATATTTATTCAAATATATGTAAACACTAAAACACTATACTCACTATAAAATACATATTTAATGTATTTTCTAGTGGGTACAGTGTTTTAGTATTTACATATAAGCCCAACTCGTTTTAAATCACTAGTTGGGTATAAATGTACATATTTTCAAGTGGACTTAACCAAGTAAATTAAAAAAAGTTCAGAATATCCCTGAAGATCAGTCACATATGACTTGAAACAAGTTGGGTTAAATATATAGTTTCAAGAGGATTAAACAGTGCCCATACAAAACCCATTTAAAAAAATAGCATTTTAAAGCAAACATACGTTTTTATAAACATGTAAGTCAATTTGGGTTTTAAAAAATTAAAAAATATTCAATACAGCGCCAGGATAAGGTCAATATTATAATTTAGTCAATATGCAAAACCAGTAAAGAAAACTCATTTTTCAATGTTTTATGCACGAATAAAAAATAAAAACAAGTACATACTGAACCAAACAAAAAAGTTAAAAAACGAATGAATAGATTGGAAAAATTGAAAAGTCAAGCATTTCCTATACCACGAGTAGGATTTCCAGAGGGGATGGATTGTTCGTATATATTCAAGCTTGATAAAATGAGCTTTCTTTTGGTTTAATCTAGTGATCGGAAACATTCGATCGACGAGCAAGGCTCACTTTACCGACTCATTTTATCCGGCCTATAATAACAATACTTGCCCCCGATTGTGTTTGAATTTGGATATGACTGGTGTAAAAAAAAACTTTCGATGTAAATAAATTCGGAACAAATATACCTTCAAAACCATGGTTCAATATAATAAGTATGAACATGACGACATTTTTTAAAGTGTGTCGATCGCAAATACGCCACTGCGTGGTGTTTAGTCAATTTTACAGTAAAGGTATTGTTGAGGATTACGTCTGCGACTGGGGTCAGATTTATTTTACTGAATGCCATATATTTGCCACTACTTATCTCGTATAGGGTAATAAAATTATGAATAATATATTATAAACCCTATAGAATTATTGTCCGCCTTAGAATAGATACGAGGGTAGTCCCAAAAGTACCCGATCTAACAAAGAAAGCACAAAAAATTTGGGAAAAAATATTTCTATTTCTCAGCATAGTCTCCTTTCAGCTCGACACACTTTTCCCAGCGATGTTCAATAGCTTCGATACCCTGTTTATAGTGAAAACCGTCGAGTGCCTCAAAATAGCCATCAACCACAGATTCCAACCCTTCATTGTTGGCAAATCTTTTACCAGCGAGCCATTTTTTGAAGTTTGGAAAAAGAAAATAATCCAAGGGGGCTAAATCTGGCAATTAAGGTGCGTGAGGAAGCAATTCGAACTATAATTCATTGATTTTGGCTACCGCGATAACGGATGTGTGAACTGATGCACTGTCTTGATGAAACAACACTTTCTTTTTCTTGATTTCATCACTCAAACGCTGCAATAAGTTTGCATAATACTCGCCGTTGATTGTTTTTACTTTTTGAAGATAATCAATGAAAATTATCCCACGCGCATCCCAAAAAACTGACGCCATGACCTTGCCTGCAGATGGAACTGTCTTCGCGTTTTTTGGAGCCGATTCTCCCCTTTCAGTCCATTGTTTTGACTGTTCCCTCGTCTCAGGTGTGAAGTGATGGACCCATGTTTCATCCATGGTTATGAATCGACGCAAAAACTCGGCTTTATTACTGTGAAACATCGCCAAACACTCGATTGAAACATCCTCACGACGCTGTTTTTGTTCCATTGTGAGCAAACGCGGCACCCATCTTGCGCACAGCTTTCTCATGTCCAAATTTTCAGTCAATATGCGATGTACAGCATTTTTTGAAATGCCTACCATGTATGCTAGCTTGCGCACTTTCAATCGACGGTCATCCTATACCATTTAAACTCTGCCACCCAATATTTTACTGTTATAAACGAAGGAGCAGACTCCCCCAGAGTAGAATCTAGCTCGGCTTTGATATTGGTTGGACTTAGACATTTCAAATGAAAGTATTGTATCACATAACGATGACCAATTGTTTCCATGTTTACAAATTCACTGAGAACGTTCACTATTCATGGCGGCCAAACGAATACTAAACAATGTAGCGTCTTAAAACTTAAAACTTAAGCTTTATAAGTTTAGTACTTTCTACCATAGTAATTATTTTAAACAACAACTGCCATCTATACGTCAGGTCGGGTACTTCTGGGACCACCCTCTTATATAGCCTAGTGCGGCCATTTTCTAATGTTAGCATTAATAATTGATTTATTGATTTTAAAATGTTTTTTTTACATTATACAATTTATGTTTTAATTTTACTACGTTTGGTAGAATATGAGTATAAGATATGAGTATTTGACATTCAAAACATACAGTTCCATAGAATTCGATAGAAACGCGTCATTGGTTTTTTTTCTTACTAGCAACACCGCTGGTAATATAATAAGAACTCGATATAATTATTATCTACCTTAGAACAGGTATTTAAACCTAGTTACGATTTAAATTCATGCCAAGAAAGTGGGGTTCATTGTTCGTTTTCTGGTGTATGTAGTGCTTCAGAGATGTTTGCTCAGGGTCGTCTGCTAGGGTACGATGTACCTCTGAGGCAACAAGGCTTTTGAAGAATACATGAATGTATAATGTGAATTGGCAATTCTATTCATTAAAATTATGATCAACAGTTTATGCAATACCACTAGAGAATGCGGCTTGTAAATTATCAATACAAAATAAATATTTTATTGATATCGAGTTAACAATTTTTTTTACCTTATTTTAAATTTGTTTATGTTCAAAACGCAAATACTTCTTTTATTTTTCTTTATTTATTTTTTATGTATGAACCAAACATTGTTTTAATTGCTTATGCATTTCGCATTTGCAAATAAATTATAAATAAATTTAAAAGATAGATAGTCATCAAGCAGCTTTAGAATAAAAGTAAAAACCCACAGTGAAATGGTTGGCAACTTCTGTATTAACATTTAAAATTCAATTTTGAAGTAATTGGTTTTCTCTTGTGTGTAAGTGCATTGTAACAATTTTATTATTCTGTCAAATGAATCAGCTGAAATATATGTTTTACATCAAGGCTCTGGTTAGGGTGCTTTGTGAAAATGATATTTTACTTCAAACCGAGTAATGAATATTATTATATAATATGTAATCATGCCACGACTTTATTTCATTTTTAATTATTACTGTAAGACTTTGTTTGTAGGACGCTGATATTCTACCTAGGATTTCAGATTCCATTCCTGTTAGTGCCCAAAAATCGGTATTAAATCTGCTACACAAAGGGACATGGAGAGATGCATGTTGGAATATAAGAAAAGAGACCGTAAACGAAATACTTGGATTCGCAATATAACAAAGGTAGAAGACGTTATAGAGGTGTGCAAAAGAATGAAGTGGCAATGAGCAGGATAGCCAGAATGCCAGACACTCAATGGACATCCGAAATAATCCAATGGTACCCAAGAGGCATAAAGATGCCCAGAAGAAGAACGAAAATACGCTGGATAGATAAAATCAGGAAGCATAGCAGCATCACATGGCATCAACTAGCAAAAACCAGAACTATTTGGAGTGAACTTGGGGAGACCTTCACCCAACAGTGGATCGACCCTGGTTGACAATGATTATGATGATGATGATATAATACTTGCTCCAGTCTTCCAGATTGTACAGAGTGCAGGGATATGACGTATTACTTACACATTTTTTTCAAATATAATATCCACGTCTTCCAATACTTTTACGTCGTGAAGGGCGACCTCTTTGGTCTTCCTGCCTAGAGATTACGGGTTTTTTTAAAAAAGGATTCAAAACTGGTTTTCACTCTAGGCCTCTTCAACATCTTTCTGGTTGGTTGAAAGATATTGTTACATATCAATCAGTGTTATAAAATACAACACAAGATGATAAAAATAACATCGTAATTAAGAATGGGACACTAAGGTTTATTTTGTAAAAATCGTATAAATTGCAATTAGTAAAATACAGTCGAAAACTTACACTATTTCATATAAATATGGATACATTAAATTTCCTTACTTGAAATCTTAAATCTGATGTATACGTTAGGATTCCTGCTGTTAATATGTGAAGATCTCTTTTTCTTATCCACGAAACCTGAAACAAATAAAAAAAACAATTAAATTCAAATACAATATTACAGTAAGTACAGAAAATACAATAATACGGTTATTACAGAAAGTGATGCATTGAACTCTGTTCAAATATAACAATACAACGATTTTGTTACGAAATCCTACGTTAAAATATATTATTTAGAAAAAAGCTTTAATTTATCGGACCTTCTAAATTTACGATGACTATTTTATGAGTTACGGATTCGAATTTGATTGTAACGAAGTGTTTATTTTTGTATAAAATGTTCGTTTGATTTTCAATACAGGCCTCATAAAAATGTCTGTAGTTTGGTTGAAGTTATTATAAAAAAAGGAAAGCGTAATGGAACAAACTTAATTTGTCAAAATGCATTTTATTCCGCTTCTTTTGCGAGTAGCCCTCGTATGGATCTCTCATATATTTGTGTATTTTTGTATCTGTTTAAAATTTGATTGAAGGGCAGTTATGTTTTTATACGATGCATTATCCATTATGGAGGCTTTATTGCAGGTGATAATCTCTCCAACCACTTTAGTTAAAGGTGCAAGATTTTACAAAAAATATACATTTTGCACCGATCAATATAATAAAGTCAATGATCTAGTAATTTTTTGTCTGTCAGATATTGTATTTTTGTATCTGTTTAAAATTTGATTGAAGGGCAGTTATGTTTTTATACGATGCATTATCCATTATGGAGGCTTTATTGCAGGTGATAATCTCTCCAACCACTTTAGTTAAAGGTGCAAGATTTTACAAAAAATATACATTTTGCACCGATCAATATAATAAAGTCAATGATCTAGTAATTTTTTGTCTGTCAGATATTTTTCTGTTTATTTGTTAACAAATGTTTCAAGTAAATACATTCTACATCGTTATATGATAAAAATATTCACTATTTATTCTCAAAACGTCCAATATGTATAGACATTTTTATCGTTCCACGATTTCGACTATTGTAATGTTATCAAAAAGTGAAAAATATTCATCATTGAATTGATATATTCTGTGCGGTTAGTATAATCCTTTTCATGAATATAAAAAAAACCTTTTCTTTTGGAACCGGTATGAAAAAAAAACACTTTGAATTTCTAAGAAATAAATCTTGCGAAGAGAAAACCCTGAAAAATCGTGTTTTTCTCATAAAAATATGGAGAAAAAATATCTTGTCCTTATTAGACAAATATCACGTTTGAAAAATATACTCTGTGATTCATTCATAGACAATTTGTTTTCGTAGATAAATATATATTTTACATACAAACAACAGTACATGAGATATCTTGTCTGGTTTTATGGGATACTTTGTTTTATTATCGTCTATGGAAAAGTATGTGGGTTTTATTTTTGACCGAATTAAACTATTGACCTTCTCTATGTAGAAACACCAGTATCTCTAAACAGTGTTGAAAAAACTATATTTTTTTACAATCCACTGGCTTATATTTACAATTTACATAGTTTTAATCGAGTACAAATACATAATACAAAATAAAAACGTTTTTAGTAGATATAAAGAGGAATTTATCTAGGCAAGACCTGTGACAAAGAAGACTTATTCCCTTATACCAAAAAACTCTGAAACATTAATACTCTACATATGTTCACTAACTAATATTCCAACCTCACATATACATTACTCCAACTAGACTAAAATTACATCCATCAACTTCTCATCACACGCTTTAAATTCGCATCAGTCGTTCACTTACCTCCCTTTGAGGAGGTCTCCCAAAGCTCCCAAATTCTCGGTATCTTGTTGAAAATGTTACATTTTTTAAATTTTAAGGCATTATAATTTTTTTTCGCAGTACTCTATTTTATTGATCACCAAAAATGTATTCCACGATCATAACTCAACTTAAAACGCCCTACATTAGTGAAACTTTTACAATATGCTTAAAAAAATTTGAGTTAAAAAAGTGTTTTGCTCTTGTAAACAAAAAAAAACTGCATTTGGCAATATTTACCTTAAATAAATATTTAAACTACTTGACTGTTTAAATTCAATTGTTTAACAAATCGCAAAATATTTAAATGTTATTCATAAAAGTACCTAACAAGTTTAAATTATAAATCCAGCTATTTTGTTGTATAAAATTATGATAAAAAAATCTTTTCTAAACCAATGAGGTTATTAATTGTGTTTGAAGTGACTTGTAAAAAATTTTGATGGTTAAAAAGACGAGCATATAACATAAAACGTATTACGGTAGATAATATATAAACTTATAGATTTTGGAAATATATTTATTAAGCTCACTTGCGTTTCAGTATTTTGAAAACAATTAATAACGATAGGCAATGAAACATGACATATAACATGAAAATGGTTGTACAAAAACTTAAGACACAATATTTTGAATTAGTTGAAACTACATTGAGAAATTTTAAAAGATTTATTGAGAGTATTTAATTTCACGCTTTTGGAGATGCGAACTAAACATATCTGAAAAATGTATTTTCTTACCGTTAGCTCCAAATAAGTTACCCCAATTGCAAGTATTTTATATAACTAACTTAAATTTAAGTTACCCATACGTCATAGTTTGAAATTTTATTAGGCGACAACTTAAGTAAAAACCCACTTCTGAAACAAAAATTTCAGTATTTGAAATAGTAAGGTGTCCTGATTGCCACAACGATAACAGAGAAATGAGGGATTAAGTTAAATATTTGCAAGTGCAGTACTCAAGAGTCGTTAAATAAAACAGAAGGGCTAATAAAATATTGATAACCATTGCAGGAAGATTGGAAAAGTTAAACTGATTCACAAATTTGAGGACACAACTAGGATTGAATTGAAATTTTGTATAATAGAGCTGTTGAATTCTATAGCGCAATTTTGAAATTCATGCTATCATATGTCAATTAAAGAATAAAATTTTAAATTCAAGCATCCGAGATGTTTTTTTCAATGGCGAAACAAAAATATTATATAGAGCAGTGTTCCCCAACCTTTTTAGACCTGTGGACCGGTAAAAAAAGGAAAAATTTTTCGCGGACCACTAATACTGAAATAAAAATGGTTTTTTTATTTAATATTTTTTTAATCTTATATTGTGACAGATGGACATACGAGTATGTAACTATAATTACCAAATATACATATAACAGTTAAACAATTTTAATTGTAACATTGTCTGATAAAATTAAAATTTAACAAAAATAATGGGTTTTTTTCAACAAACTAATGCGAAACCTGCTGTTGCATCTTTGCTAATATATTGGGAATTCTTGGTTGCAGTGCTGTCTCTAACATTATTTTACTTGTATGTACTGTTACTCTCAGCGGTCCATTACAAAATGAAAACAATTATATATTATGAAATTCTTGGACATATATTTAGGTAGGGTTTTGCATCCGAGTTCACTATCCAAGAGCAAATATTTCCGTTCTCCCTAAGTGTATCTGAGAAGATATATGTCTGTCCATTCTGACAAAATCAGCGACCATCGTGTCGCATTATCATATTAATTATATTTATTTAACAATTACTAAAAATACAAGTCAACGTGCAAGCGAAAAAATCCTATATTTAATATTTTTGCATGGCGAATTTCTTGAAATTTGACATATTGTTTGCGGCCCGGCGGAAAGTATCTGCGGCCCGGCACCGGGCCGCAGATCACCGGTTGGGGAACACTGATATAGAGGACATACCTCAAAAATTATATGATTAAAAAAGAATTTGAATTTTCCAGTCCATTATATTCAAATAAGATCGGAAACACTAAGCAACAATTATAAAAGTAGGTAAACATGAATTAATGCATTACTTTTTTTTATTTTTTTAGTTTAAAAGTACACTTACAGGAAATCAATCAAGATTTTCCCATTAACTATACATGCGATTGATAAATAATAATTCAAGAATTAAAACCCCCATTTCCAGTGTTTAACCTATGTAGAGTTCCGTCATGTCAGCAGATTAATAAAAGGATCACTAAAAAAAATATGGAAAAAAAACACTGATTCATCAGTTCATTTCACCACCATCTTTATAAACTCTCATAGTGTTGGCCTTAAATCCACATTAGAGTGAGATACCGCATTATATTCACGGCACATTCTTACAACTGGGTTAAATAAGCCGATATTATTTATTAATGTAGCTTCACTGAATAAAGTAGATACTCTTAAAAATCGAGAGGGAACATTTAAATCAATTTCAAACTCACAAGTGAGTCCACGAGATCTTTCATGACTTTATAAAGAAATACACGATCAAAAATACGCTAAGAAGTCTTAAGCGAATAAAGATCGAAAAAAGATAATCTATCATTGTGTGACCCAAGAATTGTGGATTTTTTTGGTTACAAACCTAGGTATTTTAATATGTACTAAAATTACGTTTTTTTTTCAAACAGCATTCCAAGTTATTAAAAACCTTTTTAAAAAAAAATATATTCTTTAATTTACTAAGAACATTTTTGAAAACAATTACTGTACCAGGAAATCTTTTATAAAAAAATATAAATATTTAGGAAATTTCACGTTTGACAAAAGAACGCAACTATTTGCTTTGAAGAATTGAGTGAAAAGTAAATGTACACAAACACCGAGGTTCTTTGTCCTGTGTTCACTCGCAGACCCACACTTTTGAGAAATTTCTATTATTCAAATGATGACAATAATTTCGTTCTTCTTTTGTGAAACGGGGTGACCTTACTCCGGTGGTTAAACATTGTCCCCATGAATTATTGTTAATGGGCAAACTTTGTCAGCCGAGACAAGCAGTGTTCTTGCAAACAGTTCCCAATTTTTCTTCGCAGTTTTACCATTGCGAAATCTTATAAAATGGTCACGTGCTCCAAGCATCAATTTTGCGAAATTTCAACGGAGGAATTTCTTACTTAAACACGAAGAAAATTGGGAAAAATAAAACATTCTCCATAGCAATATTTCTCGAATTATCTCTCTCGTGTATTCGATTCTTTAAACGTCTGTGATTTGAATATTTATTACTAGATGTTGTATTTTTACTTTACTTTATAGGAGTAAACAGTTCAGTGCCGATTTTAGGATATCCAATACGATATAGGAATGGCCTGGTTTGCTGAATCCTGTACATATTATGTCTAATTAGTAATACCATATATCACATTTTTGTATATTTCTTACATATGTTTATTAACTGTTCATTAATACACTACATTCCTTTTAAGTTAGGCAGAGATGACAAATGTCTAGTTAATCATATCCCGGCAAAAAAAATCGCTTCTACCAGGTCCGTACACCTCTTCAACAGTACTCTAATATTATAACACTTTTTCCTAGACTAAATGACTTAAAAAAGATTTAAAAATATTTACGATTTTTTTGTTGAATAAAAAGTAAATGTCTAAAATCACAGTTTAAAAATGTCTGTTATTTAAGGTATGAATGTTTATATATATCATCATCATCATCATCATTGTTAACCAGGGTCGATCTACTGCTGGATGAAGGTCTCCCCAAGTTGACTCCAAATAGTTCGGTTTTTTTGCTCGTTGATGCTATGTGATGCTGTCATGCTTCCTGATTTCATCTATCCAGCGTACCTTCGGTCTTCTTCTGGTCCTTTTTATGCCTCTTGGGTACCATTGAATTATTTCGGATGTCCATCGGGAGTCTGACATTCTAACTACGTGCCCTGCCCATTGTCACTTCATTCTTTTGCACACCTTTATAACGTCTTCTACCTTTGTTATATTGCGAATCCAGGTGTTTCGTTTACGGTCTCTTTTAGTATATCCCAACATGCATCTCTCCATGCCCCTTTGTGCGGTCTGGAGCTTTTGTGTGTTATTTACTGTGAGCGTCCATGTCTCGCAGCCATACGTAAGTACTGGAAGAATACACTGGTTGTAGATTCCTTTTGAAGATGTTGTTCAAACGTCCAAATAAGCTCCACGCTAGTTTTGTCCTTCGTGCTATTTCCTCCGATATGCCACCTACAAAGGAAATAAGTTGACCCAGATTCACATATTCCTGAACAAGTTCTAGCGGCTTTCCATCTATGTTTATTGGTTATATATAACTTCAGTTAAATCTCCTGTTTTGTTTTAAACGTATTTACTGCCAATTAAATAACCTGTCTGTCTGTTTCGTGAGGAAAACGTCTTAGTGTGGAGCTAAAATTACACATAGTTTTAGCGACGGCCCTGTACCCTTCTTTTATATGTGAAATTTGATTTGCTAACATTCAAGGTAAATATTTGAGTATGTACAATATATTATGTGAAACGAAAATAGAACTTTGAAAGGGATTTCTAGAAAAAAAATCTGCTTTTGTTTACAGTGTTAACAGGTTATAAATTGAGGATTTCTGTAGATTTTCCAGAAATATTTGTATTATTTCATTCATGGAAGTCTTTTTTTACTTTTTCAAAAGATTTTCAAAGTATGAGGTAACAATTAAGTAAACAACATGGTAGAGGAACACATAGGAACGTATGTTTGTACTAAGTGAACGTTATTTTGAAAGAAGGAAACGTAAAAAAGGCAGAGAAATCATAGAAGTGGTATGAAAAGGTGTTAAGATGTAGAAGATACAAAGAATGTGTGTCAATAAAGAAAAATCTGGCTATCTAACCTCTCCACTTACTTTAACAGGGAAATGGTGTGATGGTATGCTTGTATTATTTTTTTCATTAATATTTAAAAGTAATATAGTATATACCTTCATACACATCCATATGGTTGCAGAAGAGGCGAAAGATGCGTGTTGAGATAGAAAAGACTTGCATTCTGTCCTTTCTGTCTACCCTGATTGGGACATTGTGGGATGGTATGTTAGAAATGTAACGTAATTTGGTTTTCTAAGTCAAATATGTAATATAAGTTATTAATTAAAAATTAGCCCTAAAAAGAAACATAAATTATTTGGTTCCGGATGTGGATGGGATATATATAAAATTTACAAAATAAAGGGGTAGAAAATAAAGCCTTAGTTAAAAAACATATCGTTGATGGTATCTAGTAACGTAGACCCCTTGTTTAAAAGAAATGCATATGGATTCATGTATGTGTGTTAATTACAAAGTTGGTTGAGGTAAAGAGAGATTCAAAATGTATCTTCTTATTCAATAATTTTCTTTGAATGTTCCAATGCAACTATATGCACATTTTCATAAAAGTTTAAAAAAACATGGTTATGTGGACTTGATCGTGATTCAAATTTAATGTGTTTCAAAAGTTAAATCATGAAGACGTGAAAATGATGATTAAAAAGAGTTATGATAAGCAGACACCTGCAGTGCAATTTGGCAGATTTATCTTTCAATTATTAATTCTACCCATAACATATATTTCTTACTCACAGTTATCTTTTATCCAATCAATCATTTTACTTGTTGCACCTATCTACGACTACATCTCTACGAGTATCTCGTTCATCAAATAGTTATTCTTTATCCGATTAAAATTTTAATTTTATAACATCTCTCTCTTACAAATAGTTATCTATATCTAACAAATAGTTATAATTTATTCAATCATAAATTCCACGTAAAACATCTATCTCTGACAAATATTTATCATCTGTCTGATAATTATTTTAACTTGAAACTTCTGTATCTAATAGATTATTTAATTGATCATTGATTTCGTTTATTACGTCTTTATCTAACAAACAGTCATCCTTTATCTGATCACTAATTCAACGTTTACTATTTATCTTTAAAAAATAAGTCTCCTTTATTCGATGATTAATTCTATATAAACATATATATCAAACAAAAAGTTATAATTGCCCAATCATTCATTTTAGTTCTAAAATTTATCTCCAACAAATATTTATTTTTTATCCGATCGTTTATTCTACTTATGTATATTATCTGTCTTTAGCAATACGTTATATATCGTAATTCATTTTTATCAAACACTGTTTATTCCACTTTTTGTTCAAACAGTGTTTGATAAAACAAATTACAATGTATTATTTATAGTTAAGGCATTAATATTGTGGAGGTTTAAAGACATTGTAGTTTGTTTTATCAAATACTGATGATTCTTCTTTTTGTTTGTTCCATAGTTTATTTTACAAAAAAAGGAATAAATAGTGTTTGATAAAATAAATTAAAATGTCTTTAAACCTCCACAATGTGAATACCTTAACAATATACAATATAATTAGTTATATTTAATCCAATCACCCTATTAAACATTGTCATATTAGATATTCTTTTTTGTTTAGTTTTTATTAAAACTCTTTATCGTTTCATTCCACATGGTAAAAAAAACTCACCAGGTTATAAGTGTATTCAATTTTCTCTCCGGTCATCCTATCCCTCATGTTTGAGGATGGCAGCAGCCGTCGATGACCCTTTTAATGGTCTCCTTCCATCTGGATCTGTCCCGGGTCGATCGGAGAGCATTCAATATTGAATATCCCGTCGCAGTCCTGATCAGATCAGATCTTCCTCAATATTCCGTTCCCTCGACGCTTCCGACAACGACAAGTTTCAACAGGCTATTTGGCTTTCTTCACATGATGTGGCCGAAATGCTGCAGATCACATCGCATACAGAATGACGAGTGGCGATTCTTTACATTGAGCTCGGCTAAGATGGACACATTATCGTGACTGTCCATAGTATTTGGAGTGTTCCGCGCCATCACAACATTTCAAAGGCATTGATTCATCGTCTTTGCGATTCTGTCAAGGTCCAAGTCTCAACACCATTCATAAAAAAAATATTATAAAATAAAAAGCATCATTTCACAGTTTATCGTTGAAACTAAGTTGAAAAAATCTTAAGTTTCCAATATAAACAAAATAAAAAATTGACACAAACTTTC
The DNA here is from genome assembly GCA_949825065.1 of Odontocerum albicorne. NCBI lineage: Eukaryota > Metazoa > Arthropoda > Insecta > Trichoptera > Odontoceridae > Odontocerum > Odontocerum albicorne. Next base: position 7,211,780 of record OX463856.1, read on the forward strand.
TAACGTATGAATCGAGCCTTCTGTGACAAATTGAAAGAAAAATAAATAAATGAAGAACGCGAAAAAATCGGCCGAAATAAAGGGGACTTTTTGTTAAATTCGACGAGGATTTATATTTTTCTGTAGAAATTGGTGATCAGGCTGAGTAACAAGGAGAGAAAGAAAATGAGAAATTTTGTTTCGTATTTTCTCCATAAATACAACAAAATCGAAGGATATTTCAAGAAAATAATGTTGACGGTTTTGGGCTAAATTTGAGATAAACGCCAAATACAATATGGCTAATGAATATTTTTTTTCTTTTGTTTCTTTCTGCTATTGTTTGTGTTTATTTTTCAACAAAAAATATTAACAAAACAGTGTTTGTGTTTTCCTGCTGTGTTTTTAGAATTCCAATAACAATATATATTTGGCCTATTTTAATAAGAAGGTTATCACTCAACGTACTATTCTTTCAATGCCTGTTGGTTTTTGTAAACAATATTATAAATATAAATATATAAATAGATTTATAACATGAATTAATTATTTGATCCATATTATTGATTTATCTCTTTCTGCACTCTGACACAAAACTTATTGATGAATACAACCCAACAGGCTAGCAATACCCACGATTGAAACTAGAGCAATCAGTATTCTTAATATCATGAGATGCATGGTCGCACAGTAATGTATTAAACTTCCGAGCGGATGGTCGCCGGTTCAAACCGCGCGCTGTCCTACTCCCCTGGAATGACGTAGGCATTTTTTCGTCTAGTATTCGGGGGCATAAGAATACCTGTAACTTTGGTCATATCTATTGTTTAAAAAAACATGCTGGTGTGTTTCGATCATCTTACTTCAAGTGTGCCATAGGATCCAGTATAACGGGTGGCCGGTGAGTTTTCTGGCTTACTCACTTAAAAGGAAGAGAGAAATGAAAAAAGAAAGAAGCGATTCTGTGCCGTGGACAACTCCACGGCACAGAATCGCTTTCCAACTGAAATGACGGAATGGCGAGGAGATCTTCAACTACGAGGCCCATGACTACAACAACGATGGTTCATATTGTACACAGAAGAGTTATGTTCACAAGAATGTAAAAATGTTACGATTATTTATTTTATTTAACACTTTTATTGCAAATAAAATCTGGTGGGCTTATCGCCAGGCGACAATCTCTTCAAGCCAACTAGACAAAAGTAAATGAATCAAGTTACATGGTCGCATAAATCATTCAAATGACAATCCATCCCCATGAAATCCATAAACGTTAGCATATGCCCACAAACCTCACAAAGACAGACAATCACCCGAAAATTCCTTTTCATGTAAAAAAATATATCATTGAGCAAAGGAAAAGGAAACGATGCTTGAAAGGAAAGGAAAAAAATCAGGAATAAAACACGTTGTATTACTGACTAGAAATTAGGAGTTTTTTCAGTCGCTTCTTAAAGCATGCCAACAACGGAGCGAGTCTAACATTGGTTTGTAACGGATTCCGGAGTCTCACTGCATGGATAGTAAAGGACGACATAAAAAAAAGAGGAGCAGTGAACTGGAAAAGCCAATAAACAATCTCTATTTGAGCGTAGCGATAATCCATGATTGGAAAGACGCTGAAAAATTTCGTCGAAATAAGAGGGGGTGACGGAACAGTTAAGGATATTATAAAATAGAGACAATATGTGATTTTGGCCTATATTTCTTACATTCAACCAGTACGTAGATGGAGAGACAAAAAATAACTTATTCTGTCAATCCAGTTAACATCCCCCTAAATCCCGATAGTTTTGACCCAAATATGTCCAAATTGAAGTTGGCTCCGTATTCTACTATTAAAACATTTATTTCTTAACAAAGCATATCTCCTAAGAGAACGAAATGGAAAACTTAAATCAATTCACTCCAGAGTTGCAGGTGAATTTCTACAAAACGAATATTTTTTTTATAAATAACGCAATATCTAAAGATTCCATTTAACTTTTATTTGATTGTGTTGATAAGAGTTAAAAAACTAATTTTATGGTGGAACCCTAAATTTTATTTGTGGTTCCGCAGAATATATATTGTGTACCTTAGTGAATATTGCGTATTTTGTTAAAAATTATTTCCCTACAAACACGGATACTCGTATATGTTAGAATACGTTTAGAAATGTATCTGACCGTTTTCTATAACATGGATTGTTTATATATTCATGGATTGTTTACATCTGAAAGGAAATTTATTTGAACATACATATAATTTCAAATTCAACATTATAACCTTAAACGCAAAAGTCTACACAAGTCCGTCATAAAAAGAACAATTAAATCACCTTCATAAAAAAACCAAGCCGGTTATGTTGCCACCACACCGTTACATAAATGGCCGAAATTTCTTTACCACTTAATGCGAAAGAGTTGCGCAGGGTATACCCATTTTCTCTTGTATATTACCTTAGGGGGTCCTTATTGTTCAGTAAGGGTAGTCCTTCTACCCTTAACGACGTTATTTTATCGATTTTGAACCCTCTGCATTGATAAACATTTAACAAGGATGGAGGGTCTACAGTGTTTGTTCTTCAAGTATCCTTTTTTTCATGTAGCCAACGAACCAAATTTCCTTTTCTTTTTCATCACAAAGGAGGTATATACTTGTAAGAAGGACACTTTTAATTGGGTTTACAAACAATTTTTTTTTGTGATTTACTACTTCATTAACCTTTCTTATGTTTTCTTCTTTCTTGAGTATATTCTGTCTGTGTGAGATCTCCACCGCAGCGAATCGAAAACAAACACTAGCGAATATGGAAACTATTAAAAATTTCAATAGCAACCAAGACAGTTTATGCATTCTTTGATGTATTCCATTTTCTTCTATGAAGCGAACATTTAAAAACTAAGGGCAGAATGAGAAAAATGATGCATTCGAGGTGTGATGCTATCCTTGCTTTAATTTTGAAGACTGTGACAAACCAATGTAAAATAAAATATACCAACTTGGGATTCAAGATAAGGTGTCCACTATATAGTATGTCTACGACGAGTATTAATTTTTTTTTGACAATATAGTACGCAGTAATCATGGACCCTCAAAGTAAGTAGTATGAACCGACTGGAAGCATTTGAAATGTGGATGCACCGAAGAATGCTACGGATACCCTGGACGGATATGGTCAGCAGCACAAGGGCCTTTCAAAGAGCCAAAGTTGATAGAGAGCTGCTGACTAATATTAAAATCCGAAAGGTGTTCTTCTTGGGTCATGTACTTAGAGGAGCAAAGTGCAAATCACTGCACCTGATCATCCAAGGCAAAATAGAAAGCCGAAGAGGTGTTGGCAGGAGGCAAATCTAACTCCGCAATATACGTGCTTGGACTGGCATAAGGTACGTTGGAGATCTTTTCCGGGCTGCCGGGGACAAAGATGTCTACACTCTAGTGATATTCAACGTCGGGAGGGACCTGACATTACACTGATAAGAAGTACACAGAAGGGAGGAGAATTTGGAAAACTTCGTGCAACCGGAATATATGAAGAGACCACGAGAGAGAGGTAAATCATGAACGCGATAAAATTATCAAGTTAGGAATAGAATGGGATCCTATGTACTCCGAGATGTCCAGAAGATATAGAGAATCATCGTGGACAGAGTTGCGCAGACAAACCATGAGGAGATCTTGACTCTGAGTCATGAGGGATAGACGAAGAAAAAGGATCTCTACTAAGAAAAAAGAAAGATGTCAAGGAAATATAACACGAATCTTACATAATTTAAGGCATGTGTGATAAGATCTTGGCGTAGTCAATACCGTCGCTAGTAAATACATCACTATGAGACCATTTTTTTACTGCTACCTCTCCCCTACACTTTAAAAAGAAACAATGATTTTCAAAATATATTTTTATTTTAAGTCCTACGTCATTCAAAAATAACAGATTTGAAAATTCGCAGATTTTTTTAAAAATATAAAGCTTTTGAGAATACGGATCATTTAAAAATAATTAAATATTTGAAAATCACAGATCTTTTGAAAATCTCGGTTTTATCAGCCAAAACAATTCTATAAAACCAACTCATATTAATTACACAACGCATAAATGAGTAGCCCAATCTTACTTCAAGAGTGCTCTGCAAATTAATATTAGACAACTAGTTAGCGTCTACACAAAAATTAATTCTAATGATTAAAACAATGTGAGGAAAATTATTTCGAGATTCGCTTTGAATCAAACTAGAGTTGCCAGAATGCAAATTATACACGTAAGCAATAAAAAATATTGTTTTAATGCATTTTATTATAATGATTAAATTACAATTCATACAGCGCTGTTTACAGATTTGGCTAACTTCAAGGGCGCTGAATAAATATCACATTTCCGTAAATTATTGATAAAATAAATAAATAAAACACATTTCTTATTTTGTATTTACCACTGTTTTAAAATAGTTAAACCGTGTTGAATACAAATTGACAAATAAGTGACTTATTTTTTTTTAAATAAAAAACATAACACCACTTATTGCAACAAAGATTCAATAAATTATATTTTTTCATAATACAGAACAACTTATCAGAAAAGTTATAAACAAGTCAAACATAGCTTTTCTATTTTTTTAATCAATTTATCTGCAATACAAACATATCCTAATGTACATATAACTTAAGACCTTATAACTTTGGAATTAAAAAACTATACCTATTGCTATATTTTAACTAAAAGCTACCTTAATTTTAAAAAATAAATTGTCTATAATAATCTTTGTAATTTATTTTTATCAAACACTGTTTATTCCACTTTTTTGTGACGGTATAACCCTACCGGTTTCAAAGCTTTCACCTCATCTTCAGGGGAGCGCAAACAAGACTGTAGATGACGTAAAAGCCTTAAAACCGGTAGGGTTATACCGTCACAAAAAAGTGGAATAAACAGTGTTTGATAAAAATAAATTACAATTGTCATATAAGATATTATTTTTTGTTTAGTTTTTATTAAAACTCTTTTTCATTTCGTTTCACATGGTAAAAAAAACCTCATTAGGTTATAAGTGTATTCAATTTTCTCTCCAGTCATTATATCTCTCATGTCTGAAGATGGCGGCAGTCATCGATGACCCATTTAATGGTCTCCTTCCATCTGGATCTGTCCCGGGTCGATCGGATAGCATTCAATATTGAATATCCCGTCGCAGTCCTGATCAGATCAGATCTTCCTCAATATCCCGTTCCCTCGACGCTTCCGACAACGACAAGTTTCAACAGGCTATTTGGCTTTCTTCACATGATGTGGCCGAAATACTGCAGATCACATCGCATACAGAATGACGAGTGGCGATTTGTTACATTGAACTCGGCTAAGATGGACACATTTATTATCATGACTGTCCATAGTATTTGGAGTGTTCTGTATCTGCAATACAAGCATATCCCAATGGACATATAACTTAAGATCTTATAACTTTGGAATTAAAAAACGGTTTCAAGGCTTTCCCCTCATCTTCAGGGGAGCGCAAACGAGACTGAAGATGAGGTGAAAGTCTTGAAACCGGTAGGGTTATACCGTCACAAAAAAGTGGAATAAACAGTGTTTGATAAGAAATAAATTACAATGTCTTTAAACCTCCACAACGTTAATGCCTTAACTATAAACAACATTATGATAAACTATTTAATTTTAAAAAAATAGTTACCTACGTACTGACTCAAAACTAGATAACAATTTTTCCAACTAATTATTTAAAACTTATGTGTCCACTCGTTCAGGCTACTTGCATTTCCTCACATTCACTCAGACCTTGGTCTTTCCTGATAATACTGCAGGTGGACTAGTCAGGCGACTGATGATGATATGTCTTAAGTGAACGCCAAACACAAACCCTTTTTTTAAAAAATCTTGTTTCCAATGGATACCAAAATTCCCATTTCCAGAATAGAATATATAGTCGCTCAAAAAATGGCAATGATGATGATCGTGTAAAATGTTTTTATATTTCGTTATCTTCGAGTTAAATCCAACAATAAAAAGGATGTTGTTTCAGGGAAAGTGTAAACTGTTGTTTTAGCTAATGTAATGACGACATAAACGGTACATATTACACAACTATTCCGGCTTAATTGTAATGCACACCGCACACACGCTAATGATTTTATAATTACGAAATATTCATATAACAGACACGTGTACTATATATATCAGGCTTAAGAAACCTTAAGGTTATCGGGCGTCGAACCAGTTAGTAAAATACTTATTATAATTGTTATAATCAAAACCTTAATCTGTACTTATAATTACTGGAAACTATACCTCACAGTTAAGGAGCAAATGTTTAAATACTCATATGTTTATCTCGTTATATAAGCAATTCTTAAACTGTTAAGTGTTTAACCAAACTCTTTTATACTTTATTAAACTCAGTTATCGTATGTCGAAAGATTCACACTCTGTTAGCTTGCTTCTAACAGTGACTTAAAATATAACACATAGCATAATAGGCTCTCCATATAAACGGGTTCTTCTATTTTCCCGAAGGGATTTCTCTTCGTGATATTTATGTTAACTTTAACCAATGCTACAAGAGCGGTTACGTGTTCTTGTAAAACTCTTTCTCTCGTTGACTTGTTTCAAACAGCGACTTAAAATAAAGCACATAGGATCTAAACATAAAATGGGTTCTTATATTTTCGCAAGGTGTACCTCAGAATTGGATTATTTATTTATTTAACAATTTTATAGCAAATACAATCTGGCGGGCTTATTACCAGGCGGATATCTCTTCTAACCAACCAGACAAAAGTAAATGAAGCAAGTTACATGGTCGTATAAATCATTCAAATGACTATCCATCCCCAAGAAATCCATAAACACATACGTTCGCATATGCCCGCAAACCCCACAGAGACGGAAAATCACCTGAACATTCTTTTTCATATATAGTGAGATATCATCAATCAAAGAAAAAGGAAGGGATGGTGGAGAAGAAAGGAAAAGGAAAAAATCAGGAATGTAACACGTTATTTTACTGGCTAGAAATTAAGAGTTTTTTTCAGCTGCTTCTTAAAGCATGCCAGGGATTGTTGTTTGTAACTGATTCCAGAGTCTCACTGCATGGACAGTAAAGGACGACGTAAAAAAAAGAGGAGTGGTGAACTGGAAAGGCTAATTAACAATCTCTGTCCGAGCGTAGCGCTAATCCATAATTGGAAAGACGCTGAAAATTTTCGGCGATATAAGAGGGGGTGGCGGGATAGTTAAGGATATCATACAATAGAGGCAGTATGTAAATTTGGCGTCTATTTTTAACATTCAACCAGTTCAATGCCTTCTGATATGAAGTTATATCATCGTACTTTCGTAGGTTGAAAATAAATCTTAGACAAAAAATTTTAAGACGCTGTAATTTACTTGCTCATGTAAGCTGATTACCTTTCGCCCTCGTTGGCTAGCTACGTAACTTTAATCTTCATGACTTACAGAACATTGTAAATTTCTCTTTAGTGACAAAATGTGTTATTTCATATCCCATACTATCTAGCCCTTCGCCATTTGTTTTCTTCTCTATGATGACATTTGCTGAGTTTTTTTACAAGTATTTATAATCACATCTGTGGCCAAGTCGGTAGCACAATTGACTTCCCATCTTTCGATTTCGAGTACACTATTCTATGTTATCCATAAAAAAAGTCCATCTGGTGATGAAGAATTTTTAGGGTTTTTTATTGATTGGAAGAGATTGCCGTTTTAAATTAGCCCATCTGATTAATTTTTAGAAAACAAAGTGTAATACAATACAAAAATCTCAAAGCCAAATCCATTATTTTTTTCATTTATCCGAACCTTTAACAGTATATATATACTTAACAGTGATATTCGATTTCCTAAAGCGCGTGTTACACATACCCAAAACCGTTTTATTTTCATTTTGCGAACCATTTATTTCGTCGGAATACACGTGTACACCGCTGTGTGAGGCTTAATTACATCCTAGCACACACCTGCACACACTAGCTCATGGTGGAAATATGTTTCCCCAACCAAATTACGATAACATCATCCGGGAAATTCAGCTTTTAAACATTTCTCGCGTGGAGATTTGAATTGTTACAGTTCAAAACAGAATTAAGTGAAAAGTACTTTTTACCAGTTTTTATTATTTGTACTTTTATTCAAGCCATCTTGAACGAGAATTGTTTTTAATGCCTTTCTCATGAACTGAGTTATAAAGATTATCACCACTTTCATACACGGAATGACCTTATTGAAAGAATTTTACAACATCAATATCTTCTATATCTCAGTGAATAATACATTGAGGATTGAGCACTTTGATAAAATATGGTAGAAGCATGAATATAATTATTCCTCTTGTTATTATAATTCTTCTTCCGTGGTTGCAGTCCTAAGACTGGTTTGCAGCAATTTGAACTCTTCTCCTCCATTCCCCCCTGTCCTGTGCGGCTCTTTTTAAGTCTGTATATGTTGAGCAGCGCACGTCCACCAACAGGTCCTCCAGGTACTCTCGGCGTGGGCGTCCCCTAGAGTTTGTCCCCTCGGTCATACCCTCCATTATGGCATGCAAGAGGCCCTCTTGTCGTATTATATGACCGATCCATCTTGACCGCCTTTCGGACAGGATCCTGAGCAGGTGCCTTCCTAATTCGATTCGTTGGAGAACCTCTTCATTTGTGATGCGGTCTCTCCAGGAAATTCCTAATAGTCTTCTATAGGACCACATCTCAAAAGCCTCTAGTCTTCGTCTATCTCTTTCGGATAGGCACCATGTCTCGCAGCCGTACATCAAGATACTATAATTAATTTTTATAATTATACTATACTAATTTTTATAATTATAATTATACTATAATTAATTTTTATTTTATTTAATTTGTCATTTCATTTAATGTCATTGGGTTAAATGTTTTTCAGAAGTAAAGCAAAATAAATAACTAAATAACTCTCCATAATTCTCTATAAATATTTTCATAGTATAATTTGAAACCAAAAAAAAGTAAAGCAAAAATAGATGTTTAAAAGCTAAAGTAGAAGCTGATTTGAGGAATATTCACCACTTATCACTTGATTTTCGTATTTTTTAAATTTATCATGATGAATCTATTGTTTTAAAGTTGTCATGATGAATAATTCTATTGTATTTTCAATTTATCAAAATGAATTTTATAGTTTTTTTAATTTTTATGATGAATTCGGTTGTTTTTTAATTTATCTTGATAATTTTTTTTTGGTGGAAATTTTTTATTTCACCTATTATTTTTTATGTATTATAATTGTGATATAAATATTCTAAGCTGTTTGGTATATAAACGTTTTTGCGTTTTGATTTTGCGTTCAAGTTCTGATATTTTTACAGTATTGAGGTATACGTTTTGACTTTGTGATATACTCGTATTTCATTTTAATATCGCTTTTTTTGTATAATTCGAATTGGATTAAATTTTTTTGATTAATTGAACGCGCCGGTCAGTATAAATAAATAAACAACTTCTTTAGTTTTTGCAATAACATGGTTAAATAAAGTCTAAGATTTAAATGTTAGCTTTATCGAGTTTAAAACGACCTTTCAATAAATTAATGGTAAAAATTTTAAAATAAGTTCCTATGTATAGCTAGTTAAGGAGGTTTTATTTCTTAGAGTCATATTTATATCGGATGGGCATGCATCGTGCAATGCTAATATAGTAAATGGTGGATTAAACAATGTGTTTACCGAACGAAGGAAGAGGAAAAAGTTATTTATCTTATATAAATGTATGAAAAATGAGTGTTGCGTAAAATATGTGATAAAACAATGTACTATGAACAATTAACTATGATTTTTTTGGTGTTTACTTGTTAAAATTATCTTTACTACACTTGTTTCTACCTCCTCGTCCGTGACTTTCATTATGTTAGGTGGTATGGTTCCTCAGAAAAAAATAACATAGGCGCCCCTGTAGTGGACACGGACGAAGTAAACTTTGACAGTTTGGCACATTGCATTTTCGACGTTTCGGAATTAATATTAAATATTCAATTATTAATTCCCCCTGCTCTTATAATACGCCTAAATCATTCCGCCTGAAGAGGTCTTGGGATAGGAGGCAGAAACACTTGTGACGGAGATAAATCTTAATAGTGGAATAACAAATAATTAATTGTTATATGTTTTTTTATTTAAAGAATATATTATAAGGAAGCATTTTTTATTTCCTATTCGGATCGTTAAATACAAACGAAACTTTAAGAATCAACGCTAAATGAAAGGAACATTTGAAAAAAAATTATTTATTCTCCTTTTGTCAACCAGTAGAAAATAAACTTTCATATTTCAGGTTTTCCACCAAAACAGATCCAGTTTTGTCAGCAAAAGCGACAGGGCGCGATTAAGATATGTATATTAGACCAATTAACTAACTGTAAACGTTTCAAGACGAAAGATTAAATAGTTATTTATTACGGAAAATAACAGCGAACGGTAAATCTCTTTTATCAGGCGGACCCAAAAATGTACTCGATTTAACATAGTCATATTTTCACCAAGACTTAATCAGCACAAGGATATCATCGAATGTGGAACAAGGAGCATTAAATGTTATTAATGTGTCCCATAACTATAACTAATATATGAAAATGAATGGGCTCACTATACAAATTGGTCAATTTTTAACTGTAAAATAGAGAAAAATTCCGTATCGTTTGGTAAAATGTGCTTTTTTATTAAGTGGAAATATCTTAATAACCGGAAACTGTAAAGAAAGATTGAAGCAATTTAAAAATGTAGTTTATAGGGGTATTAATGTATTGAGGGCATGAGTACATACACAATATCGCCCCTAGAGCCTAATGTATTAATATCACATAGTTCTACAGAGGCTTCTTTACATTTCAAATTCCCTTGGTATGTTTTCACCTAATATACACATTTCTTACCTAATATACACATTTTTTGACTTATGTTGATGATAAGTACAGAAATCAATGCATAACATTTATATATATTTATAATAGTGGTTTCAAGTCCTGAGTTGGATCGACCTTAAGAAGAGTCTGCCCTCTAAAAGGCGCTATGTAAATTGTCATTCAATTATTAACCCTTATCATGGCATTGTAACACAGGTGTTACACTAATTTAGGGATTAAAAAAACATAAACTGTAACGTTATTTTAAATATGGCAACACATTCAAATACTATACACGCACTATTGTGTGCAGTGGTATAATCTGGTGATAAATATAAAATGCACTCCGTCGTTTCCCTCGCCAGAATGACAGAGAAATTAGAGCGTTAAATCTTTGATCTGTGATACATCGTTCGCCTCATCTACATCCATACACCTTATCATACAACTCTTTTGATTTTTTGTTTTTCATTCAAAAGATTTTCATTCACTTAATACAACCTACAAGTATATTGCCTTTAGCACACCTCACACGCACGTCTCATTAAGCATGCCTTACACTTACTTACATATTTTCTTTTTATTTTAGGCCTGTTGGTCTGTTTTGGTCCTGCATCATTGTTTTCTTCTTGTGACGTCGACTGCCAGCTGTCTTTCCATCTTCTGGGAGGTTGTCCTGGAGGTCTACTTGCTTGGGGGATACTGTCCCTGGCCATTCTTACGGCTCTTGGTGCCACCATTCTGGATACATGTTCGTTCCAGAACCTTCTTCTCTGTTATCTTCATCTGACAATATCCTCAACTTCACACATCCTTCAGATTTCTGTGTTTCGTACTCTATCACGAAGGGTTTTGCCAGCGATACTCCTGAGTACCTTCATTTTGCTGGTTCGAAGGAGATTTTTGGTTCTGACAGTGTCGGCTCAGGACTCTATGCTGTATGCCATTATGGGGTGGGCACAGGTCTTGTATATTTTCACCTTGCTTTGGATGTTCATATACTTGTTTTTCCAGTGTTCTTTAAACATCCGGAAATAGGTGCGGCCTTTTGTGATTGTTCAAGCACTTCGCCATAGAGGTCATTGCACATTATGCTAGCACCCAAGTATTTAAATTTTACATTGCACTGTTAATTTGTTATTTAAGTATATCTTTATTTATTCAGAACCAAACCATATTTAAGCTTTTCTTTATACTATTTGATACATAAGTCTGAAATTCCCATTGCTTATTATCAAGCGTTCCAAGCGCACAATACAGTTATAAGCTTTTGGATATAGAGTTTTCTGCAAGCATAAGCAAAGGGAAAATCGGATTCACACATCCTCTTTATCTTTAAAATGTACCTTGAACATCCCACAACATCTTTTCGGTCTTTTATGTCAGCGTTTCTGTAAATTTTTTTCCGTAAAAACTGCTCACAATAATTATTAAACTAATGGGTCTATAATTATCTCACTTTATTAGTGCACCAGGATCAAATGAGAACTTACATTTTATACAATAAATATTTATTAAAAAATAAAATAACAAAAGCGTTTCTTTCGTTGCATCCTTCGAATCCATTAAAGTGATCATGTTACAAATATATGAGTCTGACAACTTTCCAATTGCAAATCTATAGATTATATGTTTGTAAAGGTGAAGTTTAGATGGACCGGATAAACGATATACATAGGTGATCGTAGGCTTCCAAAACGCGTCTCAAACGGGAAAACGAATGAACAAGCTAAGTGCTGGTGAGCATAGAAAGCATTTTAAGAACAGTCTGCGAGGGTCGCTGACTTTGTGCAGGGCGTCTATAGACTGGGAGCAAGTGGCTTAGAATCGTAAAAAGTGAACATCTACTTGTTCTCAAGCTGTTGGGCATATCATCAGTTAGACGTTTAGAAACATTGTCAGCATTAACAGGCAACTCAGCAGGTCAGCATATTTGTTACTTTTGCGATCGGGCTGTTTTCTCATAGAAGATTACATGATTTATGTGGAAGTGCAGCGCTCCAGATTAACGTTGAAATTACTGAAAGTTTTGTCAACTATGTGGTCCAACAATGACAACGGAGAACTCTTCCATTTCTTTCAAGCAAATTGCCTTATTACTCGTACATTTCACATATTTTATTATATGTCAGTTACAAATAAATAAATAAATCATAATATTTGATTTCATTTTTAAATCTTTACAATTGACAATAGTCAGCTCTTTCTGGTATGGAATTTATACCAGAAGGATCTGAACTAGTTGAATATGAGAAACAGATTTACATACTATCGCTACTGTCCTTAACTGTTCCGTCGTCCCTCTTATTTCGCCTTGAATATTTAGCGTCTTTCCAACCATAAACTGGTACTCCTCTCAAACAGAGATTACTTATTGGCTTTTTAACTCAACGTTCTTTTTTTATGTTGTCCTATACTGTCCATACAGTTAGACTCTGTGTAACCAGTTATAAACTTATATTAGACTCGCTCCATTATTGACATGTTGTAAAAAGCTACTGATCTTGATTTAAAGTCAGCAATATGACGTGTTTAATTTCTGATTTTTCTTACCTCTCCAATATCCCTTCGATTTTATTATATTGGTGAAGTCTCATTTTTATTTTTACAATACATATTGTTTATGAATTTTTACAAGGGGAATAATTATGTATTTGAATTTTTTTTTAACAATGCAACTTTCTTTGTTTATTTTTATTTAGTTTATTGTAGGAGATTACCACCTGGGAATAAATCATCAGATTTTTTCATATTAAATTTTTTTATACTTTGACTATAAAATTTGTAGGGAAGTTAATATAATGCAATAAAAAAAAGATTTGTTTTTTCTCAAACTTAACAAGATATCTGATTAAGAACTTATGAGCACATCAAATCCTTAAAGTAAACGAAAAAAATAATTTTGTCGTATAAAATTGCTTCTAAAACATATTTAAATAAGAAGACGTACACATTTTTGTAATGTAAAAAGCAATTTATATACTAAATAAAAGAAAAATAATACACAATCACTATGAAGAAAAATCTTTGTTTTCGGAGAGTTCGAGTAAATTTAGTTTTATGTAAACAATGTTCATTTTTTGTGGATATTTAATACTTTTCAAAATTGGATTTTCTTGTTTCATCTGTATTTATCTTTTATTCTGAAGATCGTTTTGCGATAAACAAATAATCTTTTTCGTTCAATCTAGCCTTCGGAAAAACAAATGACTACATAAAATTAGGTTTCTTACTCCATTGTTTTACTTCTTTTTCATTTATTATTAGAAAAATAACATTGAAAATTCCATGCTGTACGTTCGGTTTTCAAACACTCGTAATTTATTTGTACAGGGTCTTTCAAATTGAGCTTTTTTTTTTTAATTTTTTTTTAATTCTTGAATAAAACACACAATTTTCTTCGATTTATCCGCCAAATCTCCACTATTTGCAGTTCCACAGATGTCCACTCTTTTGTCATAATTTTCGATCACATTTTGGCATAATTGCGGTTCTTACTCACCAATAATGCGAATAGTTTCATCCTTCAGCTCAGGAACTGATCGGTAGTCATTCTCCTGAACCTGGTTTTTCACGTAACCCTAGAGAAAATAGTCCAACGTTGTCAGATCACATGATCTTGGTGGCCAATTAACATCACTGTATCCGGAGATTGGAAGACTTTAAAAAAAAATAAGAAATTATATTAAATATTTACTTCTAGCGTAAGAGATAAAATTAAATAAGACTCAAAACTTTGAGAAACCAGAGCTCAGCTCGCAGCTCCAAAGATGTCCACTCTTTTGTCAAAATTTTCGATCACATTTTGGCATAATTTCGGTTCTAACTCCCCAATAACGCGAATAATTTCGTCCTTAAACTCAGGAACTGATCGGGGGTCATTCTTATAGACCTGGTTTTTCACGTAGCCTTAGAGAAAATAGTCCAACGGTGTCAGATCACATGATCTTAGTGACCAATTAACATCACCGTTTCCGGAGATTACAACACATAAAATAATTCAACAATTTGAACGCGATGTTATATTGTATACGACTCCATTTGTATAAATGACATACATCACACTTCTCAAATGTCACAAGACCCAGGCAAAATTGCGACGCCATCTGTGTTTTATCTAAGAAGAAATTGTTTTATCTAAAAGAGCTTTCCTTTCATTCATAGCATCTTCACCGTACACTTCGCAAATATCGCGAGCAGCTTTGGCAGCTTTATTCCCTCGATTGAACGCGAACAGAAGGAGGTGTCGAAAATGCTCACTTTTGTCTACGTGCTATTCTATTTTGATAGCTTGTAATAAAATAAAATAATATATGTAACGTAAAAGCAAACACAATATATTGTAGAACAGAAAATTTTCTTTCGAATGACGTATAACATTTATCATTTCATTTTATTTTTGGTGCTTATTTTTAAATTGAAAAAAACTTATGTTAACACCCAATACATTGTATTTGGTAATGGTTTGGAATAGTTGTATATTCTATTTTTTTCTCAAAAGACAAAGTTGTCTTGTAATAATTTATCCCAGACCAGATTCTTCCCCTTAATCTTCAGCCAGGGGAGTAATATATTTCAGGTGCCTGACGGGTAATTATCTCTAGAAAAAGATAGCCCTGAGGGGAAACTGCATTTGTAGACAACTGGGTTAATCTAGACCTATTGATGACTAAGGTTCTACTATTTATCATGGATATCTATAGTCACTGATTATTGAGATATGATAAAATGGGTTATTTTATATTAATTGAAAATTACTCTTTGATAATAAAAATTAAAAGACGTACCGCGTGTAACTTAAGGAATCTCTTGAAAAAAACCTTGTTTGTGAGATCTTATCAAATTTAATTATAACATAGGTATGATCATTACACTTAAATATTAAAGTACACCTAAAGCTGAATGTATCGGAATATCTATAAAGGCGTCTTTGTAGTTCGTCTTCCTATTGTATGTTTTCTGCAGCTTTCCTACCAAATATGTTTTCCTTGACATATGCAGGTGTCAGGAATAAACACATCTAATGACATCAACCCCCTACCTTTTATCCTAAGACTGAGCCTATATATGTGTATTTATTTTGTCATCTGCTTGATAACAGTTGTTTCGAATCCCGAGTACAAGCACCCTTGAAGAGATATTACGTTCTTAATGTCGCTATATAAATTGTGTTTTAATAAATTATTAATATTAATATGTGTTTCATAGTATCCAAACTTATTAATGATTCATAAAAGGTCATATAGTACAATTTATCATGATTATGGTGAAACAGGCCTATTGATAATAAGGGCTTGACAAAAATATAAATATTTATGAACTAGTAGTTTATGAATGTTTCAAGAAAATAAAGTTTTAAAAAATGTAATAACCAACACTCTTTGATGACAATGTTTTTATAATATTTTATTATGGTATTTAGAGTGGTTGACGTTAAGGTTTTGGTTATCTGTACAATTTATAGCAGTTTAACTATATTTTTTATTCAATTGATTAGGAAAACTGGGTTATTTAACGAGATTAAAAATGTATGTATTGAATGTTGAAATTCGTTAAGTTTGCATAGATGAACACTATTGGATGATAAATATTTTATAATATTTTGTTAAATATGTGCTAAAATATCAAGTTGATTACAATAATATTTTTTGAAAATTATGACTATGAATAATAATGATAAACACTATTTGATTTTATGTTGTGGTATCCAGACTTATTGATAATTGAGATTTGGTAATATTTTACAATTTATGATGATTTATCTAGACTTTTTGATTATTACCATATAGTAACATAGTACCATTTTTTATGATTTATGTGGACTTATTAATTATTATCATATAGTAACATAGCATCATTTGTCAGAATTTATCTAGACATATTGATTATTACCATATAGTAATAAAACATCATTTGTCATGATTTGTCTAGTATTATTGATTATTACCATATAGTAATACAGTCTTATTTGTCATGATTTGTCTAGTATTATTGATTATTACCATTTAGTAATATAGCACCGTTTATCGTGATTTATCTAGACTTATTGATTATAACCATATAGTAATACAGTCCCATTTGTCATGATTTATCTAGTATTATTGATTATCATCATTTAGTAATATAGCACCATTTGTCATGATTTACACTAAGTTACAGTGAAACACAATTCCGCAACCCCTAGGTTGGCAAAACAGGCGTCTTACTAATTTAACCAAGCTAAGAAAACAATAGTTGTTTCTTTAACATATATCCAAGGAGCATACAAATCACCTACACTATAAATCTTGACCAAAAATAATTTCATAAAAGCTTTAACTCATTTATATCCTCGCAGTTTTATCTCAAACGTATTTTAGCCACCAAAAACGCGAAGAAAAATATATTTATAAAAGAAGCTAATAAAAATGATAGAACGCTATCAACATGCAGTACCCAAAAGAAAAAAAGCATATATTATGAAAAGCAATATTTTCGCAGGAATCAGTTTGTGGCCAACATACTCCGTAAGGAGTTTCCTGGCCCAGCGGTAACAAATGCGAATTACGAAAGGGTCGTACTATTATTTTTTTGTTCCTAACAATTACTATAAATCAAACTAGTTTAAGGTACTTTGTACCCGAAAAAAATAAAAATTAATAAATAGTATGTTTATTGATAGCAAAATCGTGGGATAACGTTTATCCTGAAATTACATATACTAGGTAAGTCCAGAAAGTAAGTGTACTGAATTTTTGTAGGTTACAATTTTTTTTATTTAAACAAAAAAATTACGTGGTTACCGTAGTACATATGTAAGCTATTTTTCGACATAGTCGCCATTCCTCTCAATGCAGGTGGTGAAGCGGGGTATCAACTTTTTGATGCCTTCCTCGAAGTAGTTTCACACCAGCCCCTCCATCCACTTCTCCACCTCCTCCTTTACCTCCTCGTCGGTTGAAAATCTTTTTCCACCCATGTGCAGCTTTAGGGAGGTAAAGAGATAGTAATCTGAAGGTGCTAGGTCAGGGGAATGCGCGGGATGGTTCAGGACATCCCATTTAAACGAGGCGAGCAGTTGCTTCGTGGCGTTGGCCGTGTGTGGTCTTGCATTGTCGTGCAGCAGGCAGACTCCCTTTGTCAGCATGCCTCTCCTCTTGTTCTGAATCGCCCTCCGCAATTTTTTAGGGTCTCACAGTATCTTGCAGAGTTGATGGTCTCCCCTTGAGGCATATATTCAATCTGCGATCGTCACGGAGCGCATTTTCGATTTTGTCCACAATTTCGTCAGTCACAATTGAAGGTCTTCCGCTCCTCTGATCATCATGCACAGACGTACGACCGTTTTTAAACTCGCGACACCACTTGTACACACTCGTACGATTCATAGCTTTATCACCATATGCAGTTTTCACCTTATTATAAACCTCAACCGAAGGTTTTCCCTTCCAAACGAGATAATGGATGACGCCGCGTATTTCACACTTGGCGGGAGATTGGATTGATATTTTTCACGAAACGTGTTGTCGCGTCGACACTTCTCAACGTACTGACCTCAAACCGGTCTCGTTGCGGAGGGGAAGGGTCAGGCTACACGGAAGTGTAGCCAACATGTCGAAAATAAAATCCATCCGGTCGTGAGAGCCTCAGTACACTTACTTTCTGGATACGCCACGTACATAACAAATATGTTAAGATGATCGAAAAGAAAAAACATCCGATAGATATAAACTTCTTACCGTCAGGGTTCATTTAATAACATCCTCCCAATCAAGATACACCCCTATTAATAAGAGGGCAGTTTTTAGCCTACACCCTTGTACACGAAAATTGTAATATAAAACAAGAAATTACATTGAATATGCTATTGATACAGTTATGAATTTAATAAATGCGTACTTAAAATATTGAAAACGTGAACTTCTACATTATCTCAGATTTACTACTAACGTAAGAGAGAAAATGAAATAAGACTCAAAATTTTGAGAAAACAGAGAAATAAATTGAAAAACATTTTTTGTTGAGAGTTTTCATATCACACGAGAAACTGCATATTAGATTTATTTACTTTGTGCATGTAAGGCAGTCTTTTCAAAACAGGCAATGCACCTTGTGAGATAGCTGACATATTAAATTAAATAAAACAACTCAATAAAGTTCTGTTCTGTAATAAAGTATCACGTCAAGAGTGCGTTGTTTCAAATGTATAAAAGGCAGTTAATAAACGCCACTAAATAAATTCTACTGACAACTGTTTTTTTATGTTTGTGCGAAAATGTATTGGTAACCAATGGAGAAGGTTGAATTGCACCTCGAGGCCATTTTTATGAGTACTTGGTAAGCAGCTTTGCGTATTGTATTGTATCACATTACAATTTCTTTGAATACAGTGCATCTTGGCGGGCCATATTGCAATCTTCTTTAACCAACCAAAAATGTATTTAAACGAGCTTCGAGTGAAAATATACTGGATTTTTTTTAAATTTTGCCAAAATCACACAGCGTCTTTTTAATCTCATTGCCATCGTTATTTGAGATTTACTTTGCTAAGACTGAGTACTTGCTGAAGTGAAATTGTTTGCACAGGGCAAAACTAAAATACACAAAGGCGTATCGCACCCATTGATTTGCTGACAGATGCTGTTTATTGGTCTATTTGAATTCACGAGGAGATGGATTATTCTTGATATCCTTTAATAGTAATATTCTTCCATGGATTTTTTTAGCTTTACAAAAAATTTATTTATATAAATAAATATAGGTTTATTGACAGTAAAATAGTATGTACATATGGAAACGAGTTTCAAATAACTTGATCGTTTCTTCCAAATTTGACATTTGAGATTTTGAAATGCGTCTTTAAACTAATTTAGAACCTGAAGAAAGGAATGTGAATTTAATTTTTTTTCTATTTAATCCTGCGTTTTTAAAACGAGTACAAACACATTTTTGTTCATAAGATCTTCATTGTATGCGCGAAGAAGATTAAATACGTGATTTATAGATATTTAGAATAAATAACAATATTTAGGAAAGATACGAGTACATGGTAAATCAGGAATTTCTTAATTGGTTACTTTTGGAACGAGAAATGTCAGAAATAGTAATTGTTTTAAATAACTCAAAATTGTTTTATGAGTATCGTCCGCGAGTCGTCAGAATATTACCTCTGTTCAAGCCAAATTCTTTCAACAGTGGAGGCCTTGAGATTCCCAGAGGCGAAAGAATGTATGCGGTAATAGTGTACACTTTAGATTTATGGGAATCTGGGAATCGCGGCGTATCCTCACCTCGGCTTCGTAACGATTCCTGATTGCCTGCCGCGTCCCTTAGAGAAATATGGCAGGAGACTAGAATATTCAGACGTCGTAAACATTGGTTTGGATATATATTTTTAAGAATCTACTCAACACAATAAACTACGTAGGTGTACTTTTTTTACGCAGGTAAGTGTATAAATTCTAAAAATACCCAACGCTATTAGGATGTGTACATGTATAAGCAATAAAAAAAGTAGCCTTCAAGACAATTTTTTTTAAATATTAAATGAACATAACGTTAAAATATCTTCTGAACTCTAGAAGCAGCCTGATCAGGGGGTTTGCTGACATTACCTTTTAAAAAGCTTTTTAAAGACTTCTCATGTGACTCAAAAATAGATATATCTAACATACGTGGCGAAAATACAAAAAAGCACTATATCTAAGCCATCTGGAAGGCGCTCAACCACCTTAGGTTTGGGATGGCTAGACACACGGAAACCTTTACGATTCAAATATGCCAATATTAATTTGTTAACTACAGTTGAACGTTGTGATTCACCGATCGTGAGAATAAAACAAGCAGGTAATTCTTTGTCGGGTTCGGTGAATATTTTTAACATAGATGTTGTTGAGTTTAAGAGGGTTCGACTCTAGCATTTTCTTTATCTAAAGTCTTCACAGGCTCTAAAAGTTTTACAAACAAAATCAATAAATTCATTTGTATGGCTCTAATTCATATGGCACTGTACAATTTATCTAGATAAATAACTCAGATGTGTTGAAGAGCGTGACCGAAAGCTAACGATATCTTCGGCTTCATTAATTGAGCCTTCGGGTTTAAAACAACTGGAGTAGGAAAGTTTTACAATTTGCTATCAAATGTGTTGGAAATAATACCACATTTGAAAAAGTTAACACTTGTAGGTCGTCATGATATGTGTAGGCCATACGATTTTTAGTAAATACGTGACATTCTTTTGATGGACGTCAAACGATTTGTAGTCTAAGCCACAAAGGTCAACAACAAATTGAATATACCTAACAATATACGAGTACATACACATGGACCATATACATGGACTGTATGTATACATCCATACACATAGACTAAATTTATACAACTATACACATGGACTTTAGACATCCATACGTATAGACTATATCTATACATCCATACACATGGACTTATCTATACATCCATACACATATACTAAACGTATACATATGGACTTAATCTATTCATCCATACATATGGACTATATCTATACATCCATACACATGAACTGTATCTATATATCCATACACATAGACTAAATTTATACATCTATACAATTGGACTTTATCTATACATCATACACATGGACTATATATTATATATACATCCATACATATGAACTGGAAAAGATAAGACCTTAAGATTTAACCATGTAAGCTATTTAATATGTTTTTTTTTGTAATCTCTTTCTTAACTCCAATTTTCCTGGAAATCCTACAAAAAAATCGGTTTGCAAAAAAAATTGGGACTTTAAGAAAAAAACTATCTTAGTTTCAAAAACCGAACACAGTTTTATATTAATTTTATCAATAGCATAAAAAAGAATCGAGAAGGAATGAAAAAAAGTCTCATCAGAAAAGCATTAAAATAATAATATAAAGTGTTGAAATTTCCATCGAAATCAGCAATCAATGCCACGAACTCCATCCGAGTTCAATTAATATTCTTTACTCGCAATCAGTCGATGTAACGGTATGAAATCAAATCAGTTCGTCCAGTAAGGAACCATTTCATGATTTTTTTTATTAAACATACGCAAATGGCAATTTTCCACTAGTTTAAAATATTTTTGGAGTTGTTTCTGTGTTGTTAAATGGGTTAAGATAATATTCGATAATAATCTTAGCATCTTCCTGAGGATGAAGTATGCAAATGCCCTTGAAACGTTAGCTATCGTTTAAGCAAGAATGAAACACATAATTCATCTGATTGAGCTTAATTTTTTTGGCCTTAATATCAATCTGTAGGAACTACTGTCGTCGCTGAATATTGTCATCACACGCGGTCAAAGACCGACGAAACGACCTTTGGATATGTCCAAAGGTCGCATACCAAAACATTGAAATTGTTTACCCGCAAATACTATTTACGATATATTCCACAGTAGAAAGAGAACGCATCACGCTGTCTCGCCGTTTTCGCAAACAAATCGTCTACCCACAACACTAATTGCGATGTCTGCAATATTTAGTATTTTATTTAAATACCAAACAATCAAAATCATCAGCGCGTCCTTCAAGGACATTCGCTAAAAATCTATACTTTCCGGTTTAATTTTTTTTTTAAATCTTTGATAAAATATTATTTAAGAACGATCTGATTTTTTTTCTTAATTTCAAGTATAGTATATCAGCTTTAGATTTGATTTTTGCCTAATACGAGTACATATCAACATTCATTTTTCTGTCATATATTATTTTTGCATGTTTTCTACTTAATGTCCTCATTTTCAATGCATTTATTTGATTTGTATCACTTTTTTTGCCACGTCTATGTATCGTTTGCATATTCTCATGATGGTAAAACGGTTTTAAGTTTCGTTAAAAAATTTATCATTACCAAACTAGTCTACGTACGCGTGTTGTTGCCTCTACACACGTGGTAGAATAATGATTACTCCAGTGGTTCTGAAATGTAAGGATTGATTGTCAGGCTCCCGGCCACGTTCTTAAATATACTGACGTAACCAATTTGGATTTATAAGGAGTAACTTTTTTGCTCAAGTGACCCTAAAAAGTTTATACTAATAAATTGTTTAGATATAATATATTACAATACTCATTCAGACAGGATTTCTTGAGAAGTCACTTTTTTCTAAAGTGATTCTACAAATTATATATTATACTAATAAATTGTATGGATTGTATGTAACACAATACTCATTCAGACATAATTTTTGGAGAAGTAACTTTTTTTCTAAAGTGATTCTACAAATTATATTGTATATTATACTAATAAATTGTATGAATTGAATGTACCACAATACTCATTCAGACAGGATTTCTTGAGGAGTAACTTTGTGCTCCATGGATCCTTAAAATTATGTATTTAGATATTTTATGGATAGAATATACCATAATACTACCTTTGATGTCGAAAACATCAAAGAATCGAAGAATCTCGTACAAATTTTCGAGAAAAAATGCAAATTTTTCATTTGTATTCAAAACAAGGCGAAAAGTAAAAACATTTTCGTGGAACAAAAATAATGGCCGGTGGATGGAAAAGTTGTAAGCGTGCTAAAATGTTACCATAAAACATTTAATTATAAATTCCTCATTTTGCCATTGTTTCCGACAAAATAGAACAGAAAAAATGAGCCTAGAGCGACCAAATAATAATAATAAGAAAATGGTAATCGTGTATTCTGTAAGTTGCGTTAAATGCCTCGAGGCTTAGGTTCATTTCCATATTTTAAAGATTTTTTTTATTTATTAAATAAATTTATGGAAAGAGTCAAAATATCAAGGACCTTAACTTACCCATTTGAAATTATCATACTATTTACAGTTAAGGCATTAACATTGTCTTGTTACATTAATATTGTCTTATCTGACTAGTTCACCTACAGAATTAGCTGGGACGACCAAGGTCTGAGTGAATGTAATGGAATACAAGTAGCTTGAACGAGTGGACTTGTTCTTGCTAAATAATTCGTTGTAAGAATTGTTATCTAGTTATAAGTAGTATGTAGGTGTTCATTATTTCTAAGAAATCGTATATAAAGATTATAAAAAATAAAAATGAAATGACATGTAGGAAAATAAGATTAAGTAAGTTCATAAATTACAATATATAAATAAGAGTAGTTAAGTAATAAATTTGTATATAGGTTTAAGCCTTGACAAACACTTGTACAATATATATAGGTATATTTTTTTTTAATAAATTTTTTTAAAAATATTGCCTTGTTGGTGCTCCCCTGATTATGAGGTGAAAGCCTTGAAACCAGTAGGGTTGTACCGTTACAAAAAGTGAAATAAACAGTGTTTGATAAAACAAACTACAATGTATTTAAACATCCACAATGCTAATGCCTTAACTATAAATAACAATCTTAAGGTTGTTTTTTTCATCTTGCTTATAACATCCAAGTTTAAGAGAAAATAAAAGTATGATTGGAAATTCACGAATTGTGTCAATATATATTTTTCTTATTCTGTATTTTTGTATCAAAATTATTGTTGGCTTGCTTTGATTATAATTTGACGATATCAAAAGCATTGCCGAAAGTTTACTTTATAAGCTCTCTGATAAAATAAAACTACAGAGAGTGAATAGCGTCAGGCGAATTAAAAGCTTTAGCGGAGAGTAACACTTAGAAAATGGTGCATGACATAATTAATCATCATTTGATTATATGTGAGACAAGTGGGTCCAAAATGGGAATAAAAAAGGGTTTCCGAATTCTTAAGACAACTTTATAAGCTCTCTGATAAAATAAAACTACAGAGAGTAAATATCTTCAGGTGAATTAAAAACTTTAGCTGAAAGCAAACCTTAGAAAATGATGCATGACATAATTAATCATCGTTTGATTATATGTGAGACAAGTGGGTCCAAAATGGGAATTAAAAAGGGTTTCCGAATTCTTAAGACAACTTTATAAGCTCTCTGATAAAATAAAACTACAGAGAGTAAATATCGTCAGGTGAATTAAAAACTTTAGCTGAAAGCAAACCTTAGAAAATGGTGCCTGACATAATTAATCATCATTTGATTATATGTGAGACAAGTGGGTCCGAAATGGGAATTAAAAAGGGTTTCCGAATTCTTAAGACAACTTTATAAGCTCTCTGATAAAATAAAACTACAGAGAGTAAATATCGTCAGGTGAATTAAAAACTTTAGCTGAAAGCAAACCTTAGAAAATGGTGCATGACATAATTAATCATCATTTGATTATATGTGAGACAAGTGGGTCCGAAATGGGAATAAAAAAGGGTTTCCGAATTCTTAAGACAACTTTATAAGCTCTCTGATAAAATAAAACTACAGATAGTGAATATCGTCCGGTGAATTAAAAGCTTTAGCTGAAATCGAATCTTAGAAAATGGTGCCTGACATAATTAATCATCATTTGATTATATGTGAGACAAGTGGGTCTGAAATGGGAATAAAAAAGGGTTTACGAATTCCTAAGACAGCAATTACACGTCTGATGCCAATATAGAAGGGCCGAGGATTAAAGAATCAGTAAAAATGCGTCTTGTCCAATTGTCCTTCCCATTTTCATGATAAGGGTGGAAACCCTTTAATATGAAAAAGAAGAAAAAAATGAATACCTCATTCTTGTTTGTTTGAACATTGGAAATCCATGCTCTGGGAACGACCTGGTTGATGGGAATGATAGAACAACCTCAGTTGCGTCATACTAGAAATACGTGACATTATTGGTTATTGGTGATCTAAATACGTAAATATTATAAATTAATGAACGAGCCTTTGGATTACGAACAACTGAAGTAAACACGACACTCATGGTTTTTTGTTGGCAATTTATTTTTTATTATTTTTTAATTTTCTAAAGGTAACACATACAGGTTAAACCCAATAACATACAAATCATAAAGATACTTAAATAAAGTATTAATAAATAATAATTAAAAACAAATGATTTTACTTAAGCCAAACAACTTGCTTCCATTACTAAGAAATCTCACAATACTCGTACATTTATTTAAATAATTTTTGGAAATGTTGAAGATGTCAATATCCAAAGTCCTATTAAAAAAAGACATCCTGTGGATACATAATGAGAGCACATGGTTTGTTATTTCTTCTTATTGCCGTAATACTACCCCACATGTGTAGAGGAAATATTAACTTTTTTAACAGTTCTGTAGATTTTGATCATTAAAATAATCGTATTTCCCGCATGAAAAGATTTTTTTTAAAATGTCAATATAACATACTTAACGTACTTAAAAAAATAACATTGCGAAAATTGGTTTTGAAAAAAAATAATACAATAATAAATACTATGCGTATCCAGAAAGTAAGTGTACTGAGGCTCTCACGACCGGACGGATTTTATTTTCGACATGTTGACTACACTTCCGTGTCTGCCTGACCCTTCTCCTCCGCAACGAGACCGGTTCGAGGTCAGTACGTTGAGAAGTGTCGACGCGACAACACGTTTTGTGAAAAATGTCAATCCAATCTCCCGCCAAGTGCGAAATACGCGGCGTCATCCGTTATCTCGTTTGGAAGGGAAAACCTCCGGTTGAGGTTTATAATGAGGTAAAAACTGCATATGGTGATAAAGCTATGAATCGTACGAGTGTGTACAAGTGGTGTCGCGAGTTTAAAAACGGTCACGTCACACCTCTTCACCCTCCGTCAAAAAGTTCAAAACCACAATTTCAGCCAAGAAAATCATGGCATCCGTGTTTTGGGTCTGTCAAGGCATAATTTTAATTACCATTGAGAATTGAATCCCAAAATTACTTGAAAAATGATCATGGCAACGCTGATGAAGGTGTCATAGACTAAGCAAAACTTGACCATATGCTTGACTTTTAATTGTATTCTACTGTATTACACTTTGGTTATATACATATAACCTGGCGGGTTTATTACTTCATGGTAATCTCTTCCACTCAACCAGAAAGGTATGAAAGAGGCCTTTCATTGGTTGTCTGTTTTATATCATTTGATTCTTCAGACCTCTGGCCATGGGAACTTTAATGACAGATTATTTAGCTTCAATCTTGTTCCTTCGCCCTGTAGTGATTTTTGCAGCCATCTGATTCAATATGAAGAGTACATTATGTCATACTGCGAATATAATCGAGTCAGTAATTTACCCAGGGAACTCCACTTAGCCCTACACATCGGTTCATCTTCGGACCGATTGGCTACTCCAATCAAGTGACGTCAAAGTATGTTTTTTTTTTGCATTTAAAGTTTTATGTAAAAATATTGGTAACTTGCTGGACTGTTTTAACTACAGGCCTTGAGCCAATTTAGAAGAAAAAAAGAATGCGCTGCGAGTCATTTTCTTTCTCCCGAGATGTCGGATCTTAAGTCTGTCATCACTACTATATTTTTCACACGCAGATATGTCGCCACTAGAGAAAGAGACACTTTGGATAGTTCCTTGGTCCTTTGTGACGTCGCACTCATAAAAATTAAGATTTCGATCTTCTAGTGAAGATAGCGCAGAAGGGAGGCTTATTTTATCCTCCATAACAGCAAGGGTGGTGGTGGGATCGAACTGAACTGAACTGATTCTTCAGTTACACATCTCAAAGAGGATACCAGAGGCAGGCGGTGCTCATCAATGAGATTGAATAACCAGGAAAATCGGTTGCTGGCACAAAGCTTGCATCGGTTATTAGGAGGGCAGAAGATAAAGTTGATTAGAAAAACTGATTAAGGCCAATACTTAGAACCACGATCATCAGGAATGATGAACGGCTAAAAGGAAGAAAGTTCGTTTAGAAAAAGCGTCAAAAAACCCCTACTTGTTTTGTAGACGATCGAATGGAACTCGATCCGAGGAATAAATATATATTTTCGATCATTTTTAAACGTTTTTATCCTTTTCATATTTTTACAATTCTTTGTATAAGTGATAAACTATGTGGCCTTGTTGGTAAGAAGTTTGACTTCCACTCTAGTGTTTTGAGTTCGATTACAGATGCCAATCTAGTAGAACAGTTTAGCAACAATACTCACAAGCTCTAAATGTAGGTATTGATGCCTCTTCACGTGTTAGTATTGCAGGCATACGGGATTATGATATGCAAGTTCCATGCCAATTCCAGTGATCCTTAACATGTAGGCTTTGAGGAAAGTGCCATAATTTCAATAATTGTATTTCATTTCTTCATTTTAATTTCAGGTTTTCACTCTTTAAATGAAAACATCAACGTTGTCTCCCGGCCACATTATTTAATACGCCTGAATCACCAATTTGTATACGTTGAAGGATGGCATATAAATGAATTAATAGAACTAACATACATATATATTTTTTAAAAGTACGATTATTCATATTCCAATATGTAATAAAGTTCTGGACGGTAACGATATAGATGTTTTTGCCTTGTACTACCTGTTTCAAAGAAAAGGTTCCTTGTACGACAAATATGTTATTTTGATTAAAGAATTACATAGCACATTAAAACTTAAGGTTTGCAAATCCTTTAAATAAGCGATTTATACTGGAATTAACCACAATGACTGGCCAGGATTAGGCTGGAATAAATTATTCCAGTTTAGACCGACCCCGATTGAGGATGGTGCGAGAAGGCTTTCAAGGATTTACCCTAAGGTACCTACTGTACCTACTTCCGGTTATATTCTGTTTATATGTTATTTGTAGGGGTGTTTGGAATTTGTGTATGAAATGTAAATAAAACGTTTGTAGAGAAACAAATGTTCACAGTTGAATTACTCTCACAAAAAAATTAACATATATTTGTATTTTATTTCCAGTTGAAATGTTTCATAGTATTTTCTCTTTGTTTTAAATTGAAAGCTCCAATAGTTTTGTCAATCAGACATTAAATAATTCCTTACTTTTGGAAAAAAGTCATACTCGTACATGAGAACTTAATTTAGAAAACTTAATCTATTTTGAGTGACTTCTTATGTCAAGGAGTCGGCATTTTCCTTGCATTTGATACCATAGTGACAATGTATCCACGCTTAGCAAACTTTTTTGTGATAAATAATTAATTTGAATTAAGTTTTGTTAATCTTATGCTTTAGAATTAAATGAAATTTTCAAACCGAAAACAGATTGAAACAATTTTAACAAAGAGAATTCCATGTTAATTCAACATGGTTCTACGTTACTATAGCGACAGCAAAATTAAAATTAACAATAACTTCATCTTCTCAACCTTCGTGCAGGTGCGCTTGTTTTCTTTCGTGAGACGAACTCACGTTACAGTCGTGAATCCGAAGAGGCTCATGTGCTAAAGTTATGGTTGTGATTCAGCTTATAGACCAAGTGGTGTACAGCGTACATTCCCTTATGGCGAAGTTGATAACACACAAGTCCAGAAGATAAATACTGCAACGTTTTCGAAACGTCGTCATCATAACTTAAACCACGGGGAACAACACTTTGGAAGATTTTATACAACTGATACTGTGAAAGTCTCAAAAATTACTGATCTTTAAGATATAAATGAAAGATTGTGTCGTGACCAACACAAGTTAAAAATGTTTTTAATTTTATTTTAAAACATTTAATATTTCCCTTTTATCACACTTTATTGCAAAAGCAATGACAAACTGAAAGCAACTTACTATGATCTACATAGACTGGTTAGTATGATGACACCTGTCTTTGAGCCAGGGCATGGTCCGATTGTACCGATATAAAAAATGTCGGGGAGTTAATTATTTTTTCTGGTTGGCTGGAAGAGATTGCCACATGGCTACTGTTACCAACAAAAACCAACCAGGTTGTACTGAGTATGACAACAATTTAAATAAATTGAAATACTTACGATTCATATATTTCTTAAAAAAATATAAGGTATAGAAAAAACAGAAAAAATAAAACAAATAAATATAGCAATTTCGTTGTGTTCATAAAATACGTATGTATTAAAAAAGTTACTCTTCACAGACAACGAGACTGTGTATTTTAATTCCTCGATCTCCGTGGTCTGGTTAGTGAAACGTTTGTTTTCCTACCTGGACGTTTCCTTTTCGATTCCAGATGATGTCCAAAAAAACATAGAATTTTATTTTATTTTCAGTTAAAAATAACGCCGATATGAGAGGAGACTCTTTAAAGGCCAAACTTGTAACTTTTTAGAATATTACTGATTGGTTAAAAAAAATTTATACGTGGCAAATCTGACAGATTTACAACAAAAGTGTGAAACTTTGACACCTTTTTTTTTATTATTATATTAAAAACATTTTGAACGAATATTCGATATATTTTTACTACTTCGAGTCTATTAAACACGTGTATAGCGAATATTCGATAAATTTTTATTATTATATTAAATACATGTATAGCGAATATTCGATACATTTTTAATATTATATTAAATACATGTAATGCGAATATTCGATATATTTTTGTTCATCCTATAAGTAACAAAATAACAATAAGAAAAACTACATAAAATTCAAGGAACACCTTTTACATATGGTGAACATACATCATTAGGGTCAGAAAACTAGGAATAGAGTAAACTACACAAGATTGGGGTTTCACAGGTGCTATGTTGTTAAAAATGGGAAGATTTACGACTAGATCCTTGGGGATACACAGGGATATCCTCACGATAAACAATACAACCTGGAATCCCCTCTAGATTACTGGGAATGTATCCACACTTATATGGAGATTATATTATCAAACGCATTTAAAGGAATGATACTGTATATGCAGGTGATAGAAAATTATTTATGTTTATATATCAAAATTATTTTTCTTTTTATTTGTGATATTTGAGATGAAAAAAAAATTTTTTTTGTGCTATTTAGAATAAACGTTTTCGAGATAACTGTATTAACATATATGAATATAAACAATTACGCAGTTTCCCTGAGTAGGCACATATCACCAGACTTTTTTTTCTTGTCACACACCTATTCTACATCTATACAGCTTCTCGTTAATTTTCTACGATTTTTATAACTTTTTACATTTTCTTCTCTCAAAATATTAAACACTTGAATGAATCACACTTTCTTTGGTCTTCCTCTCTCACGTTTACTACTCATATTTATACTGTATATTTCTCTACCACGTTTACTTCTCATATTTACACTGTATATTTCTCTACCACATTTACTACTCATATATACGAGTACACTCCACCATGTTTACTACTCACATTTGCACTGTATATTTCTCTACCACGTTTACTTCTCATAACATATTTACACTGTATATTTCTCTGCCACGTTTACTACTCATATTTACACTGTGTATT
Organism: Odontocerum albicorne; assembly: GCA_949825065.1. Taxonomy (NCBI): domain Eukaryota; kingdom Metazoa; phylum Arthropoda; class Insecta; order Trichoptera; family Odontoceridae; genus Odontocerum; species Odontocerum albicorne. The sequence goes on from OX463856.1 coordinate 7,242,857, forward strand.
TCTCTACCACATTAACCACTCATATTTACACTGTATATTTCTCTACCATGTTTACTATTCACATTTGCACTGTATATTTCTCTACCGCGTTTACTTCTCGAATTTGCACTGTATATTTATTTAAGTAATCTTTCTCATTTCATTCGTTCTACGCACCCAAATCATCTAAGAGGGCCATTTTTCATCTATTATAATTCAACATGGTCTTAAGTTCACATTCGTCTCTAATCACTTTATTCTGTATTCTATCATACATTGTTACCCCACGTATTCATCTAATGGCATGCATTTCTACAGCATTTATTTGACTCTTTTCATTATTTTTTACGTTCACATTTCACTTTCATCAATCAAAATAAGTATTTAAATATTGATGTGAACTTTTTGTAATGGGCGATTTAAACCTAGTAAAATGTTTCTTTAAAAAAACAAAATAGTTGAAATTAACAAAAAAAAACAAGTATAAGGCAGGCTTAGAAAACAATTACAGGTTAAGAAAACAATTATCTTCATCAAATTATCATAATTATAATGGTATTCACGAAGAATATATGCATACGATGCAAAAGTTGTTTCCGTAGATAGGAAGCTATGTAGATCTGAACTCTTGCCTATCCCGTAGTCAGAAGTAGAGGAGTAATATCAAGGTAACCTCAACTTTAAAAAAAATATTGCAGGTAAATATTACTTCATATATTTATTAAATGTGGTGTTATCAAAAATGTTGAAATTCTCATGGGTTGACAAAGTTGAAGAATGGTGCCTTTGAATAATTTTGAGAGTCTCACGGGTAGATTAAGCTGAAATGTGGTACCTTCAAATAATACTGATAGTCTCATGGGTAGACCAAGTTTATAATGATTACATCTTTCAACGGATGAATCAAGTTAAATAAGTATTATCCACCATCAAAAAGATAACGCTAGAGTTCTTTGAAAATATAAAGGGAAAAATATAATATTCTTCAACTGATATAACAGAATAAATTTCAAGGTACATGAGTGTGGGAAAATACTCCTCTTGTTGATTTTTTTAAGGAAATAGTAATATTAGGATACCATATCTTTATAAAAGACTACCGAGTCAAGAAATAATACGGTCATGTTGAACGCCAACCTTTGAAGATGAGATAAACTTTCAATTGAAATTGCAGGGGAAAATTCAAAACATGTTTATTACGAGAAGAAAACGCAACTCTTGGTTGAAGAACTTACATGAGTTGTTTGATTGTGGTACAATATTGTTCATAGCTGCTGTAAAAAAGTTCAAGTTAACGATGGTAGTCGTCGACTTCCGAAGAGAAGAGGAACTTTTAACAGAAATTTCACAGTAAAAAATCAGAGCATAAGAAGTACGGAAAGAAGATGCAATTACCAGTTGTAGAATTAACGGCAATGGTTTGACTGTGGTACAATATCGTTGTTCAGAACTGCTGCTTTAAGGTTCACGTTGTTGATGCTGATTATCAATCTACGAAAAATAGAGAAACTTGAAAGAAATAGTCAAATATTTATGTATACGTTTTTATAGATAAGTATTAACGTGAACTACGATAGCACATGTGTTTTGTTGGCAATATTTATTTCATGGTTCGATTGTGCAATTTATTTTGAAAAGGGATACTAATAAGACGGCCTCCGTGATGCAATTGGTAAGACACCTATTTTACAGCCAAAAGGTGGCGCAACAAGAACTGCAATTTTACATTTAAATAACGTTTTGCAATCGTGTACTTACTTAATTGGTAGGCTATGTAAATAAAATATGTTCATATTAATAACATATGCAAAATCAAAAACGTAGTTCTTGTTGCGCCCGTTCTATGAAATAATACATTCGGTCAATGAAAATCGATATCGTGACATGACTCGAACTTTTTTTTTCATCAATTGAACGATTCGGACTTGGTAAACATGCAGTTTCGGCCAGATGGGGGCCACTTGTTACACTGCTGATGAAACAATGGCTTTATTGCAGGAAAAGTTCTTTAACCGTTTAATTTCTCGTCGTGGAAATGTGAAGTGGCTGCCATGATCGTGTGATTTAACCCCCTAAGATCTTTTTCTCTGGGGTTATATTAAATCTCAAGTGTACGGCAATAATCCAAAAACCATCGATTACCTTATCCAACATCAATTGTGTCGTTGCAGATATACGTATCCATTCATGTGAATCCGTTATTGAAAATTTTTCCTCAAATAGTCGTCGTCTGTAACAGGAGCTGAGGTAGCCATTTGCGCAATATTATTTATTACATATAATTTTTATGTGCATTTATTATATTGATATTAATAAATATAAGCATTTCCAAAAATCGTTTTTTTTTCTTAATAAAAAATTGCAGTTCTGGTTGCGCCACCCTATAGATTGCTGCGGGGTCTATTCTCATTGGTATTCATATTTTTTTACAAGTGGTTTCTGCACATGGCATATAATGCTATGTGGCAACAAATTCATAAATTTTTACTGTATACAACGAAAGTGTATGATGGATTTACGTTTTTGACCAAAATGAGTTATATGTATTTTTAAAACAAGTGTTTTAAAGTGCTCCCCTGATGATGAGTAGAAAGCCTTCAAACCGGTAAGGTTATACCATTACAAAAAGTGGAATAAACAGTGTTTGATAAAACAAATAACAATGTCTTTAAACTTCCACAATGTTAATGCCTTAACTATAAACAACGTATTAAATTTATTCATTCGATATTTAATTATTGAAAAAAATGCTTACAATGTTAAAAATATAACACCCTCATAGAAACTATATTTTTCTGACGAGAGTTTTTTCCTTCTAAAGTAAAAAAATCAATTTTATCAATATAAAAAAATCAAATACATGAATAACTAACGTTTAAAAGAAGTAATTTTTCGTTAAATAAATAAAAAAATGGAGAAAACTGTTAAGTTACAAGAGTTTCAAGGCAATGAAACTAATAAAAAAGCGGTATGATTCAGATGTATTTGTGAAAAAAAAAATAATGTAAAAAAACTGTGTGATCGTTACAGTTTGAAAACGATTGCCAAATTCAGTAAACCAGTGTTTCCCGAACTGAAAAAGATGACCCAAAATTGCTTATCAAGCTAAAGTAAATTCAACATGTTTAAGAGGTTTCATTATTTCCAAAATCATGTCTTAATGGTATTCCCCGAGTGGCGGAAAAGGCCGAATAACGATTATTAAGCATTTTTTCGATATAAAAAGGAATCATTAAAATAATTGACAGTTTTCTCAAAAAGACTTCAATAATATACCGAATCGCACTCAGTCGTCCTTACTTTTATCGTTACGGATTTAAATACAAATCTTTTTCCAATCATAAATTATTTTAATCGTTTGCCTTTTCGTATGTTTGTTAGATAAAGCATTTTGAATGTTTTTATTAATCACACACATTTATAAGGGAAAATTAATAGACAAATAGCTCGAGACATTTCAAGCAAAACGGTCTAACATCCAGTTTTTTAAATTTGATATAAGGGTGTAAAAACTGTAGAAAATCGGGAGAATATGCCAATAATCCATAGAGATCACAATTCTTATGAGTATGTTAAAGTTCTACTTTGTGAAAAAAAGAATGCAGTTTGTAATTGTACATATTATAAATGTAGAAGACGTGATGCACTGAGATTTTCAGGCTTTCGGAGTATAGATTATCTGTTTATTGTGTCAATCAAACTGATCCACGTTATCTCAATCAGTTTCTTTTTGTAGTGTCTTACCTTTTAGATTCGAATATACTTCTTCTAGAATAGAGGTACAGTTTTCCCAATACTTTTTTAAAAATAAATATTCTTAATATTTTTTTTATAGTGATCACTCAATAAAACAAGAAAAAGGTTTTAATATCAAGTAAAAAAGAACAATAAGAAACAAATTTTTATTTAATATTATGAATATCATTTATTGTATACATTGTTCAAAAACGTTGAACGGATTATGACGTTTTAGAAATATTTTTCAATCAATAGCTTATTTCATAAATGCTATCATTATCCATTATTGTTTCTTTCATTTTATCAATTAATTTTATCATTCGTATGGTGACAATTTCTTCTTCTCAGTGTCATGTCAGGTCTTCTCAACGTTGAATATCACATGAGAGTAGATATATTTGTCCCCGGCAGCCCGAAGAAGATCTCCAACGCCCTTAATGCCAGTCCAATCCCGTATATTGCAGAGTCAGATTTGCCTCCTGCCAACACCTCTTCGGCCTTCTATTTTGCCTGGGATGATCAGATGCAGTTATTTGTACTTTGCTCCTTTAAGTACATGACCCAAGTAGGACACCTTTCGGATTTTAATATTAGTCAGCAACTCTCTATCAGCTTTGGCTCTTTGAAGAACCCTTGTGTTGCTGACTATATCCGTCCAGGGTATCCGTAGCATTATCCGGTGCATCCACATTTCGAATGCTTCCAGTCGGTTTATACCACCTACTTCGAGGGTCCATGATTCTACTCCATGCAATAATACTGACCAAACGTAGCATTTGACTAACCGTTGTCGAAGTTTCAAGATTGATTATCATCACAGAATACGCTTCTCATTTTATTAAAAGTCGCACGAGATGATTCAATTCTGCACATAACATATCCAAATAATTTATTTGAATAGGTCAAAGAGAATGGCCGCACAATAATCAAGTTTTCTGGTTTAGAACTACTGGAATAAGCACAGAACTAACGGATTATAATAGTACTTGTTGGCTATTATATACTCGCACACGAGCGCGTACGAATGTTGTTACCATACTAGTGAATGTTGACATGTTAATTCCAATACTGTCAAAATTTAGGAGGTTGGGAACTGAATTGACTGAGGGATGAGAAATTTTATTCTCTCTATATATGGTATATAGTTTGTAACAATTTCATTGATCCAGTGGCATTAAGGAACTGTGCATAATATTAACAATAGTATTTGGGATTTACATCATAAATACGATTAGCACATAACATATTTTGTGTGAAATCTTGACTATATATCCTGTAAGAATTCTTTTGAGAAAAACTGAAAAAAATGTATCCCTTTTTTGGGTACGATCGGTGATCTAACACAAAACACTCGGGAGGAAGCCAAACAAATGTCTTAGCAACCAGGCCATAAAGGTTGTCAACTCTGATAATGTCAAAATAATTTTAGAAAATATAACAAAAATTAAAATAAAGAAAAATTCCGGGAAAATATCGACAAGAGTGAGAATTGTATGGAAGTTAAGTACGAGGAATATTAAGAGATGAATGGTGCTTCTGTTACAATATAATATAATATTCGTAGACAAAGTAAACATATTAAAAAATATTCTTGTTTTTCTTGTATTAAATACTAAGAAAACTTATTAAAAGGAAGGAACACAACAATTCACAAAGAAAAATTGCTTATTCCCGTTGAAACGGCTTATTTCAGAAGAAAACTTATTTATATCTGAATAGGTATTGACTTCCGTATTCAAGAGTCGTCGATCATTAGCTCTTTTATCAGGGAATGTCTAGACTATTCTTATCTCTAATAAACTAAACAAGATAATATTTTTTCATATCTGGTGACCATGTTTTCCTATAATTCTAAATAATCAAAAAATCTCGTCATCTCAACATATCTATTTCCCATAATAATTCAAAAAAGTTTAAGTAAAATTATCAGACAGGGACCCATATTTTGGTTGTGTGAAATTATCAGACAGGGACCCATTTTTTGGTTGTGTGAAATTATCAGACAGGGACCCATTTTTTAGTTGTGTGAAATTATCAGACAGGGGCCCATTTTTTGGTTATGTGAAATTATCAGACAGGGACCCATTTTTTGGTTGTGTGAAATTGAACTTGAAACCTCCGGGCTAGAACACACACAAACATCAATTTTAATTCGGAAATGACCATCTTAGCATACAAACTCAGTCCCGAATTCATATTTCGAAATTCACAATAATTTTGTGAAAATATTTTCATATTAAGCCTGTTCAAATTTTTTTGTTATATTGATGTATGATTGACAACGGAATATTGCCAGCATTGATAAATGGAAGTGAAGCATGGATGTGGAAAATGAGTGAAGTGACCAAAGTAAATCAATTTAGTGTACATTAAAACACTTAGTAGAATCCGTAGTGCCGATGGAGGATAGAATAAGAAATGTCATCAAATATAAATATTGAGCTACAACTGATGTATTGAGAGTAATATGGAATAGATCAAGTTGATGTGGTTTGAACATTTTGAACGAATGGGTAACAAAAACAAAAACTTAAATGCAAACACAAGTGAGTCATGATAAGAATGACCGAGAACAGTATTGTTCGACCAAGTAAATGAGATTTTGAAAGAAGAAAAAGTAAGACAATCAGAACGAGAACGTGTGAATGAGGCGAAGGAAGTATTTGGTGATTGAAAAATTAGTATTTTGTCCTATCTGCCAACTCCAATAGAAATAAAGAAAAATGATGGGATGGTATATATGTGGTTTAAAAACATTTGTATAAAATAATAAATTTATATAAAAATACAAGTCAATTGAGTACCAGACTTTAACCGGTCAGGAATGATACTTTTTTGGTATCAATGTGTCCCTCGTTTGGTATCAATGTGTCCCTCGTCCCTCGGACAAGGTTATTTTGATAACAAGTCATTTTAATGCCTATAACATAATTAATATTAAATTTTGGCTTTTTGTATATGTACAATATATGTTATATTTGCTCACAATGATACTTGTACATTTTCAATGAAAAGTTGAGAAGACAACAAAATCATAAAAAAACAAAACTACAAAAAAATATCAAAACTTCGTTGAAATAAAAAAACAGTATTTGTTTAACATGAATAAACGTCCAACTGAGAAAATCAATGTTTTTATTTAACTCTATATCCAAAAACTGTTTTTATTTTAGCTGTTTACACAAACAATGTTTTTTTTAATGAAATCATTGTTTTATGTTCTGATCGAGTATTTATTATATATGATAGTCATAATTTCTCAATTTTCTTTCCTGTTATCATTTGGTTACCCCACAATCATACTATAATACCTTCCCTCCACGTTTCCGTGAGTTCGAGTTTAATCATAATAGACTTGTTTTTTATTTGGATTTTCGCCGAAAATTACCAAACGTTTGATGAAAAAAAAAAAGTATTTTCGTATTCCATTCTCGAGTAAAAAATAAATATATGTGGAAACCTAAGGAATGTACCGTGGGTTTTGTACGAGAACAAATAAAAAGAAAATGAGGTTAGAGATAATATGAGTTGATATAACTAAAAGGGAAAATCCAAATAACCCATCGTGTAAGCATTATTTTGGCGATGTTCGCAATGAATTTCGATTATAAAGACTAGAAAATATATTTTTTGAATAAATCAAGATTGACCAAGATGATAAAAAGAAACTCCTTTTCAATGCTTGAATATTTTGAAAATGAAAAGAAATTTATGGTTTTGTAAGTCTTGATAAAAAAACTACAGTAATTGAGATAGATAAGTCTGGATTGATCTGTATTTGACAGTAGAATTGATGGTTTATTGGCCTGTCCAGTTCACCGCTTTTATTTTTTACGTCGTCTTTCATTGTCCATGCAGTGAGACTCTGGAAACAGTTACAAACCAATATAGGACTCTCTCCGTCCTTGGCATACTTTAAGAAGCGACTGAAAAAACTCTTAATTTCTAGTCAGTATGTTAATGTAACGTGTTTCATTCCTGAATGTTTCCTTTCCTTTCCACCATCCCTTCCTTTGATTAATGATATCTCCCTTTATATGAAAAGGAATGTTCGGGAGATTGTCCGACTTTGTAAGGTTTGTGGGTATATGCTAACGTATGATTTCATGGATTTCATGGGGATGTATAGTCATTTGAATGTTTTTTTGCGACCATGTAACTTGATTCATTTACTTTTGTCTGGTTGGCTGCAAGAGATTGCCGCCTAGCAATTATCCCACAAGATTGTATTTGCAATAAAAATATATGATTCATTTGTGCAAACTCGTATATACGTCAAATATATTTTACTCGTAGTACATTTTTCAAGAAGGCCGACAAGGCTTTAATACTTTCTTATGTAAAATTACGTTTTGTCTTTCAACTGTTAAATTAAAGACACAGCAGTACCATGACCTCGTAGTAGAGGGTCCACTGGCCATTCCAACGTCAATTCAGTTGTAAAGCTAAACTGTGCCGTGGAGTTTTCTTTCTTTCTTATTTTTCTCATTTTTAAGTAAGGAAACTGTACAACACCAGCAAACTGTACTGGATTATTAAATCGATATTAAGTTAATACAGCGTAGTGACGTGATTGAAGCACACGGGTACGTTTTTTTTTCCCTTTTTTTTTTTTTTAAAGTCAAAAATAAATTTTTTAAAGTCAAAAAAATTTTTGAAGTCAAAAATATCCCTATACCCTCGAATACTAGATGGAAAAAAATATCTGTCATTCGAGGGCAGTAGCATACTTCGGGATTCGAACCGGCGACCTTCCACAAGGAAGTCCAGTGCATTACCTCGCGAATTACGTTGAGTCCATATTTTAGGAAGCTAAACTATACTTGATTATTTCCGTAATGTAAAATCCCTATAGTTTGTCTTTCAACCATAAATGGTTCTTCAAGTTTGCAGCACTGTGCACTAAACAACAGAAATAATACTATGCAGCGATGAAAAAAGGTGTTTTGAAAATTAACCTAACCAAAACTGTAAAATATTTATTTGATTTGTTATCTATGATTTCGTTTAATACAACAGTTTAATTTATTAATATTGTATGCAGGTTCAGGTATAAAACTAGACTACAGAAACTTATACAGAAGTTATCCATACACACTGTAATATACTGTTTCATATGACTGTATAACACCTGTAGATATGTAATATCTGGAATAATACCTATTCCTCTCGGTTCATTTTGGTTCTTTTGCTCCCAGTTTTTTCAAGTTGATTCCCATTGATACCCAATATGAAAATAGTTTGATTCTGGTTTTCACTCAAGAGCACTTAAGCGTCGATCACTTATAAAATAGATGCATTTGAACTATAGTGCTGGAGAAGGATGTAACGAAGTCCATGGATAGCAAGGTGAACTAATTGACTTCATTCTCTAAGAACTGAGAATCGTTGACAATATGCCTTGCTCGTGGTCATGAAGATAATTTGGATTGGTTTGTGGTTACTGGAAGCGTGGAAAAGTGAAGCGCAAGAAAAATATTCCAAAAATGTGAGACTAAATGAGAGAAGTAGCTCGATCTATCCTAAACAACTGACTTTTGAGCTATGAAGTTTAGTGATAGATGGAAAGAAGTCATCAGAGGATATCATGGGAGTTACGATGATTAGTCATGAGCTACACGACATGACAATGATGAATTGAAAGCCTTTGGACACAGACGCTTTGGATACAGCCATCGGAGTGCCTACCAGTGGGACATCATCTACTGTGGGATTAATTGAGGTATCTTAATCACCTACATAAATGAAAAGAAAAATCTCCTCATATGGAGTATGTTATTGACGTGGAGTATCCACAGGTGAAGAATTGACATAAAAGACATTCAATCAATGTCGCACCTTATGTCTTCTCACTTTTTCCCTATTAGCTGCTCAGAAGACCAGCTAAAAGGTAGCCCTAATGCTATCATAATTGTATCTTTCTGAGCTGATACAATATATGTTATGTAGATAAAATTGAAATGGAAAATTACTTTACATTTTAGCATTGTAAGCTGAGAAGTTATTTTTCAAATGAAAAATTAAGAAAACTGTTTTCTTTTAATAATACAATTGGGAAAAATGTTAATTAAGTTTTCCATTTACATAATGAAAAATATTCAATTAAAATAACCGAAGAATAAAAATTCATTTTATAATCACATTTTGAACTTTGTCCTAAGCTTAACAACTGATGTCAGAAACAAAAGGATCTTCCGTCTAATTAAGAATCCTTTTGTGTGACGTATTTTCAGAAAACAGAAGGGGTTGCGGTGATATTAATATGTATAATTAACGGAACAAAAAAACACCCCCTTTGTACTGCCTTTATAAACGAAATTTGTTTCAGCGAAACGTCAAGCGGGAAGGAATGGTTTGACAAGAAATATGCTCTCAGTTTCCAATTTGAGATAAATAAAAGGAGTTTTGGTTGGAAAAAAAATGATATTTGTTTCTTTTGAAAGGCATGCATCTATTGTACAAATTCAGCTTGGAATACTTAAGTTAAATCGCAAGATCACAAACACTGATACATTTGGACCATCTCATATTATAGAAGAAATTGAAAATATCAACCAAACCCTACTGGTTAATAATGCTTTTTCTAAACATTAAATAACAACAGCATACCAAAAAAACATAAAGTCAACATCTGAGGCTGATTCCGAAAAAAACACCTCAGCACATGTACCCTGCCTTACGTCAAAGTGGCCATAGACAGACTCGGTCGGATTGTCCGCAAATTTAAGATCCGCGCTGCATACAATATAGACTGAAAAATAAATGAATCACTACCCCATCCGGTTGGCAGAGTGGACAACGAACTTCCAGAGGTTTACGAAATTTCCTGCGTCAACTGGGTTAAGGTGTACATCGGACGTCCCAACCGTAAAGTCAGCGCTCTTGCTGCAGACCACAAAGTGGATGTACGCAACAAGAAAATCACATCCGCTCTAGATCGTCTCAACATGACGGAAAATTATAAGATTAATTTTAATAAGGCACGAACTATCTCCAAGACTGAATCTTGCCGGATACTATATGAAGCTATAAACATAAAGAAGAGAGGTTTTGCGATGAATCTTCGTGATGAAATTCACGAACTTACTATCATTTAATAGGGAAGATACCAACTGTCAAAGAAAAAGTACCAGCGACAAACACCAAAATATCTATGCCCCCGACAGTCAATCAAATGCCCACCTCGACACAGAAGTTACCTATTTTACCGGTCAAAAGTCAGATGTGTACCTAGATGTACTCGAAACGTCACATAAATGACAATGTTCGCGATGTTCCCGAAAACAAACAAAAACATTTATTACCCTGGTAAAATATTTTGTCAAAAAATACTTTCACGAGTCGAATACGTGTGCTAGTGTTGTCTCTTTGTGCGGTAGCATTAACAACATGAATTATGAACTGCATATTTCGTGCTTACACTAGTTATTCTTGACCAGAAGGTTCAATTTAATGAATAAAGAAATTTTGGTTTTATTGAAAGCAAAATGGTTAGTAAATATACATCCTGATATAATAAATTAAGGCAATGGATAATTAAATTTGTGATAGGCCTGAGATTATTTCATAATATCCTTCCAATCGAGCAACACCTACACCAATATGAAGATGAGTCCGGTCGCGAGGACGTCAGATGTTTATCGGCTTAAACCTTTTTAAACATAAATTATTAGAGAAAAAGTAATAAGATTCATAGATAAATTAAAAAAAGTTTATGTTATTAAAAACTATAAACATTTGATATTTTTTTAAATATAAAATCATTAACTAGCACGTCGTATTCCTAATTCACTACCAGTGTAAACAAAATAAGGGTTCAAATTTTGACTAAGCTGAGAAGAAAACTACAATGAAAAACCGTTTTTTTTTGGCTGATAGTTGTCAAACTACATGAGCGGCTGCAGTTAAGATTTGTTGAACTATGTTTTGACGCATGTGTGAATTTCATGAGTGTAAATCAACAGTTTCAGAACATGTGACGAGCTTTACTGGGGCTGAGGACAATTTTGTCTCCCGACAATGCTCTTTAGCTGGTTATATCTTTCTATCCTTAACTATCGTATTGTTTTGGTCTATCAATAATAGTGGGTTAAAATTTTGATTTGGAATGTTCATGAGAAGTACTTGCTCTTAAGACGGCGCTATATAAAATGCCCTTTTGTTATTTATATATTAAAATTACCAATTCGGAAATGTTGAAGTGTACATTAAGAATGAAACAGATACGATCGAAAAAGAAAAAAATGTAGAGCAAAATAATATTAAATTAGTATCTCCCGGCCACGTTTTTCGACAAATTAGAATCAGCGGTTCGGATATGTTGAAGGATATCATTCCCCAAAGTTTATCGGGGGCTCTTTTAAGTGATTAAATAGATGTATATTTTTTAAGTGACTAAAAAGATGTATATTTTTAAGTGATTAAATAGATGTATATTTTTTTACATAATAGATAATTAACAGTTGTGAGATTTAAAACGCAGCTTATTAATCCATTCTTTAAAAGAAGAGTAAAAAAGCATACGAAATGAAAAAGGGTTGTTGAACCGCGAGAGTGGGAGGGTGTCCATTAGTGAGACCCGGCTTATCCGGACCATTAGCCCTTATCGGTCCGGCTCAGTACGTTCCGTCCGTGTCCCTAATTATGGACAGCCCCTTTGCCTGAGATTCGTTTAATTAACGATACTTTACTGTATAGGAAAGGTTCCAAAATATATGATTTTCGAAATCAGACAAGTTCGTATTGGAAAAAATATACAAAATTCTCATTATAAACCTCGATTAAAAATTCTCCTGTAAAAATGTTTAAATTTTGTAACTTATTCCACAAAATATTTTATCCTAGGCTAGATTATTCTACAAAATACTGATCAATTAGCGAGAAGTGTGATATCTAGTTTTTTGTTAAAAAAAAATGAGTAATTATATTTTTTTAAATCAAATAAATGGATTTTTTACTACCACAAACTATTATCTTTGGAGTCAAAACGACCATAATTGATCTAAGTTAAGGATATTACGTAAACACTTTAAAATGGGCGAATATACTCTAAAATGACTTACAGAGAATGCTTACAAAGTTCGATGAATCCTGTTTAAAGTACAACATGATTATCTCCCTAGCAAAAGCTAAGTGTATGACATTCTCCAAAGACCCACTAGAATGCAGAATTTCAGTACGTGACGAGCTTATTGAACAAGCAACCCAATTTAGATATCTTGGCAGTGAACTGCTCAGTTTTCATGACCTCCCCAGAGAAGTAAGTCCTCAGGTAGATAAAGCTGCAGTTGTGGTGGGCTGCCCGAGAGATGTTATAAGGAGGAATAAATATATAAGAACGGATAGCAAGGTATGCATTTATAAGACCTGTGTGCAACCTATTCTCATATATGGCATCCAAGCGAGGGCGGACACTGTCAGGACAAAAAATATGCTAAGGACAACGGAAATGAGCACTCAACGTCCTACTGCAGGGAAGACTTTGCGCGATCGTGTAAGGAACACCACAATCCGAGAGGTCTGTGAGGTCCAAGATGTGGTCAGATGGGGACGACAGCGTCGACGATACTGGTACCAACACGTACAGAGAATGAATTCCACAAGAATTCCACACATAGCTCTGCATGGGGTACGGGATGGACGGCGTCCACCAGAGAGACCCCCGAAACGATGGAGAGATAGCTGGAGCTCAGCATCACAGGATAACAATCCTGCAGTAACAGACTCTTGAGTATATAGAAAGTTTAAGAAGAAGAAGAAGAATATACTCTCAATCAAAACGCAAATTTTTTATTTATATTTGGTCATGATGAGTTGAGTTGTTATTAATTAGGTGTAACTTTGTGAGAATTCATAATTAATTAAAATGAAACATTGTAATAATATGATTTGAGGCTTTCGCGGTTTATCGGATCAGTTGGATAAGGTTTTTTTGGGATGTCTTATGGCGTGGTTTGACTTATGATACTAATGTTTCAAAAATATTGTAGATTTCATCTTCAGTGCTTGTTTGTAGTCAACTTCGCTATAAGTGGATGTGCATCGAAAATAGTTGACATACAGGAGACTCTCAACCGCAGTGTAAGCGCATGAGTTCATCCCGGTTTTCGGCCGTAATATGAGTGTATGGTTCCTTCCCACTATGGGAGAACAAGTGCGAGATTTTATAGAGACACAAATATTGAAGTTATTGCTATTTAATTTTCATTTACCTATAGCATCGATTTTATTATGGGGTAACACCCTGCTTTGAGGCTAAATCGGACATCTCTGTTAAAAAAATTGTACGGACGTTTATAAAAGTGATTTTGCGGGATTAGTGAGACTGCAGGCTCTTTTATAATTGACTATTCTTTTATTTGTTTGTTCTCATTGTTTGTCCTTTTAACGCCTTCTCACATCCCTGGTAACTGAATATATAGACACCGCTTGACTCAAAAGGGTGGTCTTTGAGAAATATTAATTATGAAAGCTGGTGATGGTGAAAACTTCAACGTTTTTTTAAATATCGGCATCAAAAGCCTTACCACGGGGTAAAACACATGTAGGGAATACCGTCGTCCCTAAATATTGTCAACATGCATGGTCAACGACCGATGAATCAACCTTTGGATATGTACAAAGGTCACATACCAGAACGTCAATATTGTTTACACGCAAATAATATTTACGTTGCATTCCACGGTAGAAAGAGAACGCATCGCGTTGTCTCACCAATTCGGCAATAAATATTCTACCCACTATATTATTAGCAACGTCTGCAAATACCTCGGCACGCGCAGGAGTGAGATAAAGTATATATCGCGGGCGCATTCACGCACATCTATAAATACCTACTTATCGACAAATAAAGATTATTATTCACTTGACCATTCATCGCTGTTTACTATTTATTGATTGTTCACTCTCACTTCCCGCATTCCTGAATCGACGTATTTTATTTTAAATACAAAACAAATCATAATCATCACGACGTATCAGTAAAGCAATTCCGCTAAATTGGTGACCCCGAACGAAAAATTCGGAACACAGAATTCGACTAAAGCGAATACAGCGATGTCAACAACATTATCATCAGCGCGTTCCACTACAAACATCCCGCTAAACACTTCAAAAAACCTTAGTCAAATAATAAAACACATTACTTTTTTTGTATTTCTATTACATTTATTAGTAAACCATTGTACGTGAATTATGTAAATCATGATAATTTATCGAAATAGCGAAATATAATTGACGTGTTCACAAGATTTGGAGATACGAGTATAAATGATTTGTTAATCTTGGGTCTAGAGCGGTTATACTCAACCTGCGGCCCGCCAAGCTTTTTTGTGCGGCCCTCAACACATTTATTATCAGAAACATGATTTACAAAATCTGGCATTCCATATTTCGTATATCTTGAGATTAATTTCGACTTTGACGTACAGACATGGAAACCCGAAGAGGATGGTAGTTGTCGTGTCAACATCAGATCTGGTATAAGAGTGTTGCTACTGCACACGCTAGATTTATTCCCAAAAAACAAACATTTGACAGACAAATATGCGCGCAAATAATTTTGCTTGTAGCAACACATAAATTTTTGACAGCTCCAAAGTTGAATGCGTCACAGTCACAGTGTTGCGGCTTTATTTCAAGTAAACATTACGCGGAACACGGATACGATAGCTTTTTTTGCTGTCTTATAAAATATTGTTTTGTTATAATTTAATTACCCATAATGGCGGGTGTGTCTTCGAAATTATGCGGTGCTTTTTGATGAATTTATCGAATTTAAGAACGATACTAATCTGAAAGCTATTTTTGAAGAAAAAAGAGAGGGGAAGGAGTACATCCATTTTTGGGAATTAGTTCCTGAAAAATACAAGACTCTAAAAAATTGTGCCTGCCTGCTCCTCACATTGTTTGCATAAACATATCTTTGTGAGTCATCATATTCCAAAATGAAATATGCAAAAAACGTATACAGGAATCGACTTACTGATTCTCACCTTGATGACGTATTAAGGCTAGCATGCAGCAATTATAAACCCGATTTGTCTAAAATTGTTGAAAATTTATCCCAATGTCAAAAATCACACTTATTTCAAAATAAACGCTTGGATACATGTTACTTTTGAGTTTTATTTTTTTCACTATTGTAATTTTTAACGAACCGTATGCTGATAAGTGATATGTACTATTATTATTCTGTTTTGGTTATATTTTTATAAATCTCAAATGGTTTTCCAAAAAAACGGGGGTGGTGGGTTTCATGACATTTTTTGTCATACCAGTATAGTGTTGCGGCCCGCGTAGCTTTACAAATATATGTATGTGGTCCGAAGAAAAAAAAAGTTGAGTATCATTGGTCTAGAGTATTGTTGATAACGTTGGATGTGAAACTGAAATGAAGGGGAAAATATATATGGTAAAAATGTTATGTTGAAGCTGAGACTGGTATCGTTCAACACATCCGAACTGGATATTGAAGAGCGTGATAAAAAAATTGATTTCGGCCCCATTAATCGAGACTTTGGGTTTATATCATATGAATAGACGCGGAACTTGCGGTTAATCATTGTACGTGTAAGCAATACTACTCCACGAGTCAGGAACACTTCCCCACGTTTTTCGATAGTGTTTATTGTAACTCGGTTGTGTGTATTAAAACCACATAGTGACCCTTTATTGTATTTTTTTATTCGGAGATCATCCGCATCAAATCAATGACCACAATGTGGAAGTTAATAGTTTTACTAACAGAGGTTGTCCATTAGATAATTCCTTAACACGCAAATAAGTGTTTTGATATATTGACGTTAATATATTGGCTAACAGCGTTTATGATAGCTTGCGACAGAGCTTTATGTATTAATGTTTCCTCATATAATAAAACGATTCCAAAAAAATTATATGAAAGAGTTCCTAAAAGGTTCCATAGAACGGGTAATTTCCTTTCCGTTCACACATATGAAACTTGCCTGGTTAGGAAAGTCAGTGCCCGAAGGGCTTTTTTACATTTTTGATTTAATCAATACGTTTTGACTCCACCATTGCCGGTCCCAAGCCCGGATGAGAAAAGAGGAGGGATCATGGGTTAGGCCAGCAACCTGCCTATGATAACAATATATACGCTCACAGACCTGCTTACACAGCCTCGGACAAGGTAATGAAAAAGATAACGACCAAAGCTAGGAAAACGACTACGATTCGAAAAACAAACTAAACTAGACTGGCATGCTGGAACATAATGTCCTGGATAAATCGAGACCAAGAAATTCTGCATGAGCTGGAATCCCAGAAAATCGACATATGCGGGACATTAGAAACCATTAAGAAAGGACAAGGTCTGTAAAATACCCTTATTATAAGACCTGTGTCCGCCCCATAATGACATATCCAGAATGGCGAAACCCAGAGCCGTAAGAATGGCCAGGGACAGTACCCCCAAGCAAGCAGATCTCCAAGACGACCTCTCAAAAGATGGAAAGACAGCTGACAGTTGACGTCACAAGAGGAAAACGATGATGCAGGACCATAACAGGCCAACAGGCCTAGAAGAAGAAGAAGAATAATACATTTCGAAAAAGCGTGATACAAAACACCAATATATTATAATTATTCATATTATGGAACGTGAACTGACCAACATCTAAGTTTACACATGTCCACTGACACGAGAGTTAGTTGGGTGGGATTTTTGTATTTTATCTGTCGCCACGGTCCATTCATCATCTCTCCTCGTCCTCGTCCTCTCCTCTAATCCCTCCATGATCTCTACGAGACAAACAATGATGAAGATACATCGCCACACAGCTTGGGACTGGACAAAGATTTAAACAGCAAAATATAGTCCGCATATATCAAAATACTGACAAACTTTTTTGACGTTTAAAATTTTTTAACGATTACAATTATTCAGTTTTAAGTCAAAATAAAATATAAAGCTCGTATTTTATATTGAATGTATAAATGACAAATGTGTTAAACGGAAGCACGCGGCAATATAGATCTTTTATAGTGCACATGTGTGTGGAAGGCGTGCGAGAGGAAGACCAAGGAAAGTATGTTGGGATCAAGTGAACGATATTTAAAAGAAAGAAACTTAGAAAGTCAAAGAAATCATAAAGTTATATGAGAAGGCGTTAAAATGTAGAAGAGAATAAGGATATCAATAAAGAAAAATCTGGCACTCTTACCTCTCTACTTACTTCAACAGGGAAATAGCCTGATCGTATGTTTGTATTTTATTGTTTTCATTGATATTCAAAAGTAATATTATTTTTTTTGTAAAATATGAAAATTGATATGACCTCCGTGGTCTAAATGTTTCAACGCTTAATATCCAACCAACATACGTTTGATTTCCAGTACCCCTCATCACCAACAGCACATCATGCCCCTAAAAGGGTAGGCAGAGATAACATATCACCACCTAATTATATTCTGCCACACATCTTTCGTGATTCGGACATGTTTAAGAGCAGGTCAGTAGCAATATGTTTTTCGGTTTTTGCAATCGAGTCGTAGGGTTTAAAGCCTCTGAATTTAGCACATTTTTTGTTTGTTTTTGCTCATGTTAGCATTACTAACGCGCACAAAAAGGCAGCAAAATTTGTACACGAACTCGGCACGAACAAGTATTGATAAAAGATGAACTCTTTTACGAGACTGGATCTATTTATTTCTTTTTTTGGTGCTGTCGGAAATCGGACCAGAAACCTATGAGGGAAATGCAACCTTTTTCTTAGTAACTGAAATATTATTAAAAATTTTGTAAGTTGTTTCCATCAAACACTGTTTATTCCACTTTTTGTAACGGTAAACCCCTACCGGTTTCAAGGTTTTTACCTCATCTTCAGGGAAGCACAAGGTCTTGTTTGTGCTCCCCTGAAGATGAGGTGAAAGCCTTGAAACCGGTAGGGTTATACCGTTACAAAAAGTGGAATAAACAGTGTTTGATAAAAACAAATAACAACGTCATTAAACCTCCACAACGTTAATGCCTTAACTATAAACAATATATTTAATAAAAATATTGCCACATGTCACGAAGTTCATAAGGGTATACTATTTACAATGAAAGTGTAATACAATTCAAAATTACAACAATGGAAGTGATGCTTATAAAGCTAAATCAAAATACAATTTATTTCTTGACTTAAGGGTTGGTAAAATGTATACCTATAGTAGATAAGGATTCTCAAAAGATTTTCAGTATTAATAAAGGATTAAGACCACTTAATATATTTTCAATCGATTTGACATCCTTTAAAGCACAGGTAGAGGCTGCTGGGAACTCGGAAATATTAAGATAAGCCTGAATAAAGTTTTCCTTAGCAAGGCTAGGGCGGCAGGATCGTCGATAAATAATTAATCGGTATGAGAGATAAATTCAACAAAGGTAAGACAGAAAGGAATTGCAAGGGGGTGCGGTTGTAATGATAGTTGTGTGGGAACATTTGGGGTAAGTTTACTTTTGAGTTCAAAATACCAAAATATGCGTTTTTTCTAGAAATGCGTACATAATATGATTCTTTTTTTCTCCTTAAGTAGACAAAGAGGACAGACTGCGATTTTTTTTATATCATCACATATAATCGTCGTCGCCCCGTCCTTGGCATGCTTTAACAAGCGACAGAAAAAACTCTTCATTTCTAGTCAGTAATACGAGTATAACGTGTTCCATTCCTGATTTTTGCCTTTCCTTTCCACTATCCCTTCCTTTTCCTTTGATTGATGATATCTCACTTTACATGAAAAGGAATTTTCGGGTTATTGTCCGTCTTTGTGGGATTCGTAGGCATATGTTCACGTATGTGTTTATGGATTTCGTGGGGATGGATAGTCATTTGAATGATTTATGCGACCATGTAACTTGCTTCATTTACGTTTATCTGGTTGATTGGAAAAAATTGCCGCCTGGCAATAAGCTCGTCAGATTGTATTTGCAACAAAATAATTAAACATAAATAAATAAAATTAAACAAACATATAATAAATAAACAGCTATTTGCCGTAGACTGACAGATGTTAAGGTCCGCAAGATATCCTATCTAGGTCACATTTTACGTGGAGAGAAGTACGAAATCCTCCAGTTGATACTGATGGGCAAGATCGAGGGGCAGCGTGGTCCTGGTAGAAGGCAAATATCTTGACTGCGCAATATAAGAGACTGGACGGGGATGGGGCGTGTGGAGGACCTGTTCCGGGTTGCGCAAGATAGAGAAGCGTTTGCTAGAGTTATTGGTAACGTCGGGGGGGACCTGATAGGGTATATACATTGTTGGATACATTGTTTTTCAATGCATTATTCTCAATGCACGCATTCATACGGCTTCTTTCAGTTTTTTTACGTTCACGTTTCTCTCCCATACACCAAAGATGCTACTAAGATACTGTTGTGGACGATTATTTTATTTGAATTTGATGCTATCTATAGTGTACTTATTTATTTTCTCAATACATGCTTAGCCCAATTTCATTGAAAAATTCAAAAAAATGTGAACATTAAAAAAAAAATATATTATATATAAAATAAAAAAATATATATAAAATTAAAAAAATTATGTACATGCATACATACTCGTATACACACACAATTATGCACATATATACACATACATACACATATATTCATTGTAAATACGTTAATGAATGCTTTATAACGCGTTCAATCTTAGAAAAAAAAAATTTTGCTTTTGGTAATGTGATATGAAATATGTCGATATCCAAAGCAGTCCCGTTCAAAATAGTTAAGACTCTTCCAACAAGCATATCGGCTGGAAGACCCATTTTTGCGTATTTTGTTGAGAACAGTTCATGTTTTAATACCCCATTGATTTGGTTTCCTATCGCAACACGCCTTCTAATATCTCTCGTAACTTGTGAATCATCTGAAAAAATACTTTCCAAATAGCCGAATTTTTTAACGTTCACTGTCACCTATGCATCGCATTTACTTTTCCTTATAAACTTTTCCATCGCTATGACTTTGGTTTTTTCAACATTAATTCTCAGATCTCTATCTCTATCTTCGCGTTTCGCATACAACTTAATTATCTTACTTTGTTATTCGTCTACATTATCTGTAAACACTATCATTAGTATACAGCGATCCGCATACACTCTCTTTTAACACTTCTGTGTCATCCTTGACCTCTGTAGTATATTTACCATGGCTGTGGAGTCGGAGTCGGAGTTGGAGTCGGAGTCGCGGAGTCACGGTGTTTGGGCTGGAGTCGGAGTCGGAGTAGGAGTCGAAAAAAACGAGCGACTCCGACTACTTTTTCGTTAAAATTTAAAATACATTTTTTTTTAATTATTATAATGAATGTGTATTGTGCACGAATATTAAACTTGCAGGCGCAAGTCGCGTCGGTATGGTGAATCACCGAGATCCATTTAATGCATAAAGTCTACGAAAATGTGTTTGTCTCCTTTCTCACGTCAAAAGAAAATTCTGTTGGCTGGGATCTATGTTAACCCCATGGTTCGATCCATATTGACGGAAGAACAAATAAATAGAGCTAAAAACGCTCTGTTTGAATTAACCGTTCGTATGAAAGGCCTTCGACTAGAAAAAGAGACGACAGCAGGCAGCGTACACCAAGTATCATCAACTTCATCCGACACCGCTGAATCTGAAGACGATTTTGAAAAATATCTCAATGAACAAGATAAACTAAAACGCCCTCGTTTGAATCACAGTCCCAATATAGATGAAGAAGACTCTATTTCCAAATTTTTAATTTAATTTCATGATGCATTGAAAATAATGGAACAAATTGACCGAACTTATAAGTTAAATGTTGAAATGGCAATACAGTGGTATCTAGAAATGGTAAAAGATTCAGCATTGATCGTTACAGCATTACCGCCAACCCAAGTATCCGTAGAGTGGTTATTTTCCGCTCTTAAAATTCTCAATTCTGATTTGAGAGCCTCTACGAATACAGATTTAATAGAAGCAATGTTGTTTTTAATTATTAAAGTTTTATCTTGTTGTATTTTTATCCCTATAACATGAAAAAAATGGCTATATGCAAAGGTAAGAAACAACCTGATAAAATTGAGCTTTTTTGAGTCGGAGTTGTAGAGTCGGAGTTGTGGAGTCGGAGTCGTATTATTGGTAAATATAGGAATCGGAGTCGGAGTCGTGTTTTTTTTTTTCGACTCCACAGCCCTGATATTTACCCATGAAACTATGTAAATTTAAACAACAAGGGCTACAAAGAATACCCTTGTTTAACCCCTTTTGAAATATTAAACCATTCAGTCAAGGTGCCATTTTCTTATATACCAGCTCTATATTCGAAGTAAAATTTCATGTTCTACTTTATATCATTCTATAGTGAAACGTGTTTCCCTATTGATCCCCGATGAAATAACTTAATTATATCAAACATTTCGTTACCAAATTCTTTGAACCAATATAAATTAGTATCAAAGACGAATTTTCTTAGATCGAGTAATTCCGCGAATATATTGTTGTGATTTGTCAAATCATTAAATTCTTATTAATTATTTTGGTCTTATCAATTAATTTATTTTCTTTTGTTATTTTGTTGATCTAAAAGATTCACTGTTTCACTGGCGGTTATTTTAATTAAATAAAAAAAATGTAAACAGTACAAAACCTGAATTTCTAATCTGCAGACTTTGATAAAACATTACGTTTTTTTCTATCGGGGTAGGCAGAGAGGACTAATTATCATACATATCCTATTATGATTGTCATTATCTATTACCTTTACGTTTTAAGATTTCTTCATACAGCTGATTCAGTTTAGATGCTTATTAACTTAAAGTGTTAATATTTTTTCAGTATGTAAAATAAAATTCAGAGCCATTGCCACAAAAATCAAGAAACCTGTTATACCTGTTTTCAAGAAAGGTGATAAAAGGGACATATCATACTATAGGATAACTTGTATTTAATCACCAGTACTAAAAATGATGGAAAGTGTATTTTTGTATTAGATAATGATAAATATTCAGTACTTAGTTTCTGTCAAGCAGTTTGAGTTTATGTCAAATACATCAATGCTAACTTCCCTTTTTGTATATAATAAATATACTACTTCTATAATGACTTGTAAGGGACAAGATGATGTAGTGTATACCAACTTAAGTAAGGCCATTCATAAAGTTTCACCTTCGTTGTTATTGATGAAATTGAAAAAGTTAGGTAAAGTTTGAAACCTTTTCGAGTGGTTGAAGATTGTTTTTTTTTATAGTGAATAAAATATTTACTCCTTGTTTTTTTTTAAATAACGTTGTAAGGAATAAAACCTTGTTCCATTAATAGAAATGATTAAAAAGTAAATAAATATTTTATTTATAATACAACCTTTTTATGATTTATTTTAATTTGCATATATCGTGCAAATTTCTAGTTCGGCATTCACACAAAAGAGGTAATAAAAATCTAGAACCTTTTTTATTACTTAACAATCTAACTTAAATATATTTATGATCAACCTAATTCCCAAGTGACCTCATTTAACATTAGCTTTACCCCGTTGAATAGAAGGCACATTATATGGTTCACATAGTATGGAATCGGGTTAGCTTATACATACATCTATAGCGGTCCTTTACCCCCTAATTTAATTAATTTCTGATAATTCAGTCAGAGGAACGATCTATTGGGGGTACTTTTGTCTGCAGAATACTAATTTCGGAAATCAACTACCTTCTGAATTTCAGCGATTCAGTGTAGCATTTAAATATTGGGAATCAAGCAACGAAAACGTTCGAAGATTTTCAACACTATTTTCAACGTGTTTAAAATGCTTTTTGAATATGTTGTGTTTAGATGACTTCAATAATGACTGATGCTTTAAAAGCGTTGCAGCTTTCATATTTATGCCGATGTTATGACTTTTTTTTTAAATTGTCTTGAGGAAAAAGGCTGCAACGGGGATAGTTACCCTAAAATATTCCTGGTTGGTTTGATGAAAGTTTTACATACTACCTTGATCAAAAAGTTTTAGGACTCTATTCATAAAATCGAAAATACAAGTTGATTCAACAAAATCAATATGGTCCCCTTCAAAGTACTCCCCATCGAGTGCAACGCACTTACGCCAGCGCTTGATCCAATCCTCGAAACACCGCTGGTACTAAATTTTCTGTATGCCCATCAGAGCCGTCTCCGATTTTTTCATGACATCCTCTCGGGTGCTGTAACGCGTTCCGCGAAGCGGTTTTTTAAGTCAGTTGAACAGGAAAAAATTGCAGGACGCCAGATCAGGTGAATTCAAAGGCTGCTGGATAGTATTCGTGTTGTTTTTGGTCAAAAACTCATGGAAACCATGTCTTTCGCGATTTCAACGCGGTTCTTTTTTTTGCATGAAATTGAGGTCTTTCGGCACCAGTTTTGCTGCGACACGTCTGAGGCCCAAATCACTAACCAAAATATCTTGAGCGGATCTATAAGCGATGTTCAAGTCCTCTGCCAGTTCTCTGATGGTCAATTTGTGGTTTTTGGCCAACATTTCTTTGATTTTATCGATGTTTTCCTCGGTTTTCGACTGCAACTGCGTTCGTCATCCTCGACCGACTCACGACCACTTCTGAAGCGTTCGTGTCACCGAAAAACACTTCTCTAACATTTTCAAGGTCTGTGGACCTTTAAAACCGTTTTTCACACAAAATTTAATGCAAACTCGTTGATGCCATTTTCAAACTTGTAAAAAAATCGAAAACACGCACAAAGGTAGATGTACTCAGTACATCGTAACTTTTACAAATGTCAAGCTATGACGCTGAAATTTAGAGGGAAGTGTCAATGATAGATGTGGTAACCTAACAAGAAAAAAGAATTCCAATCGGGTGAGTGACAGCGCCACATGGTGGCCGGTCCTAAAACTTTTTAATCAAGGTAGTAATGTAGCCAATTATGTTCTACATTACAAAACAAAAATATTTTAGTATATGTACTTTGTTTAAAGTGAGTGAGACGCTGCACACCAGAAAACTAACTAGCCATTCCGTTGTACAAGATCCGATAGCATACCAAGAGAGACAATCGGAACACACCGGCATCGTTGTTTTACCTTTTTTGTAAAATAGATATGACCGAAGTCAAAAGTATCCTTATATCCTCGTATATTAGGCAAAAAAATATCTTGTGAAATTTGAGGGAAATAATACGATGCGGGGCTCGAACCAACGACTTTATTTACCACGTTACCGCACGGCCATGCACCACATGAGTTGACCTCATAGGTCATCGATAATGATGGTTATTCTCACAAAAAGATACCAAAATGTGAGAAACAATCTAAAATAAAATTGAATAGATTTTTTAGCCTTTAATAAAATAATTTATAGAGTATATAATGTTTAAAATTAATTTTATAATGTCAAATAATCCACTGGATTTTTTCAAAATGTGACAGTATCTAATATCTTGGTTTTTTTTTGTTGTAATAACATTTAGTTTATTAGCTTTATAAGGAATGTTTTGAGCCTAATTTATAAATACTAACATAGAGGGAAATATAACTGAATTTTTCTGAAAGACTTTTATATAATTCATTTGATCAATATCTGAGAGTTATTTTATTTGAAAGGGAAAACATTCATACTTATAACAAACACTGACATTGCTTATTTGAAGAGCTGAGATGAAGAACACTTCATGTACTATTTTTGGATGACTGTTTTTTTTACGATTAACAGTGCATTTGAAAACTACACAATTTTTTATTTTCTACGAATGACAGAATACTAGGATTTGGAAGATTTTTCAGTCTCAAACATCGAAATGGAATAACATTATATTGAAAACAGGACAAAGCTTAATTACCACTCAAAACTCACTTAATTTAATTCATTACATCACACTTATCATCCCAGGAGTTATGAAAGGAAAAAATAAAAAAACAGGGTTGCAAATTTGGTTATTATAATTGACACAAACTCTCTTCAAGGGTGGTTTTACTATGGAATCGAACCTACTATTAAGGACAAATTTGGTTATTATAATTGACACAAAATCTCTTCAAGGGTGGTTTTACTATGGAATCGAACCTACTATTAAGGACAAATTTGGTTATTATAATTGACACAAACTCTCTTCAAGGGTGGTTTTACTATGGAATCGAACCTACTATTAAGGACAAATTTATAACCAGTAAAACATTTCTTTGTTGTATGTGCTAGAAATTAACGATTGTATTGTCAACATGTATGATGGCGAACAGTAAGATTTGTGCCTTCTTTAGTGGGTGTTAAAAATTCTAAGGAATGAGTAATGGGGCTGAAGACATTGTGGTCTTTCACACAGATTTGAATATGGGCGGATATTAAAAAAAACACATTAACAATGCGGATATTTAAGGACAACCATACGAATGAACGAATTCATAAGTTTGCAAACAAGTATTTATATTATTTTATCTTTAGATTGCTGGCAAGAGTAAGATCTTATCAAACTGTCCTGGAAAATATTGTAAATGGTTTAATGTTCCTGATAACTAAGATCTCCAAAAATATTAATTTGTTTAGACAGGCAATAAGTGAAACCATAGTGTCAATTTATGTTTTTAACAACTGGCCTCCTTTTTTTTCAGAATCAAATTTGGAGATCCTTCGTAACTTACATAATTATCTAATAAGAACCAAATTAGAATATGCACCTATGTACAGTTTGGGTTCATAATCAACTCAAATATAAAAATAATAAATAACAAATTGAAAAAGAATCCTCAGACATCTATACAGAACAAACCCAAAATATGCTCACCATGTTGAATTTCTCACAGTGCGTAACTATACTATAGAAGCCTCAAAACAAGAAAGCAAGAATCTATTGCGGTATTCCTATTAAAAGTTTTTCAACGTTGCTTTAACTGTCCCGCAATTCTAGATGCACTAAGTATGTACTTAATAAATACAACCGTGCAAGGAATCGCCCTCTGTTCTACATACCAACTTACAGAACGAATATCACGGCTAAACACTCAGTCACGCATGGTATGGAGATATTGAACCAACTGAATGACACTGTGAAAATATTCTCGGTACCATCTAGTAGTATGAGAAGAATCCTGGCTGATATTTTTCCTTATGAATAAGCTAACTCTAGAAACATACCCTGTTTGTGTTATAGGAGAAATCCGTGGAAAAATGTAGTTGTAGGCCAGAACAGTTGTGACATTATTTTTTTCCTTTAAAAATATTTAAAATATTCTAAGCAAAATGTTGATAACTCGCGGTTTGCTCACGTTCAGTCATGTTTAATAGCTCTTTTTGATAAAGTTCAATTAGCTGTCTCGATTTTAAATTCAGGACTAACATTAAACTATTAAATGCCAAGCACATTACGCAATTCACTAATTGTATTCATATAAAACCAAATGATTATCAAAAATGAGTAGGAATACATGTTTATACTTTATTAACGAAGATTTTAGATAAAAAAGCCAAAAAATATATATAATCAGCGTAACAATTAACAATTTAAAATAAAGAGATAAATGATGACAACAGGTATTGCGTCACAAGTAACTTATAAATTATGTAGAATATTCTTTAAAATAACACTACGACGCACCAACCCTAACAAAAAATAACGTCTGTCAAAAGATCACTTGAGAAAATGACAATATCTCGATCACAAATTATCTACACGAGTGACAAAAATATTCATCGTCTTTTGCAGAGATGACAGTTTTTGTACTAATTCAAAAAAAAGTATAACCATATGTCGAATTGGCAATATAAGCTCAATAATATGAACGCGGATGTAACTGCGTTGGCCTGTTCGTTATGGATTAGTTATGCGAATAATTCTGTTCATTTCTTTGAAAAAGTTTAAAGTAGTAGGTATTCATAATTTTTGCTATCAAGTCGTGTAATAAAATACTAAAACAATAAGTGAATTTGAGAAAAGTTCAGAGTAGTAGTAGGGATTAAAATAAAAGTAAATATTTGAAAAAAATTGTACTGTTTTTATCGCCATGTAACATTATTTTTATCGCTATGTAACATTATGTTTATCGCTATGTAACAATATTTTTTTTTAATGATTGATTTTTATTTAATATTTTAAAATGAGTTTTTCTTACAAGAATCTATCTAAAATTTGTTTAAAAACAACATTTTTTATCTGGGTTTGTTGTTTTTCATTTGTTGTACTCTTTATAAACTATTTCTTTTTGAGGATATATAAACATGGAAAAATAAGTTGATGCTCTTAATCGATTGTTAAATATTTAATACCTCTGCTATGAACTCTCATAACTTGATATATTGTGAGACTTTATTACATGTTTGTACTATGTGAGTCAATCCGCATATGTATGATATACCTATACAGTATATAATTATATTTGATGTCTCTTGTTGCCCATTCATGCTTAGGAAGCCGGTACCCCAGGTTTAATTCCTGGTGAATTCACTTCTTGGCTGGTTTTATTTACTCTTAGACCATTTTACATTAGAATTTAGGTTTTTGCAGTAATTTACATATTATTTATCATAACTTCTTAAAACGCTTTTAAGTTATAGAAAATTAGGCTATATAAAACCTTGTCAAATTGAAGAATGCAGCAAATAATAACAGTCGTTCTGTAGAGTTTTATATGTCAAGATTATGTGTTTGTTGAAGTGCAACATCCCGTACATTACAATATATAAATACACGCACAGACGTCTTCCATCCACATGATGGCTGACAACCTTACTCGATCATGAAAGATAGCTTTTGTAACGTAATGTGTAAATTTAGTGTATATTATTGGGTTTAAACTTTATAATACATAACACATTTTCGCTATTATGTTCAATTTGCAAAATGTGACTTGCCTCAGGCTTCACCAAGGATCTTCAGTAGATAGAACATAAAACACTTTGTCGTAATTGATTCAGCTCTAGTCTTACATATTCTCTATCGTCCAGCCCATAAAACGTGTATTTAGGGTAAAGATTCAATATATACTTGGAAATGCTCGACCTTCAGACTTGAATATTTAAGTATTTCGCCATTCTCTCTCTTCTCAACAATTCAATGGTGCCAGCCCATTGGCGGCCATTAACCCCTCCACCCGAAAAATTACACCCTCCCGCACCGATTTTGCGCCATTGTTATATACATACCCAGCCATTTTGCAGATGATTCCAGAATTGAGAATTTCCTCCAACTAAATCCTGACTGTCGATTGATTAAAATGTATTGGAAAGTTGGAAGATATTGAAAATTCACTGTGCTCTGATAAATTTATTTATATTGAGGATCTAACTAATTTATGAAAATATATTTCCTGAGATGCTAAATATATTTTTATATCGTCTTGTTAAGACCAATTGAAAAAATTCCATGCATCTTGATTAGGTTTTTGGAGTGGTAGTACCTATAGCATGGAATCCATTATTTTTGAGGGTTGAAAAAATAAAAATAACAATAATAAAATGTCAATTTATATATCACCACTAAGGAAGCCGGCGTCCCTCAAGGGCGCGTTAACTCAGGTTTCAAACTACTAACAGCCCTTATAGCTTTGTTTTGTTTTTTTTTGTTTGTTTTTAAATGCTTTTATTTATTCTTCTGTGTCATGTCAGGTTCCTACGACGTTGAATATCACTTGAGAGTAGATATCTTTGTCCCCAGCAGTCCAAAAAAGATCTCCAACGCACCTTATGCTAGTACAATCACGCATATTGCGGAGCCAGGAGATTTGCCTCCTGCCAACACCTCTGCAGCTTTCTATTTTGCCTTGGATGATCAGGTGCAGTAATTTGTACTTTGCTCCTTTAAGTACAATACATGACCCAAGTAGGACACCTTTCGGATTTTGATATATTAGTCAGCAACTCTCTATCAACTTTG
Source organism: Odontocerum albicorne (assembly GCA_949825065.1). Taxonomy (NCBI): domain Eukaryota; kingdom Metazoa; phylum Arthropoda; class Insecta; order Trichoptera; family Odontoceridae; genus Odontocerum; species Odontocerum albicorne. Next base: position 7,272,399 of record OX463856.1, read on the forward strand.
GCTCTTTGAAGAACCCTTGTGTTGCTGACCATATCCGTCCAGGGTATCCGTAGCATTCTCCGGTGCATCCACATTTCGAATGGTTCCGGCCAGTTCATACTACTTATTTTTACTACTTGCTTTTATTTAATAACATTTAATCTTTTACCAACAATTGTCACTTATCCAAGTTTCTTTTCTCTGGTCAGTATAAAGGTTTTTAAGTGTGGTATAAAACTCGCAGTATGTATATTAAACAATCTCTAAAATAAATAAAAAATAATATTTGATAAAATATCTCTTTTTTGAAGCTTACCACAAATGGAGCCTAAAATCTTAATTACTTTAACAAAGTCAGTCTTTCCATAAATACATCATAAATTTACCAAAATATCCACTTTCAATAAATACCGATTTAAATAATTATCAATTTATCATTAAAACCGAAATCCTATTAAAATGATAAAATAAAAATTCATTAAGTGATAAAACTCATCGCGAGTTAACCGCAAACCGATAAGTTGTTATCGCAACTCATTACGAATTACGAACGACTTATTAGGCGTTATGATGATAAACCAATCGCGAATTTCTCCCTTAATACTACAAAATAACAGGAACAAAACAGCTTCACTTAACTTCAGAGAATTATTAATTAACAGACCAATAAATTAACACCATCATTTTCATCCCCATAATTGTGTTCCATTTTCTCGAAATAGTGCCACTTCTGATAATCAATTTATTCAAGAAATTTTCACCTAATAAATAATTCAGAAGGATTCTGAGCGAATATCGTTTCCTCGTTGAGTCTGGATTGGATGCTGAGAACTCGTGGGAATCTCATCTTCGTTCACTCGAGGGGACGAATGAAACGACCATTGACACCGGAATGGTAAATCGTTCATTGTATCGTTTAATAGTTGCATAATTCTTGGTTCTGTGTTAATAGTTGAATTTAATTAATGTTTAGTAACTTCTCGAATACTAATTCTTGAGGGAACGGTATATTGTGCTGCTTCTTCAAACTTAACAAAGAGGGCCATTGGTAAATTATATGAAATATAAAACTCATAAATTATTATTTATAACATAGTTAAGGCATTAGCATTGTGGAGGCTTAAATATATTGTAATTTGTTATATCAAGCACTGTTTATTCCACTTGAAGTAACGGTATCATATAACCCTACCGTTTTCAAGGTTCAAACCTCATCATCACGGGAGCACAAACAAGACTCAAACCATTAATAATTTAATAAAATGTATACACATGCTTTTATTTTACAAATCACGACAACATTTCGATACGAAAATTCTTTATTTTACACAAGCCCAAATGTGCGTTCATAAATATACAGATTCGGAAATATGTCCAATTTATTTTTTGTGGCCGCACCTTCCTATTGTTTTGCAAACTAATATTTTTTCAATTAAATCATTCATTTATGAATATGCTGCTCCTTAACATATTGGATTTGGCATTTTATACATTGAAGAGCGTGGCCAGGAGATTATATTATTTTCTATCCCATAAATCGATCCTCCGGATTTTAAAACCACTGGAGTACGCACGAAACTTACAGTTTGTCATTTTGCATTTCGGAAGTTCTACTCCACGTGAATATGCAATAATGCGCACACACGTCTAATGCATTATGACCAAAAGCAGTAGTTAACCAAACTACGACTTTTTTTGTTCTCATCAACCTCTACACCTGGCAAGAGCACTGGTATTGCAAATAAAGTTTTACATTTTCAGGATCAAACAGACGGGAATTACCCGTGTCCTGTTGAACATTCTGATATCAATATTTTGTGTATAATGCGGCTAAAAATACATTTTATATCATATTAAGAAAATTCACAATATTTGATAAAAATATATTTATTTATTTAACACTTTTATTGCAAATACAATCTGGCGGGCTTATTGCCAGGCGGCAATCTCTTCCAATCAAGCAGACAAAAGTAAATGAAGCAAGTTACATGGTTGCATAAATCATTCAAATGACTATCCATCCCCACGAAATAAATAAACACATACGTGAGTATATGCCCACGAGCCCTACAAAGACGGACAAACACTCGAACGTTCTTTTTTATGTAAAGTGAGATATTATCAATCAAAAGAAAATATAAAGTAGTTATATATCGAAAAATAAACAAAGAATTTAAGACAAAACATTGAAAATTGATAAAATCAAACCAAGTGTTAAGTTTCGTCTATATCTATCAAATACGTGGATGTTCTTTTACGGATTTCATTTTAAACTATTCCCTTGGGTGATCACCAATGTAAAGGGAAAAGACAAGGCACACGAAGAAGAAAAAAACAGCTAATTCAGTTTTTAAAAAATCACTCACTTGATAGACAGGTAGAGGATACATTGTAGCGATACTAGCAAAACAACCAAAATATTAAATATCAAGTAACGATCATGCGGAGAACAGCTGAAGAAAACATATTTTATAATGTTGTTTATAGTTAAGGCATTAACGTTGTATTAGGTTTAAAGACATTGTAAATTGTTTTTATCAAACACTGTTTATTCCACTTTTTTGTGACGGTATAACCCTACCGGTTTCACAGGCTTTCACGCTTTCACAGCGCAAAGCTCCCCTGAAGATGAGGTGAAAGCCTTGAAACCGGTAGGGTTATACCGTCACAAAAAAGTGGAATAAACAGTGTTTGATAAAAATAAATTACAACATATTTTATAATTTAATCTTCTTGGCTTTTTACTCACAACCGAAATCTACAGTGATAATCGATCATTGAGTTCACTAATATGGCGAGACATATTTTACAAATTTTAAAGTAGATAGAAAATAAGATAAGAAAACTTGTAATTAAACTTTTTTATTAAACTTAATGAAATTTAAACTTTCTATTAATTAATGATTTAATTAAATAAGGCGTTTTATATAATGCGTTAACTTCCTTTAAAGTTTCTTGACTTAAGCATTTTTCGTAGATTTCTGTATTAAATTATTATCACTTAAAGTTCATTTAATGTAATTCTACTGAAATTCAGCCAATTTTCTCAACTAGCATCTACATAAAAGTGCCTATAAAGAAAAAAAAATGGTACCTTATATAGAAAAAGTTATTTATTGAACAAAAAATATACTGAAAAATGTCGACAAATTCTTAACCCGTAATATTGTTAAATGGATACTAGAGCGTGCTCTACAAAATGTATGGAACTGTGGAATCGAAAGTCTTGGCATTAAAGGAGAGTGATAATAGCTGAATAAATGAGTTAGAAACGCGCGTTCTGCATATAATATCTGATATTACATTGTTTAATGAAGTAAGAAATGATCGAATAAAAGATAATTGTTTGTAAGAGATAGATGTTATAAGTAAAATAAAGAAAGGAATCTTGAGATGACTAAACATTGAGATAAAAAGCTGTGTTTTTCTCTTTTTAAAACATGTTCATCGAAATTTGGGTGTTGTCTTTTCCCCCAAATTTGGGTCTTGTCTATTCATTCAAATTTGGGTGCTCTACGCCGATGGATGAAATATGTTGAGTTAAAATACAAATGTATAATTGATCCAATGGGCCGGATATAATGATAGAGCTTTTGCCGTTGCTGATATTTTCACGTGTGATGGTCTACCTCTTAGTGTTAGATAAATGGATGGCGTGTGCAGCTTTAGGAAGCACTGGAAGACAACCCTTTTTGAGAGGTCTTATCAAAATTTATGATTTTTTTGTGAATACTATACAACAACATAAACCGAATGTGTTACGGTTACATATTGGAAGATCTATACCATATATGTTTCTTCGTAGTTCATCTTTGCTTGGTAAGTTTTTAGCGGTTTTCTTACCAAATACGTTTTTAAGAATCAATGCAGATATGGTACTTACCTAATAAATAACTTTTTAGTGAAGTACCTAATCTAATGGCCACGGTCACTTCTTTGTTGTCTATTTTAAACATACTTGAGTTATGTTTTATAATATTTTTAATCTTTTTACTAATAGTGGGTTCGAGTCTCGCGTTAGAGTGCCCCTAAGGAGAGTTTGCGTTCTAAATGGTACTTTATTATTTGTCCTTATATAATCATTATTATAACAATAATTATAAACAACATCCTTGTAGATAGTGTACAATGGTTTAACTCCTCGTGTATTTAGATATTTTTCTTCCTTGTTTACATACACTTGTCGTGTTTTTCCTTTGCAAATTATTTTCAAAAGCATAGTTTTCGGGACTGGAAAATTCTACTTCCAGCATTTGCTAAAATTTGATTCCAGCTTATTTTGACACATTATTTTTTCTGTTGATTTTATACCTATTTTTTATTCTTCATTATTCGTATTGTGTAGACTGCCAGCTATCTGTGCAACTCTTAGGGAGTTTTTCTGCTGGTCAGCTTCCTACTTGGTAAACATTAAAAACTATATGTGCAATCCGAGTCTTATCCGTTCTATAAACGTTATTCTGCTAATAACGGGTTCCTTGTCTTACCCATCTTACGATATTATGCTAATAACGAGTTCCTTGTCTTACCCATCTTACGATATTATGCTAATAACGGGTTCCTTGTCTTACCCATCTTACGATATTTTCAAGCTCTAACATTTTTCTTATATACTATTCTGTCTCTGAGTATTTAACCACTAATAAATTCGCTAAACCTTCTTGCCTGATGTTCTAAGGAGAGCTTTCCTTCATATCGTATCAGATCTCAATACAATAGAATACGTTATTACAAATCTAACATATATTTTATAGATCCTAACATAACTTTCTGTTGTACTTTTTTTCCATGTACTATATTTGATTCATCTGGTTTCACAGATCGATGAAAAATAGTATACTATTTTGAGTTTAGTATCGACTACGAAGGAAATTGCAAACTATGTATTAGAGGGTATTAAAAAATGTTTGACTGTATGGAAGCGAATATGAGGTTATGAAAGGGAGTGGTAAGAAAATAATGCATGCGGTTGAAACGTGCGATTTGCGTAGAATATTTGATACAACAATCTTTAATAAAAGGAAGAAACGGTGGGATTAAGGATAACTATTTGCTAGACATAGATGTTATAAGTCGAATTTAATAAGAAATCTTCAGATGGTTTGGACACATCGAGAGAATAAGTTGCGAAATAAATAGGACATAAATAAATGTCTAAAATAAAGTGAATGTGAGGTGCAGGTAAGTCGATGAAAGAGTGGAAGAAGATAGTCTAAGTAATTCAATCTGAGAGTAAGGTAAGAAATATACGAAACAAGGGGCTGTCCATGAATAGATGTATGGATTTAAACGAGGTGACAGCCGTGGATAGAAAGACGTGAAGATCGTGTTGGTATGTGTGCTTAAAATATATGTATTATTCGGAATAAAATCCATAAATAATCTTTCATTGCCCTCTTCTTCTTCCTGGCACTGTCCCAACTCATTGCCTAGGTAGGCTGATGGAGTCGGCTCTTCTCGTTCTCAGGCTGTATATTCTTCGGTTCTGGGTGTCGCTTTCATCGAGGCCGTTTTTCTGCAGGATTTTGGAGCATTGAGTCATCCAGGAGTTCTTTGGTCTTCCTCTGGACGGCTGTCGAGGAAGATCCACAGACATTGCCTGATTTACAATATGGTCTGGTGGTCTCCATCTTATGTGCCTGTACCATCTCAGCTGTCACTCTTCCCGCTTACTATTTATGTCAGTGACGCCCAGGCTACCACGAACACGTGAGCTCTTAATTTTATATTTCAGTGATACTCCTGCCAACCACCTAAGCATTCGCATTTCTGCTGTTTCAAGTTGCCTAGAGTAGGAGCTGTACATATTCCAGAATTCTGAGCCATACATAATTACGGGTCTAACTTTAGTCTGGTATACCTTTCCTTTCAGTTTTATAGGCATTTTTGGGTCACACAAGACTCCTGTTACCGTTCTGAATTTCAATACCGAATATTACCGAAATAATCTTTCATTGCTGATAAATTAAATTGAAAAAAAAGACTTTGCGTGTTATTCCCCAGGGTCTTAATACAAGAAAATTGATATTATATATCCACACCGCTTTTGACAACAAAGGAATGTCTAGTAAAACTATGTTCAAACAATGTTGGTCATTATTATTATAATTATTTACACTCAACGTCAATTCTAACAACAAAGTCCTTTTGATGATTCGGTTTTCCTTACAAGCTGTAATTTCAAAGTCATGCCTCGATCTAAATCAAACCGAGATCCTTGATCAAAAGGATTATACTCGGGTCTGATATCAAAGTGATAAGATTTGTTTTTAACGTGAGAAAGTACGATTACTGTTGATTGTGGGAAATAAATGTAAAATTCACATTGTCACTATGATACAATATCATTACTGTCCCGCTACCCGATTTAAAACTGACAGCTGCTGGTGAACTGATATGAAGTAAGACACAATCGGAAAGCTATGATTGGTCAATTTGGACATGATATTTTTTGATTGGTTTGAAGCCTGGACAAGATTCTTTTTGAAAAAATACTGTTTTTTTTTTAATAATTATTTAAAAATCATTTATGTGCTTTTTCATTAAAATGAAAATGTTAAACTGCCCCGTACCATCGATAAGAAAAAATCTGCTTTATCAACTCATTTTTGTATCCAATGGACATGATACTTTTTTTAATGTTACTTCCTCAAATATAAAAAAAAGCAAACGTCCTTTTCACAGTGTCCGATAAAGGAGTAAGGTGTCCCAAAGCCGGACCGATGCTCATAGCAAAAACAAGTCATGTTGCATGTCAAACTCAAGCAAACTTTGAGTAAATTATATGTCCAGATGTTAAACATAAACGATAGTACAGTATAATAATGCAGACTTCATCACATTGGGACTGCTCATATATTTGTAGTGCTTTAGAAATGTTTGCTCAGGGCAGTGTTTTAGGTTTTAATGCACTTCTGAGGCAACGCATACTGAAAACACAACCCATTGATTAAAATTATTGTAAGTCAAGAATTCTCGTTGCGCCACTGGAGAATATCGTTAGCATTTCTAAATAAATGATGATGGTCACAGAGCGAAAAGTTAAAATGAAGTAATATTTTTTTTGAATTGTTTTGTTTGAATAAAAATAGCTTTTATACTTTTTTCATGTCCACTTAAACATCCTAGTTTGGGTGGATTGCATATAAAAAAAAACTCTTCTTTAATTGTCTGTATTTTTTACGTAGTTTGTATTGCGCTGTACACCCTTGCAAACTTGCAGGAATTATTTTGCATTGTTATAATTATTGAGATGTATCACTTTTCTTTCCGAATCTAAAATCAAAGCGTTTTTTAAGATGATTCAATTTATTTTACTTTAATATGAAACACACACCCCCTTACTAAATAAGAAGGTTTCACGGGGTCCTTGAATAATTTACAACAATCTAATTACTTAAACTAACACCCGTATACACATACAGGAATTACAACCTCCGTTCAGCAAGGATACACCGTGTAATGGGGTGCCTGAAATCCTGAAATCTTCCGGGTTACATATTCTGAAATTTGTTCAAAAGTAATAGAGTTATTTAACACATTTCTACCACAAATTCTATTTGCATAGTGAATTAATATTTCATCTCGTTTCTCACTTAAACTCGTATTTAAGAAACAAAATTACGTTTGATTTAGAATATTTACGCGTGTGGTGTATTCTAATATATTGAAAAATATATTTGTTATTAACAGAACTATTAGTCGAGTTTATTGCCATGTAACAATATATTTTAACCAATCAGAAATATATCAAAGAGGCCTTAAGCGAAAATCAGGCTGAGAAAAGCTGGGCTACAACGGGAGTCTAACTCTTAAACTCCGTTCGTACGACCACACTATTATTACGACGACAACTACCGTTGCCATGATGCTTGACTTCCACAAGGGGGTTTTGGGTTCGATCTAAGTCTTAAAGGATGGCTGGTTCCTGATGGTTCCCGAAAAGTGCCGAGCACTTGCCAGAGGATTAGAACTTTTAGGTCGATTTAATCGTTATCTAATAAATCTATTGTTCCGAATTGATCCAATAGGGCGGGGTGTCATGATAAAGCTTTTGACGTTGCAAGTCCTATGGGATGTAATGGTCTACCTCTAAGTGCTAGATATGTAAGTTTCGTGTGCTTTTTTGAAAGCTTTTAACAAAATGTATGCTGGTTAATAAATACTCAACCTAAAGCTTTATCTGTTACTATCACATATCGGAAGCTTTATCTGTTACTATCATATATTGGAAGATCTGTAAAGGTTTCTTTGTAGTTCTTCTTCCCTTCTAAATCCAGATGCCGAGAATTACACGATCTAATGACCACAACCAACTTACACCATTCTTCCAATTAACTATTATTTATTTATAGTAAATGCATTAAAATTGTAGAGGTTTAAATACATTGTAAATTGTTAAATCAAACACTGTTTATTCCACTTTTTGTAACGGTATAATCCTACCGGTTTCAAGGCTTTCACCTAATCTTCAAAGGATCACAAAACAAGACTGAGTTTTGTTCAAAATGGTACCAACATACACACTTCTAACGGTAAACATTCGGGTTTGGGACTATGGATGGAGAGAGGGACGAGACAACCTCAGCGAGCAGCGGCGAAATTCTTGGAATACATGGACAGGTTAGTGGCCCTTGAAATATCTCAGTCAGTGCATTAGGGTGAATATCTGGCAAACACGTATATTCTCAGAATCTCGCCGGTGCTTGCTGAGGTTGTCTCATCCCTCCCTCCATCCATAGTCCCAAACCCGAATGTTTACCGTTAGAAGTGTGTATGTCGGTACCAGTTCGAACAAAATTCAGTCTTGTTTGTGCTGCCCTGACGGTGAAGTGAAAGCCTTGAAACCGGTAGGGTTTTACCGTTACAAAAAAAGGAATAAACAGTGTTTGATAAAACAAATTACAATAACTAGTATTACTTTATTTTATTTTTAATCTGTCAACATAAGTGAGGGCGCTCCAAAGCAATCCCGAATTTGAGCGCCTTTGAGAATATAGTAATGATCTCTAAACAATGCGATTCAAGTTAACCTTTTATTTGAACTATTATGATTATGCTGAAAATTCGTGGAACAATAATGAAATATTGAATTCTTACCGATTAAAAATTAATTGCAAAAGTCACGGCCAAGACCTTTAAAAGCATTCCTATACATTAGTGTCTCGCGTGAAACACGTGATATTTCATTTTATACAACAAGAAAAGTATTTCAAACGCCGAGAGATAATTTTCATATTTGACAGTTTCCAACCAAAGGTAGTCTGAAAAAACATCTAATATTTCCCCAAACACGACAGCTCCAGTGGCGGTCCGTTGCTTTCAACATATAAATATTATATTTTTATAATGTACCTTTTGGGAACTTTTTAAAAAGTGAAATATATTTTATTTTTGCCTAATATAAATCATGCAAACATATTTCCACAATATTGTATCATGTTAAATTTGATTTATTTAGATTTTTTCGCTGTATAAAAAAAAAGTTCTCAGGATTACATGAGAATAAATCATGATACAACTGGCCACAATATATGATAATATTGCGTGTACCTCACTTTAACAGGTCGTATCAAAAGTTGAACCTTGATTTCACTTCGAGACCTTTTTTGTTTCCAGAAATAAAGGAAAATCATTCCTTCTTTTTCGTTTCAAATATTGCATAGGGTGAAAATAAATATATCATATTATTCGACTTACACATATTGATGACTCATATGAAGTGCAAATAAGTATTATATTAAAAATGATTAATTTTTAGCACTTTCATGTACAGATAATTAGAGAATAAAATATTCCTTCAATTAGGTGTGCACTTTTTTGTTTGCTCAAGGATAACCTAGTTAACCTTTAACATTGATAACCTAGCTAGCTTTAGGATAACCTAGTTAAACTTTAACATTGATTACCTAGCTAGCTTTAGGATAACCTAGTTAACCTAGCTCAAGGATAACCTAACATAGTTAACCTAAAAAATCAAGAATAACCTAGTTAACCTGGTTTGAATAATTATCTGAGACAACGTATCCATAGATTATTCTTTCAATCTATAAGTTAAGCCGACCTGCATGTGGAAATGCCGGTTGGTAGAGCAATCATAGTTTTTGACCGTGTGTCCTCATGTTCACGTTTTTCATGTGTCGCTTAGTTTCTTCAAAAAAAAACTCTGAAATTTAGTGTTATACGAGTACTTATTTTATTAAAATGTTTTATAGTAATATATTCGTATACATTTTTATTATAGTTTTTATCAAAAAAGTGTTTATATTTTGAATTGTTTTATGCATATTTTTTTCTATATTTTAAATAATGTATTCATTCATTTTACGAATTATGTAAACATGTAATGTGCAAAGGACTTTAAAAATAAAGAATTAAATAAAGTTTACAATAAATAAATGACCGTAAATACATAAAACAGATTTATTATTTTGAAGCAATATTTTTCAATCATTCAGCTATTGTTTCAAAATTATTTTTGGTTTATATGGTCGTGTCATGGAACTTAAAAAGTTTTTTCATTCATTCAGCTATTGTTTCAAAATTATTTTTGGTTTCTATGGTCGTGTCATGGAACTTGAATTTTTGGTTTCTATGGTCGTGTCATGGAACTTGAATTTTTGGTTTCTATGGTCGTGTCATGGAACTTGATTTTTTGGTTTCTATGGTTGTGTCATCGAACTTGAAAAGAAAATTTAGTAAATGTTACTTAAATTGAAACAATGTATTATATGAATCTTAAGAAGAATAAGAAAAATATTGAAAATTGTTAAGAAGTTAGGGTTGGTTAGGAAGATTTGTAGATTTTTTTTATATAAATCAACAAGGATGAAGAGAAGTCGAGTAAACTGCAAAAGATAATTTGTTTTGTAGAATGATGGGGACTTGTTGGTAAGATGCCTGTTTTCTAGCCCGGAGGTAGGGCTTTGATCCGCGTTAAATGCCAGAAAAAAAATCTTCTCTTGTTTTCATTCGATGCATCTTTAAAATAATTCTGTTTGGCTGGAAGATATTCCACATGGCAATAATTCCGTCGACAAATGAAATACAATATAATATAATACAATAGAAAATAAAGTTACTTAACATCATCACAACGATATAAATCTTTCAAAATACATTTACTTCATTTATTGTTCTGTGTCAATTTTTCCGATCATAAATTGCAGGTGAAGAGATTACCAAAGTTTTCGGGGAAACACAAAATTAAAAACAAGTCAGTGAAAAATTAGAAATCACAGGTACAGTATAAGAATTAATTACAAATTAAGAGTGTAGAGTAAAAAAAATTAAAGAAAAAATATTTTTAATATCACCACTGCCTTGAGGAGGGGTTGAAAGATAGGGAAAGAAAAATAAAATGGGGAATAGAGAAAGACTCGCTTGTCATTCAAGAGAAATATAAATATTTAAAAGTAACTATGATGAGGGTGCAATTTTAACTGCTGTACAATACATAGCAAGCAGCTGGTATCTGGTTTCAGAGTCTATCAATATGGATATACGAGTATTTTCATGTTTCCGTGCTTGGCACTTTCACGATGCATGCACTCGTATGGTCATGCAAAGCATGAAATCTGTCAATTATTTTTTTTTTTCGAAACTTAAGCACTATACTGCAGTTAATATCAGTTTACGTTAGTTTTTTATTTCAGTTTAAAATTATAACTTTTATATGATACTTAAACAGTTGCAGTTTATTCTTAGTCTCTGAAAAGGTTATTAATGGCCTAAAAACTACGGTAAAAAAGAAACTCTAACTTTAATTTTAAGTGGCATAAAATTTGTTATAAAACGTATGAATTTAATTTTATTTTATTCTTTTAATGGTGTTAAATGAGCATTTTATTTATCGGCTTAAGTGTTAGTTTAGTGTACATGTGTAGTAATAATACACAAAACTTTTTTATCAAGACAGTTAAAAGAACCTCTGTTAAAGCTATATCAAGTATGCAAACAGGGTTTCAACTTATCTTCGGCGCCTTATAAATAATTTAAACCAAATAAATATAGAAAAAAAAATATAACACGGACATCACTCTTCTGGCAACCCTAAATTTAAATGTTTACTAGAATATTGAAATATTAACAGCCGTTTCAGCGAGAATATTTCCAATATGGCCACATACAAATTTACACCCGACCGCCATAAATTTTGGTTAACATTATTTAAATTCGGATTCCGGCCTTCCTACCGACCCATCTTCCTGTGTTGGGTTACCACCTACCACTGAACATTCATTGCGATAAATAGCAGCACATTACGATATATAGCAGCACATCGAAATGTATAGTAGCAGCCTTTCACGATAAATAGCAGCACATCCACTTTATATACCTGAATATTTTTCATTCGTTTTCCACGTGCACATTAAACTACCATAAAGCAATGTTGGTACTAATACGCATTTGTGAATTGTTTTAGTAGATACCAACATTACCCTAGTTAATAAATATTAAATTTAATATATTTCCAGGCCCCTTCTACTTTGTTTCCTATTGCAACTCGTCGTTGAATATATCGTCTTAAATGTATAAACTTGAATTTGACAATATCATAGTCTACAATAGCTTAGATTATAGTACATAACAGTATTTACCATAAGTACTATCTTTGATGTGTGAGAGTGAAACGCAGATGTAGAAAAAGACTAAAAAGCGCTGAATAAATGCATACACTTAGAATAATACATGGGGTTACAATGCATGACATAATACGAAACGAAGTAATAGGGATGAATGTGATTGTTACTTTACTTTACTTAATGCCGATGTATTGAGTAAATTGAACAGCACTCTGAAATGGGTAGGATATGAAAGAATGAATTTATAAAAACTAAAGAAATATACAGTGCAAGTTTGAGTGGAAGATGTGGTAAAGTAAGACCAAGGAAAGTATGACGGGATTAAGTTAATGATATTTTGAAAATAGGAAATGTAAGAAATAAGAGAAATCGTAGGAGCCCAATAAGAAGGTGTATGGATATATAAAGATGTGTGCCGTGATAGGAAAGTCTGCGGTTTATCTTCTACCTACCCCGACAGGGAGACAACGTGATAGTATGTACATATGTAATTTTCATGTATTTCCACGTTCAGTTTTTACTCTCATACATCAATGTTGGCACCAATACGCTGTTGTGAATCAATTTACGACGAGTTGCAAAGGGGAAAAAATTATATATATTTAAACTAGGACAATGTTGAGATATGTATATTAAAATTGGTTGTAACGGGATTCGGAGACACAACCCCCATGTTGCAAACTAGGACAATGTTGAGATATGTATATTAAAATGGGTTGTAACGGGATTCGGAGACACAACCCCCATGTTGTAAACTAGGACAATGTTGAGATATGTATATTAAAATGGGTTGTAACGGGATTCGGAGACACAACCCCCATGTTGTAAACTAGGACAATATTGAGATATCTATATTTAAATGGGTTGTAACGGGATTCGGAGACACAACCCCCATGTTGTAAACTAGGATAATGTTGAGATATGTATATTAAAATGGGTTGTTACTGGATTCGGAGACACAACCCCTATGTTATAAACTAGGACAATGTTGAGATATGTATATTAAAATGGGTTGTAACGGGATTCGGAGACACAACCCCCATGTTGTAAACTAGGACAATATTGAGATATCTATATTTAAATGGGTTGTAACGGGATTCGGAGACACAACCCCCATGTTGTAAACTAGGATAATGTTGAGATATGTATATTAAAATGGGTTGTAACTGGATTTGGAGACACAACCCCTATGTTATAAACTAGGACAATGTTGAGATATGTATATTAAAAGGGGTTGTAACGGGATTTGGAGACACAACCCCCATGTTGTAGAATTTAAAAAAATCGCTAGTTTTTTTTTCCAAAACAAATCTCAAAAATTATTTTAGTCATTTAAAAATCTAACAAATTTACGAGTACAAAACAACGAAATTTGCTAACAACCGAAGTTATTTCTTTTTTTATTGTCATTTTATGGCGTATTAAAAAATTACGCTGTTTCCATTGGAATCGATTAAATTTCAATACCATTATGCGGGGAGAGAGGGGAAAACATGGCTTTTATTTATGCTGTTTTATTATTTACAACATGTCACATTGACGGATCGACATTAAAAAAGAAAATAAAAAGTTTTTCCAAGCTTTTCCGAGTCGCGGAAACGATTCGTATTTTATCGCGCAATAATTTGTTAGCGCTAAAAAGGACGAGATGTTCGGGGTATCGGATGGTTCTTCGCGATCGATTTGCAGCCGTCGTTTCTACGCAGACGTTTCTTAGAAACTTTTATTTATTTATTTTGATGAACGAATAAATGCCTATTACTCATGACAAGTATTATAAAAGACAATATAAAAAGGAGGGTTAAATTATATGTCTTTGGTGCCACTGGATATATTTTTGTAAGTAAACTTTTGATAGGTATATCGGGTAAGTAACTTTAGTACTTGCAGTTAATCTATATTTTCTTCCTTTTTATTGCCCTTGATAACTAGTAACTAACTGTTCTGCATTAATTGGTTTGGTATGGTGGAGCTTAAATATTTTTTTACAGTAATACACCGTTTTATGTCCTGCGTCACCCATTGCGTTTTCTTCTACCCTCAGCTAGCTTAACAAAGAGAATATATCTTGGAAGTCTGGAGCTAGGCATGTGAGTTACGTGTCAAGACTAACAAAGTAATAAGACATTGTAATTTGTTTTATCAAACACTGTTTATTCCACTTTTTGTAACGGTAAAATCCTACCGGTTTCAAGGATTTTACCTCATCATCAGGGGAGCATAAACAAGACTGAATTATGTTCGAACTGGTACTGGCATACACACTTTTAACGGTGAACATTTGGATTTGAGACTGTGGATAGAGAAAGAGAGGAGACAACCTCAGCGAGCAGTAGCGAGATTCTTGGAATATATGTGTTTGCCAGATGTTCACCCTGATGACTGACTGACTTAGAAATTTCTAGGGCCCCGAATCTGTTCAATTTATTTCCTTTACTTCTGATATGTATTATATTCTTTACTTACGACCTCCGTGGTCTGGAGGTAAGACGATCCGGAGGTTGCGGATTCGATCCCCGCTGGAATAAAGAATTTAAAATGGAATTCTAGTCTTGTTTTCACTTAGGGCCCATTAAAACATATTTCTGGTTGGTTGGAAGAGATTGCCATATGGCAATAAACTCGCCAGGTAAAATAAAAAAAATATAAAAAATAAAAAAATATACATATATATTTAAGAATTTGACATAATCGATAAAACAAATTACAACGTCTTTAAACTTTCACCGTGTTAATGCCTTAACTATAAATAATACAATATATAAGTAATAAGACATTAAAATCTATCAAAAATTCACTTTTTGTTACTCTAGTATACTATTTAATCTTAACTACGAGTATTTGATTGAGGTGCTACTGTTGCTGTCTTTCGAAGACTTACATGTGTTGTCTGTAGGGTACCCATGATTTGCATATAAAAACCTAGAATAGTATATCTACAGACTTAAATACTGCCATTATGGTTTTCAGCGTTAGATTGTGAATATCAAACATTTGCCAGTGAAGAGCTCAAAAACACCCGGGAAGCTGCGCTTAAACGTTATTAATTCGTCATGTTTGTTTGCTTATTCACGGTGTTTTCCAAGTATTTTAAGCCAAATGAAATAATTTTCTAACAAAATCGAATCTTTGGAAAATATAATCTTTAACAAGTGTTAATTTAGTCGTTATTATCATTGTATAGATAACGTACTACACTCATTTTTTTTTGTGAAACATTTGCCTAAAACCGTCTTCTTAAAAACAGCTATGAAAAAGACCTCGTGCAGATACTTTTAATTTTCTTATTTCAAATGTGAGACCCGATATGTATGTAATCAGGGCTAGTTTATTAAATAAAATATCAGATTTAGATAACTTAAGTGGGTAGTATAGGTAAACTACCCTTCGTAAAACATTTGATTCGAACAGCTTGCTCAAAAACAGCTATGAAAAAGATCTCATGAAGAAACTTCTCATGTTGTTATTTCTTATGTAAGGGCCAATATATATACAGTCATCGCTAGTTAATAACACCAAATATTCAGTTTAGATAACTAAGGTGGATAATAAAGGTTAAATTATTCTTCTTAAAATATTCGCGTAGAACAGCCTGCACAAAAGCAGCTATAAAAAATACCTCGTGAAGAAAATTCTCATTTTGTTATTTCTTACGTAAGGGTCAATATGTTTACAGTCATCGCTAGTTAAGAACACCAAATATTCAGTTTAGATAACTTAGTTGGATAATATAAGTAAAAATACTCTTCGTAAAATATTCGCGTAGAACAGCCTGCTCAAAAACAGCTATGAAAAAGATACCGTTAATAAACTTCTCATCTCGCTATTCGGGATGTGAGCGCCAACTCCAATGCAATCGTAAAGGCGCAAAAGTTTTGGATTCGATTAATTCCGACTTTTGGTTGAAGAGGCGTGCAATGCTGTATGAATTTACCGTTTATTGAGAGCAAATACTTTATTCCGAGACGGTTTATGCGCTAAATTGAATTTTAAGAGCGTAAAATTGACGATGAATAAAACTGTCTTATGTTTTAACCTCCTGGTTTCGACTTGCAATATAATCATTTAAAGTGTCATAATGAATATTTTAATGATATATTTTTTTTAAATTTAAAATGAATGAATGAAACTATTAAAAAACAGTTTTATGACAATGTTATTTAGCTTCTTGCTTAAATAAGACTCGCATTTATTTTAATGTATTTCAAAAAAATCATTAATATCATTTTATTTTCCCTTTTTATATATTTAAGCACTTCATAATACAATTAACAATTTAGTGGGATACATATCAACTGAACATTATCAAAATAGGTTAAGATGATAGTCCACAATAATATTTGATGCTTACTTTTTTCTATGGGAGTGAAACCTCAACCTGGAAAAAAATGAACGAGAAGGATACATTTTGTAAAAAAATGTGAATTGAGACAAATATGAGTTCATGGTTTTACAAAAAAATAAAAAAAATACCATTTTTTTTTAAATTCGTTTTCTAACTAAACTTTAAGAGTCAGTTTAACTTATCTTGACGTGTTTTAAAAAACGAATAAAAAACATTATATATCTTCTCTTAATGTATTTAAACACTTCATTGTATAATTTAGTGGGATAAATATCAACTGAGGCGTGCTTTGAAACACGGAACGAGTCTTCTATTAGTTGGTAGCTGAATCTAAAGTGTTACACCGTAGAATAAATTAGGGGGGTGAACAAGAAAAGCTAATAGACAATCTCCCTTCCCTTCAGTGGCAGAGCGTGTTTTTCCTGATTTTTTATCATCCTTTTTACCAATCTTCTTTTCGTTTTTCCGATCATCAATGAGCTTGTAAGGAATACCGACGTCCCTAAATATTACAAAGTTCGCATACCAGAACATAATATTGTTTACACGCAAATAATATTTACGTTGCATTCCACGGTAGAAAGAGAACGCATCGCGTTGTCTCACCGTTTCGCCGATAAATATTCTACCCACTACATTGTTCGCAACGTCTGCAAACGCCTCGGCACGCACAGGAGTGAGATCAAGATATACTGCGGACGCATTCACGCGCCCCGTTCTGAAATTGTATATATACCTACTTATCAATAAATAAAGATCACTTGTTATTATTCGCTTGACCATTCATTGCTGTTTACTATTTATTGATTATTCACTCTCACTTTTTCGCATTCCTGAATCGACGTTTTTTATTTAAATACAAAACAAATCATAATCATCACGACGTATTAGTAAAGCATTCCGCTAAAAGCTTATTTCAAGTCAGTTTTCGTTTTATTTCAATAATTTGTTTTTTTTTAGTATAATAACAATATTTTAAAGGGACGTGTTGTTGCACCTTGTCCACTCACACTGCTCTAGGAATAAGATTTCCTTACAGTGCGATCGTAATCACGTACAAAAATTAGACCAAGTCACATTTTGAAGAAAGAGCTATTCCCACGGAGTGTTCCTCCTCTGGTGATATCACACAGGAGTGTGAAAAAGATATTGTTGGTACCGAGAGAAGATCAGATACCATGAAGCGAGACAAAGATAATTTAAACGAAAGAAAATAACATAAACAAAAGACTTAAGAACAAGTATGACACGCATTTGAAATATTCAATATCTTATGTTGCTATTAATTTCGAAGAATACTGTTGTTATTTTGTGTATTTCGTTTCCCTTGATTTTGTTATTTTTAGCTTTAAATTTGATTAGTTTGTTATCTCAATAACTTCTTTAACCTTCTTTAAATGTTAAAATAATTAATCTACTTCATTTCTTCAGCGAATTTTACTTTGCAGTGTTAAAATTTTATATAGTGTGGTAAATTATAACTTTAGCAATAATTAAGTAAATTATTTTTATTTAAAATCACCAGAACCACCCACTTAAAGGGTTGCTCCCGAATCATTATCCGTTACCTGACTAGTCCACTCACAATATGAGCTGGGACGACCAAGGTCTGAGTGAATGTGATGGAATACAAGTAGCCTGAACGAGTGGACTTGTTTTTGCTAAATAATAAGTGTAAGAATTGTTATCTAGTTATAAGTAGTATGTAGGTGTTAATTATTTCTACGAAATCATATATTAAGATTTTAAAAAAATAAAATAAAATGACATGTAGGAAAATAAGATTAAGTAAGTTCATAAAAATTATAACATATAATTATGGTTAGTTAAGGAATAAATTTGTATATAGGTATAGCCTTGACCAAGGTTTGTACAATATTTTAGTTTGTTTAATAAAAAATAAACTTAAAGGGTTGATTAAGTAGTGGAACGGGAGGAAAATCTAGAATGGAAAATAAACTGATGTTGTTTAAATGGAGATTACTTGTGGTACTAAACAAGGTCAAAGTTGAAAATTGTGTGACTTTTTAATTAGCATTAAAATGCTTTTAATCTTTTTTCTATTTTTATTAGGATTATTACATACTTTATGTTTAATAAATACATATTTCATGCTTAACGTATTTTTTGAACACTTTGACGTCCTTTCCATATATTTTTTATATTTTTGTATTCTCATACTTAAAAAAATATACATGTAAAATCGCCTCCAGGATGCAAAATATGATTTTAAAAAATTGTAAAAACCCTTAAAAACGACGGTTAATAGGCCACACAGTTTACAAATGAAACATGTCACAAGTTGAACCTAAACATCGCCCCCGTAATGCACTGGGTTCATTCGGTTTGAAGAGAGCCTCGGGATTGGAGGTAAGATCGCAGTGTTAAATGTGGAGTAACAAGGTAATTTTTTTTTAATATTCTTATTTGGTATTCCACAAAGTTAAATCTTTACGAATTGCTCTTGTTTTTTTTTTCAAATATATATACTTTTTCCATGAAAAATGCTCTTTTCCTTTTCTAGTGTATTTATTCGTTGAGTATCCATTTACAAGTAAAAAAATTTTATTCATGAAATTAACTGAAATTTTGTGTATTTTACATGTAAATTTTATTTCATTCAAGTAACAATATAATACTTGATTATAAAAACCAATGAAATGGCTTACAAGAACAAACGAAGGATATATGAAATTATAAAGTCAATAATAAAATTATAGGGCCAATAACAAAATTAAAGTGCCGTTAGCAAAAGGTCTTATTACAAAAAAATTCATTGAAAAAAAATGGAATAGGTGGCCTCTTAGTCAAAATCTTAGATTGATGAGATTCCGGAGTAAGACGGAATATACGAGTACAAATCATTCAGAATATTTTTTTTGCCAAATATTTTATGGATTTAAAATTATTTAATTACTTCTTGGATAACAAAAGCTCTGATCCCAGACAGATTTCCATTTCTCAAGTTGTTAAGAAACTTTTACATTATTTAATATCAATACTAACTGTTGGAAAAGTGCTGATTATTCTTCCTGGGCTAACCTCTTTGTTTCAATGAGGGCTCAAAGAAAGTTATTTAAAAGAAAATATTATCGTAGGCTTTATTCTGTATATAGATAAGAAAATTTTTCGTAGTTATTCAATTGAAAATATTCATTGGCGTAGGATGAAACCGACTTCTCTTAAAAATAAAGTAATTACTTAAAATATTTCCTTTGTCCGATGAAGATCGCCGTTTATATGAACTTTAACTTTACCTTTATATAAAATGTTTTTTTTCCATTATTTTTAAGATCAAAGTATGAGTTTATAACCCTTTTGTATTGTGATACTCATTGCGATTTTTTCGCTGAAAATTCGATGCCTTTCGTTGAAAACTAAACCCAAAGATAACATTTTAAGAAATTCTTAAAAATGAAAATAAAAAAATTAAAAAAATAGCTTTTGTTTAAAAAAACATGGTGATGCGGGTTGCGGACTCAATTCCCGTTGGATTATATTTTTTTTGTAGGATTTCAGTATGGTTTTCCATTAAGACTTTAATAACATATTGTTGTAGACTGAAAGAGATTGCCATGTGGCAATACGCCAGCCAAGTTGTAGGTTAACAACAAAAATGCAACTCAATAGTTGTACAATATGTACTGATTTAAATAAAAAAAACACTTGATTTATAAGTAGATTGGCTTGATCAAGTTGATAAGGCTAGAAGGAAGGAAAATTGGAAAAATAAACAGGTAAATTTAAAATGCAAAAATGTTTGAACGGAATGAATAAAATTATACAAAACATGATTTGTTATAATAATGAATTTTTTTAAATTGTAAAGATTTTTTCTGGCTAGTTATTTCACGATTTTTCTACCAATCTAAAATATATAACATAACATTTAATAATATACAAAATATAATCAGTATAATAAAAACAATCTGAACATTAATAAAAAAAATATCCTAACAATAAACAATGTAAAATGAACGCTTTTTTAATTAAAATATGAATCGTAGAGTGTCACTAGATAACAAAGCTTAAAGTTCTCCATTTTGTGTATGATATGACGTATAGACAACCTATTTACTAAGCAAGGCCTATGAATTGGTAATGGTATTGCAGCAATCCGTTAATATTGTTGAGAATTTGTAATATTATAATATTCTGCAATTCCATTTATATTGTGGAAAATTTGTGATAAT
The DNA here is from genome assembly GCA_949825065.1 of Odontocerum albicorne. Lineage (NCBI taxonomy): Eukaryota > Metazoa > Arthropoda > Insecta > Trichoptera > Odontoceridae > Odontocerum > Odontocerum albicorne. The sequence continues at coordinate 7,293,500 of OX463856.1, forward strand.
ATTGTAGAATTCCATTGATATTGTAAAGAATTTGTGATAATATTGTAGAATTCTATTGATATTGTTAAGAATTTGTGATAATATTGTAGAATACCATGGATATTGTACAGAATTTGTAATGATGTTGTGAAATACCATGCATATTGTCGCAATTATTTTCTGCCTAGTTTTTCCGCCGTTTAATGGTCAATCTTTACTATGCAGACAATTATTCAACAGGAAATAATCGAAATATTAGTTTTCTTTCTGAACTTAAATATTTTTTTGGTAAATTCTTAGTTTTCACAATTTATATTCAATTTAATGGAAATTTCAATGGTGAAGTATAACTACACAACAGTGCTAAAAGCCCTCTTTTTGTGGATTTGATAATTAAGAATTCTTTTCGTATTGCAGAGAATGGATTTGTTAATTAGGAATTATTTTCGTATTGATTTTATGAAGCATTCGTAATGATTTTAAAATGTTTCATTTTCAGGCTAGATGATAACCACTTAAAATAAATAGATTTAAAACTAAAAAAAACAAAATGTTTCTAATATTTTGTATTTCAACCCTTTTTTAATTTATGAATAATAAAAAATTTAATTAAAAAAAAAATTAAACCTAATTATAAAAAACTATAGCAGTAATGCACCATTATTTTTAAGGGATTACATTTTAATTAAGTTCTAAATTTGATAATTTGGGCTTGTTACTAGAAAACAGTGGTTAAGTCTGAAGAAGTTGGTGTTATCGGAAGGGGGGGGGGGGGGGGGGGGGGGGGCTTCATAGAAGGTGAGTATCATCATTAAGAGCTGCATTCAGCATGGCCCAGGACCGGGAGAGATGGATACAGTTGGTGCCCCGAGTTCTAAACATAGCAGAGACCAGGACACTAAGCATTGAACACACACAATGAAGAAAATTCAATACGAAAGCTCACCTATCAAAGTTCAGAGCAGAGTTTGAAAATAATTTCATTAATAAAATCAGACCTGTCAATAACGTCCTCACAATTAGATGAAAATAACAATGTTAATCTTAATACTTGAGAAGAGTTCGATCTCTAAACGGCGTTATATAAATTGTCCTTTTATTATGTACTGAGTAATGTATTTTGATAAAAATCCCTGTAAGCTTGTTGTATTAAATAGATTGATTCACAGGTTTATTTGTTATTAATTGTAACCGATACAAAATTAGCATTGAAACTTAAAAGATCAACCCATTAAATATCGGGATCATCGTCACATAAGAATATGGTACACAGAGGGCACAGATCTCCTCTTCACTTTATCTTGGCACACATCTTTCGACTCTGCCACGTCTATACACCTTGACATGCATACATTTTAAATAAATAGGTTTTTCACTTTACCCTTTTATTCAAAATTTCATTCAATTGGTCATGTTTATTTAGATGTTGTCATATTTCTCGTACCTCGTATAACATATTCAAGTTAGTATTTCACCGTTCATTCTTTTTTCATGACCGATTCAACTTAATGTTCATTTCTTCATCACAAGTACTGCATATTCTTTCAAAACTAATTATTTTTTAAGTTTTCTCACACATTGTTCTATTATACAATACAATCTGCACAACACTATATATTTGTGATCAAGAGTGTGAGGTCCTTTTTTTATACCTTTAAGTTCCTAACAGGAGTAACATCAAGTTTATGGTTTTATATTCATGGCAACTACATATTTGAAATACAAAAATATTGATCTTTTTAGACGGACAATAAATAAAGCTAACTTGATAAATGCCTTTACTTTGTCCCACGGGCTGTACCTTTTGAACAAAACGTCAGATATTGATACCATTAACATTTCAAATAATGTTTTTAAAGAAAGCATATTGATATTTCTGTGAACGGGAGTTAATGGCTCCAGCTTAACAATTATTTTTCATTACTGTATTTCTTTATGGTTCGTATGCAATTATATCTAACCTGTATAAATAAGTTATATAAAATATATGTTTCTACCACGTTTTTATTTCTTCTATTTTTTTTAAGTGAAACTTCTATAAGCGCGGTAGGACAAATTGGACTGAACGTCACGAAAAGTGAAACGGTGTTTTATATTATTATTAAATTATTATTCACTATTATTAAATATTTTATTAATTAATTATTATTTATTATTAATAATAATTTATATTATTAAATGTATTATATTATTAATAAAACTATTATTTATTATTACAAAAAAAAATTAATTTTTTTATTTTATTAAGAGAGATTTTCTTGAATTATTGTAAATTCCACATAATCATTTCCTAATAAAAAAAGATAGTAATAAAAATCGTTAACAAATGGAAAAAAAGCAATGCATAAAATCAAATTTTCCTAAGAGCTAAGAAGTTTCACTTCTACTGCGCGAGAGTCTCACGCATCTGTTGTTTCAGTTATGCTTGCATTTCCTTTTATTGTGGCAAAAATAACAATCTTCAATTTAAAAGGAAAACCTCATGTTCGTAGAATTTCTCAGAACTCCTTCAATGACGTTACACTCAGTTGTCACAAATGTTTCAAATTTACCAAAAACATCGTTGTATTTCACTGTTGGCTGTATTTTCCTCTCTTTACGACGGATGTTAAAAGGGAACGAGATTACAACGGCCACCCCAGGTTGTCAGTATTACAGCCAGGCGTACACTAAAATTATAAAAGAACAGGGGAAATGTTTGAAAAACATCAAATTATTCTGAAATGTTCTTACTCATGGTTAGGGAGGTAATGGTAAAATTAAAATTATCTAGAAAAGGGATAAAGCTTTAAGTTTAATAAGCTTGAGTAAATAAGAATAAACTTTGTTTAAAATAATTGGGAAAACTTTTTGTGTAAATTTGCGGAAGGGTTTTTACGAAGAGTTTTTTTTTAACTGTTGGATAAGTCTTAATATAAAATACTTATTTAGTCAGCCGTAAACTATGGAATCTTTTGATAACCGAGATTTTTTTTAACATATAATATGTACTTAAAGTTATAATAATAAACATTGCTTATTCTCAAATGTTTAACATTAATTTATGCATGATACGATATGTCATCTCTCATGATCAAATAAGATTGCCAATTTTTTTGTGGAGATAAAAAATCTTTGCGTGTATTAGTTTATTATATAAAAGCACTTCAGCAAGCATTCAGTCTTAACAGATGAAACCTAAAGTTGCAATGAGAAAGAAATGAAATTTCCATGACGATTCGATAGGTTTAATTTACTATAGCCGTTGGTTAGGCAGAGTTTAAATAGCGCTTATAATTGTTGCGTTGCTGTAAAAAATGCTATAAGAATTTACAATGCACAAGTTACAGAAAAACATTAATTGAGATGTAAAATGGTCTTAGAGTAAAACCAGCCCAAAAGCGAATTATGCGCTCGCTTGCTTAGCGTGAACGTTAATCGTTAGACTACGGCCGTCGCTTATTTATGCAAGATGAATATCTTAGAAGACATCTCGAAAGTATTAATCATGTTTCTTCTTGAATTTTTACCGTCCATATTTCCACTCCATGCGGTGCTATGGAGAATAATAGATACTTAACTAGACGGATTTTTTTGTAAGTTTAGTATAGATTCTACCTTGGAAAAAAGTAGATCATATCTCAAACAAGTCGACTTCCATCGTATAAAGTAGTCAAATACAAAATTAAAAAAGTTATTTTACATTTTGTACGATATACTATAAAGAAGTATCATTGAAAAGCTTTTTAAGTTTTATAAATGTTCTCTCAGTTTAAAAAAAAAACCTTAACCTTTTTGAGGCAAAGAACAAAACTTTAAATTCAGCACATGCAACATTTTATTGTTCTTTTCTAGCCTTTTTGTGTCCAGTCAGTCTCTAGAGTAATAAAATAAGAATCATGAGTGTGGAATCCATAAAATCTTTATAGTTTTCTAGTTTAATGTGAAAAAACAAGGGTTTCCATTTTCTCTTTTGATTTACCATATGTGGCAAGTATTTTGACTTTAAATGTATTATATTATTGTATTTAAAGATATAAGTGCATACCTATACAAAACATATATATTATCACGTCATGTATCTAAGATTAGGCTAAAAAAACAGATCTACATTTTGTTAATCGAAATTTTTTTTAATATAAATTTGTGTAAATTGTCATGCACAATATGTCTGTATGCACACGCTCTTACTTTAAATGAATAAGATAACAACTGAGCATCTCAAATCTGAATATCTATGAAATGTCTTTAAAAAAACAGTAAAACTTTACAATCACTTTTGTCCTCAGTGAGATACGGGCAAAAGCCTAGTTTACTGGGGACATGTCAAATGAAAGGCAATAAACTCAGACCCATTAAAATGTTGTGTCCAAATTAAACTATCTGTTGTTTTTTTCGCAAATTATGTATATTTCTTGTTATGTGGAAAATAAATAACAATAAATAAAGTAAATAAAAACTGAAAAACAGATATAATATTTTCAGGACAGATGTTAAAATCTGGAGTTTACGAGTAATTTAAAAAAATTGTTCTTAATTATGAGAAAATAATTTTGTGATAACAGCGTAATTGGTTTTACAAGGGCGAAAATAAGGTGCTGGACAATACTTTATATCCCTAGTCTACGTGTATGAAGTTGACCACACTTTGGTCCCACGGGTGGGCAATTGTTACGTCTTTGTTCCATGGTCAACATTGGTGGTGTTGCATGGTAAGTTCGTGACGTCTGGACGTCTTTTTTACGCTGAAAAAGGTTTTGTGGGATGGCCATCGCTACTTGATGTTAAAGCTGATGTCTGAAAACGAAAACACTAATCTTTCTCATAGCGCAAAATATCAATTATCCATCAGTCCAAAACGCCTATCAAATAATAAAAAAACAGATCAAAGCCTCAGTAATTTTGAAGACTGAAATAAAATTTGTTCTATAAGGCCCTTCAGCCCAACAAAGAGAGTGAAAAGGAAAGGGACACATTTTCTCAGTTCAGAAAAAAATACAAAGAATGGGATAATGGTAGAGAGGAAGATGGGATTGAGAGAGATATAAAGGGTAAGAAATACGAGTTTTTTTTAGTTTTCAGAAAATAAAGTTTTTGAAGTTATATAAAAACAGTGTAACCATTGACTATTTGATTCAAAATTTATTTAAATCGTTCATGTCAAATTTCTAACTTAAATTTTGATTTTATATCAACGGAACCAATCGATACAGAATAGCCATGAAATGAAAGGGTATAAAAAACGAGTCTTAAAAACAAGATTATTTGTTATTCAAAGTAAAAAAAACAACAGAATTTTATTATCACAGATAAGACAGAAAAAGCAAAAAAATTTACGACTTACGTAAAAATCTGGTTTTACGGGTCATTCGACAAAGTCGTACTCAATGATGCAAAAAAATATTTTGTGATAGCTCCATAATTGACTTTATAAGGGTGGAATAATGATTTACGTCTAAAGTCTACATGTATGAGGTGAACGTCACAAAGTCCCATGGTGGATAATTGCGAACTAAAAAAAATACCCCAAAGCAAGGAAGGCAAACAAGGGGTGAGAGAGATTCTAAGAACTATTGTGTTTATTGATTTACTATTTACAACGAAGCCTTAGCTACGAAGGTAAAATAAATTTGAAAAGTAATATGGGTATATCACATAAAACTATGGTCTTATAAATGTCAGATAAAGATAAACAAATAAATGAGCAAAGTTAAGGTAACAATATTATATATTCAGAAGTTTTAATGTAGCATTTCATTTGTCGACGTTTTGTTATAATTTGCAAGGAAATTTTAACTTATGATAGTTCCTCTTTTGAAATGCAAAATAAATTTAAAATGCTTTGAAATAATTCACTTTTATCTCATAAAATGCTCGAATGCAACGAATACAAAATATCCTTTAGAATTTCACTCTAAAGTAACACCGTGACACAATTTACTCAAGCATTTATATCTTATGAATGCAATCGCTAAAAACATTTGCTGCATCTGCAATGGTTTTGCATTAAATTATTTCGACAACTGTCCATTAAATAAAAACAAACTATAAATATATTTTTTCTTTCCATTCACATCAGTCATCTCTGACCGTTGTGACGACCTTCGTGGTCTTGTTGAAATGACGCATGCCTTCTAATCCAGGGGTTGGAAGCTCGATTTCCATTAGCATTTAGATTTAAAACAAAATCTAGTTTCGTTGTCACTGACGACTTATGTACCAACTGTGTCGTTGATTGAAATACATTGGCGATGGCAATAAGTCCATCGAATTTAACAATTTACAATCTAAGGTGTTATATATCACAATATTATATTATAATAATAAGCGTTGAAGAAATACGTGCTTCACTAAAAATATATAAAAAATCTTTCTCCATTCATTCGTTTTACATGTCCAAACTATCGCAGAGTGCTCTTTTATATATTAATTCATACATCAGCCTTAAATTCACATTCATCTGTATTCTACCATACATCGTTTCACCGTACATTCTTATCAGTTCACATGTTGACATTAAACTAAAACTATGTTAAGGCTGGTAACAGCAGCCACCTTTCATGATTAGTGCCACCTTTCATGATTGGGACAGAAATTAAGACATAGAAAAATGATAAATTGAGCCAAGCACATCGAAAAATATATGTGAAGTGAAAATGTATAAATGCATTTTTTTAAAGAATAAATATGACCACAGTCATAGGAATCTTTATACCCTTGTAGCGAGATGCTTAACTTGATACGTCGTGATGATTTTGATATGTCTTGTATTTAAATAAATACAAGACTCAGGAATGCGGATAAAAGTGACGCACTCCTCTATGGCTCCGAATGCTGGACGATGTATAACTGTTACTCTAGGCAACTAGAAACTGCTGAAATGCGCATGCTAAGATGGTCAGCTGGTGTGCCCCTAAGAGACAAAATCCGAAGCTCACGCATTTGTGCAAGCCTGAGTGTTACATACATCAACAGCAAGATGGAGGAGAGGCGATTGAGATGGTATGGGCACGTTGGACGCAGAGCACCCGATCACATTGTGAACCAGGCAATATCCATGGATCTTCCTCGAATAACAACCAGAGGAAGACCAAAGAATTCGTGGGTGGTGCAAAAAGATAACCTGATGCAGAGGCACGGCCTGGGGGACGTAGTCCGGGACAGAAGAGCATACAACCTGAGGACGAAAAGAGCTGACCCCAACAGTCTTCGCAGACAATGAGTTGGGATGGAGCCAGGGAGAGAGAGAGAGTATTAATGTATACGCACCACGTGAAAAACGAGGGTTCACTTGATACAAAGATATCTTAATTTATCATGATTCATCAGTGATATTAATATTTCATTGTAAGTAACTAACAATAAAGGTACGTCAGACTTCGGTTACGGAATTTTGCCGATTAATCTTTATTGTGAAAATATGGCAAAAATCAAATTACACATTAAGTTTTTTCTTTACAAATTAAAATCTCTTATTCGGATATCTCTATTGAATCTTTTGTATCGTTATCTAAGAGATGTACCTTCGGAATGGTTTTAGACTGTTAGATCGATTTCATCTTAATCAAATAAATTGATTGTTCCGAATCGATCCAACTGGGCGGGTATTATGACGTGTCTTAGGCTATTGCTAGTAATGTGGCGTGAAATGATTTATCTCTAAGTATTAGATATATGGGTGGCGTATACAGCTTTCGGAAGCACTTGAAGACAAGTATTTTTGGGAGGTTTTATAAAAATGTATGATTTTATACAAATACTGAACATATAAACTACAGTACACCAAAAGCCGAATGTGTCACTATTACATATTTGAAAGATTTCTATTTATTTGGTCACCCTTGGTAAGTTTTTCAGCAGTGTTCATATATTTTTCTAAACATACGTAGGTAGATACGAGGACATATCAAAACCTAAAACCGCAACCACCATTCAACTAATGTCTATTTATTTTACAATATAGTTTATCTGTCAATAAAACGGTTCCAAAGCCCCAGTTAGAGCCCTCTTGAGAAGAGTCTGCTCTCTAAACGGCGCTATTTAAATTGTCCTTTATTAATCTTTATTATGTCTTCAGTGAGATACAGGCAAAAGCCTAGTTTACTGGGGACACGGCAAATGAAAGGCAATCAACCCAGATCCATTAAAATTGTGTCCAAATTAAATTACCTGTTGTTTTTTCACAAATGATGCATATTTCATGTTTATTTCTTGTCATGTGTAAAATTAATAAATAAAAAAAAAAATTATTAAATATATTTTTTAATGAGGTTAAACAAAATAAGTTAAATGTAAATATAACCAGACGGTTAATTCAAAGTGACATAAATATGTCTAAAGGACGTGTCATTTTACAAATTCAAACCGCATTAATATTTTTATTCGTGCCTCAGTGAAGACTTGAATTTTTTTATGGTAACATTTTTACAGATCGTTAAATTCCATAAATTACACTGTGGAAGTTATGAGAAATATGCTTGTACTCAAAATGCTTTTATTTCTGTTAAAAATACGATGGAAATAATAATAAAAGCACACGGTAACTTTTCAGAAAGCTAACGATACTAAAATAAATCCTGAAAGAGTTTGTTATGTTGCCTTTTGGGAGTCACTTGCTGTGTAATTTCAGTTAAATTAAGTTAAAAACGATATTAAACGAGTGCAATGAATATAAAAAATAAGTGTTTTTTTATAATATATTTTTATATTATTATTATATCATCTTTTTATATTGTTGGAGATCCCCAACAAAGAAATTTTACATCTATCTTCAAAATAATCGTCTCCTTTTCTAATGTATTAAAGCTAACACACTTTGAACTTTATCAACCAATTGAAAATAATATGTTTTATTTGCTTTTAATAAACTGTACTAAGAAGAATATATTGAGAAACAATGTAATATAGAATAAGAAAGGAAGCGGAAAGGGATGAATGTGAACTTAAGGCTGATGTGTTGAATTAAATAAAGAAGGGCGCTTTGAGATGATTTATGCACGTAAAACGAATGAATTCAGAAATACGAACATACAAATGTAAAGTGTTATTATGAGTGGAAAGCGTGGTAAAAGACGACCAAGGAAGACATGGTTGAAGCAAGTGAATGATATTTTGAAAGAAGAAAATGTACAAAGTCTGAAAAATGTAGAAGTTGTATGATAAAGTGCATGTAGAAGAATCAAAAGATATGTGTTGAGATATGAAAGCTTTTTTTCTGTCATTTCTGCCTACCTCAACAGGTAACTGGAGTGATAGTAGTATGTATGTGTATGTAAAAAGCGAATAAATATATACGAGTATATACGAGTTCGTGGTGCGCTTGGTAGAAGTAAGTGTTTAAGCGAGGAAATTCCTACCTTATTTTATTTATTTATTTATTTATTTAACACTTTTATTGCAATACAATCTGGCGGGCTTATTGCCAGGCGGCAATCTCTTCCAACCAACCAGACAAAAGTAAATGAAGCAAGTTACGTGGTCGCACAAATCATTCAAATGACTATCCATCCCCACGAAATCCATAAACATATACGTGAGAACATGCCCACAAACCCCACAAAGACGGACAATCACCCGAACACTATTTTTCATATAAAGTGAGATATCATCAATCAAAAGGAAAGGAAAGGATGGTGGAGAGGAAAGGAAAAGAAAAATCAGGAATGAAACACGTTATTTTACTGACTAGAAATTAAGAGTTTTTTCAGTCGCTTCTTAAAGCATGCCAAGGACGGAGCGAGTCTTATATTGGTTTGTAACTGATTCCAGAGTCTCACTGCATGGACAGTAAAGGACGACGTGAAAAAAGAAGAGCGGTGAACTGGAAAGGCCAATAAACAATCTCTGTTTGAGCGTAGCGCTAATCCATGATTGGAAAGACGCTGAAAATTTTCGGCGAGATAAGAGGGTGCGGCGGGACAGTTAAGGATATTATACAATAGAGACAGTATGTGAATTTGGCGTCTATTTCTAACATTCAACCAGTTCTCATTATACAAAATAAAAAAGGGTTGGTTTAAAACTATTATACGAAGTTATTATTTCTTCTTATCATCCAGTATTTAACCAACACGTACGGCGAATGATATAAGTCATGATCCAACGTCAATTATGGCGTTTCGTTCTATATATCATATAGAATGAAACTGCATACTTTGTATTTTTTTTTTGGTACTTAGTGCCTATTTTACTTCAACCATTCATATGACGATGAAGACATTATTGCATATCATATTTAAATTTTGTTGCAATTTTTTTTGTTATATTGTTTTGCTAAAGTATTATTTATTTTTGTGCATAAAAAATGTAGGCCACCTATGTTTTACTCAAAACTTAATAAAACAATTAATTGATCGGAAACATTTTTTTTATAAATGTATTATAACTCATAATTTTGTGTTTCAACTGCTTTGAGTAAAAATATATCAAATTAATCCTGTGCAATATTAATTTTACTTTTTTCAACAAAAAAATTCGATTAATCACAAATGCATTCTTATACCAACAACAAATATATAAAGCGGACTGAAATAATTCTCAATAACGAAAATCGATTTTTTTTTAATCGGATACCGAACGAAATTAAACTAGCAACTCTTGGATTGGAAGACAGACGTCTTACCAACTAGTGTATGGGAATCGAAGGTGAGAAATTTTCAAGTTGATATAAACTTAAGAATGAAATATAATCGTTATCCTTCCAAAGTTGGTCATGGATGGAAATGTGTCTGTGGTCCATATTTAAAAAAAATAATCCAATTTTAACTAAAGACCTTTTTTTCATCTATATTTATTTATTTGACAATTCAGTGTCAAATAATCTGGCAATCTTATTGCCTGACGGCGATTTCTTTCAGCCAACTAATATTTTGGCTGACGAAAGAGATTGCCTTAAGGCAATTACGCCACCAGATTATTATGTGTACAACAAATGCTTCACACACTTATATACCAAGAAAGATGACTGTATTTTTTAAACTTTTATAAAAAAAAATTAAAGTTGGTGATATATTTTTAAAAAAATATTTATTTATTTATTTATATATAGCAAGATATTTTTTAAATACAAAATTTGTGAAAAAATAACAGGTAATTTAATATAGATATAACGTTTTATTAGATTTTTGTCTATTGTCTTTCATTTATCGAGTCTCCAGTTAACTATCTTTGGTTCTTACTGAGGACATATGTGTTTAATATAGAAAAAAATAAATTGATATTTCTTTCTAATTTTTTTATTTACATAAACCAATGGCATACTCCAATCAACTCGAAAAACAGTGACACTCAATTTGATATGTATATATAATATCATCCGAATCAAATCCCTCACACTTCATCACTTTAGACAGACCAACAAGTTCATCCCATAATGTACCGCATATAATCATCAAAAACACACCACACTCAAGAGTTCACACAAACCTTTGCTACAAGCCATTCCTCCGGCAAGCCTAAGTATTCAAACTCCTGTCACAGTGGGTTTCCGATCGACTGCCTATTTTTTTACCACCTGCCTTCATTAAATTTGACAGCGCATGGTTTATCATGGGAGCCAAATAGACATATTGCCTATTTGGCTCCCACGGCATAAAATAAAAAATAAAAAACCTGCTGAGGTTCAAGTTCAACATTGTTTACCTTTCACAACCATTCAGATAAAAAAAAATAGGTGTATAGTTTTATAATATAAACGGTAAAGATAGCGCTTTTTTTACGATGACATAACAGTATTTAACACGGTAACTTAGTGTTAGCTTAACACGGAACATTTACCGCATTATTCGTTACATTTTGTACATTATAAGTGAATTTCCTTCGTTTTAGCCGTGAATATGATATTTTCAAACTCGAGATACTCTAAACGATGAGATACTTTTAACTTGAAACATAAAATCGCCGTATCTCGATTGGCCATTGAATTTAACACCCTATGTATATCACAAATAAACCATTGAGAATATTAAGAGAAGGGTTGTTACGGCACCGAGCGCCAGGTGGCGGTAGTGTAGCATGGTTTGAAACTTTGATAAACTGAGTTGCCAAGTGATGCCAGGCATATGTATGAATTGTAGTTAATGTTTACTCAAACACGACAAAGAAAAAGAACTGCAAAAAATAAAACACTGAACATTTTATTTTTCATACCTCATAAATTATCTTCTTTAATAAGATACTAATAGGTGATTCGGATATATTAAAGAGCGTGGCCGAGAATAATATTGCCTTCTGCCCCAGTAATTGAACCTTAGGGCTTAGAATCACTGGAGTATACATGGGATTGGCGAATCGTCGTTATACGTGTTATTATTGCACATTAAGAGACAACACTTTCACTCTAAGTCGGTAAGTGCGAGAGTTGTTACCTGACAAACTCTTTTTACCAAACTGGGACCCTTTTTTATTATTATTTTTATCCATTATCATGGCGAATCGAACCCGGAACCCCCGGGTGGCAGTCAAAAGTTTTACCAACTAAACTACTGCAATCATCATTAAGTCATATTTAAAATTCATAAAAAAAAATTGGGTTCATCTTCCGTGTGGTGTGCATTTAGAACTGTATTTGCCAATAAAACAATTTATAATTTTTCAAAACATATGTGAATGTGATGGAATGCAAGTAGCCTACATGCAACACCCATCCCAGAACCAATCTTACCCGACTTCACGCTGAACATCGAGAAGAAACCCTACAACACCACATCCTCGCTTGGACCGTGAAGTTCTATAAAAGCCAACAAAATCACAGAAATCCCTTAGTCGCTGCCCTGGGGGCTTACGAGAGTAAATCCGACCTACCCTTCCGTTATAAGCACAAGCTCCCGAAGCATTATCTGTTGCCTGACTAGTCCACCTACAGTATTAGCTGGGACGACCAAGGTCTGAGTGAATGTGATGGAATATAAGTAGCCTGAACGAGTGGACGTGTTCTTGCTTAATAATTAGTTGTAAGAATTGTTATCTTGTTATAAGTAGTATGTAGGTGTTAATTATTTCTAAGAAATCATATATTAAGATTGTAAAAAATTAAAACGAAATGACATGTAGGAAAATAAGATTAAGTAAGTTCATGAATTATAATATATAAATAAGATTAGTAAAGGTATACATTTGTATATATGTTAGGTGTAGCCTTGACAAATACTTGTACAACATATTATTTTGTTTAATAAAAATTTAAAAAAAAAGTTTACAGAAGTGATAGTGTCCACCTTGATGTATGGAAGTGAAGCCAGGACATTAAACGAAGTACGAAAAGATCAGAATAAAAAAAAACATCTATGACCTAGTTGGAAAAACGCCTGTCTATCAACGCATCGATTGCAAGTTCAATTCCTATTGTAACTATGATTTTTTAAGAAACATACCAGTCTGGTTTTCATAAAATGCCACTTGACATGTCCTCTTTACATGCAACGGCAGGGAAATAACGTGATTATATGTATGTGTATGTAATAACAGTAAAAAAAAAACAAATAAGTCTTTATATTTTCGATCAGAAAACCCAACATTGCAATATACGAAATACGAGGTAGGAATTTTCCGCAAAAAGAGCTTGTGCAAGGGAATGCTGAATACAAAACGAGAGAATTTTCCACCAAGATGCATCCATGCTTTAAGTCTGACGCAACTCAAACGTATATCAGAGCTGTGTGAAGTTGCATTTCATTGAAAATTGTATTGGCTAGTTTCACGAGTGCTAGAATTTGTAAAACATATACTTCACTGCAGTGCAGGGTTGTCAGAAAAATTAAAGATGTTTATTTTTTTCCTATCTAATCTACCTTCCATCTATGTACTCCCCTTTTATCGTTTATCTCTTTAAATATTTTTTTACAACAGATACCATAAGAACCTAATCTAACCTAACCTTATATTTGTGAAATGAATTTCGATGAAATTAGGCAGGCCGATAAGAACATAACCTAACCGGTATGCGTACAAAATGCATAATTTAATGAAATATAATATTTGTGTGTTTAAAAATGTACGTTATAATAATAACAACAATAAAATAAAAACAGTATTAAATATTTTGTACATAACAAAACAGAAGTGTGTATATATTGTTTATAGTTAAGGCATTATCGTTGTGGAGATTTAAAGATAGTGTAATTTGTTCAATCAAACACTGTTTATTCCACTTTTTGAAACGGTATAACCCTACCGGTTCCAAGGCTTTCACATCATCTTCAGGGGAGCACAAACAATACTTAATTCTGTTCAAACTGGTACCTGGTTTGGTACATTTGGGTTGGGGACTGAGGGAGGCATGGGACGATCTCGGCCAGCAGCGCACTGTAGCGGTGAGATTTTTGGGATATATGTGTTTACCAGATGTTCTCCTCGATGTAATGACTTTAGTGGTGAGTATTTTGAACATAAAAAAAAACAGTGGGGAGTATTTCCTACTCAACAAAACTGTAGTGAGTATTTTGTAGATAACAAAATGTAAAAAAATAAAACAATTACAATAAAAATAAATGATAGGAAACATTTTTTTAACCAGGCGAGTTTATTGCCATGTGGTAATCTCTTCCAACCAACCAGAAACATGTTTCTATCGGTCCTACGTGTAAACAAGACTGGAATCCTATTTTAAAAAATCTGGGTTCCAGCGGAGATCGAACCCGCAACCTCCGGATCGGTAGACAAGTGTCTTACCACTAGGCCACGGAGGTCGTCATAAACATTCATAACATAACAAATACAACATGAGTATACAAATAAGTACATATGTCATATTCTCAGAACAAGGTAATAATTTAACTACTCGTGTATCAGTCGTCAACACAATACGGAGCCGTTCAAAGGCGGACAGTCCGCACTGCACCAAACTGAATCACTCTTGATATTATAGTAATAGGGGTATACAAATGCATTCATAGATAAATTAACATGTGATTGCCACAAGCGTAACCAAATGTTAAAATCGTCCCCAAAATACTCATTGTTTCGTGATGCCAATATGTTACTTTTAAATAATTCAAATTGAAAACAAAATATTTTACAATATTTAGGACGAAATCAGACAGCTGTACATTCACAAAGCTCCTTAAGGAGTTACTTAAGTATGGAAAAAATACAAGAATTGATATAAAATACAATCAAATAAAAAGCACACAAAAACGTTACTTTAAAGTCCTTGAGAGACACGCACAACAGACGTTATATTCTCGTATTATTACCCTCGTCTTGTTGAATATACTTTCAGAAATATAATTGTTTGAGTATGTTATATGGTTCCAATCAACATTATATAACATTTTCTTCCCCATTATCTTTTTTGCTTTACAAGATATGGAAACTGATAAATCATACTTAAATATATTGCATTGTTCAAGAACAAAATTAAATTTAGTTAGTTTTCTATTATAAACTTTATAAATTCTCTCTCTATCGGTCGAACGGTAAATCGGTAAGCGATAATTTTCATTTAAAGGGCTAAAACAATGAACATATTGACCACAAGAATATTAATGCAGATATTAACGTAGTTAGAACTGTGGCGGTCGCACACGCGGTCAATGACCGATGAAATGACCTTTGCATTCCTTAGCAATGCAAAACAAACAAGTACCAAGTCCACGCGCCGGTCATTCAACTCATTGCCGGGAGCGGAGCGCATTCCATGCTAGAGCCAGAACGCACCACATCTGTCTCGCCAGTTCCGTAAATAAATTATCACCTACATACGACATTAATCGTTTTGCGGATGTAGAAACGAGACGGCGAAATATCTTGCTCGCAGTCCCGCACACCTGCGGGAATAGTATAAATACCTACGTTACCAATAAAATTTATCTCTTTCCGCATTGCGATCGAAAACGTGTTTTATGTTTTATTTATCAACAAATCATCATCATCTCTCCCTCTAGGACACATCTCCTAAAGAACCATTAGTGTAAGTTCCTAGACTGGGACTATTTATTTTTCGATATCATCAGAAATCGACCCCAAACTCTTTAGTGAGGTTTAAACTTCTACTTAATAATCATCGGAATATTATACCATAAAGTTTCAATATAAGTTTTCAATTTTAAACAATGGCTTAAAATAAGACAAAGAAATAACCTTTACGTTCTGTCAATATTATTTTACACGTTAGACAGTTCCGTGAACCTTTAATATTTCGCGAAAAGTGTTGGCAATCGTTTAAAACACGGACGTTTACTTCGATCGGATGGTGAGAAAACCTTTTTGTTTTCTATATCATACCTCGTTATTTGCATTTCCTCATTTGCAGTCAACTCATTGCGATTATGAAACAAACTTCAAAGATCTGATAACATCTAATTGTGTACCATCCTTAATAACGTTCCAGACAAAATTGAAAACATTATTCTCGTGCATTACTCAGAATATCCTTTTATCCTAATGTTCCTTTGTTTCTTTTCCTTCTCTTTTAACAAACCCCTTTCCTGGAGTACTAGCATTATTGTTTAATGGTGAGTCATATTTAATTTAATTTTTTTTGTAAAGTCTCTCAAGTTTAAACGTATCCGAGATAAGTTTGGTTGGAAAAACGATTGTATAGCAATAATACCGTCAGCTGTACGGTGTATTATTAATTTTGATAAAATAAAATAAATATTAAAAGTTCTTATATTATAAGCAAACGAAACGAAACCCTTAAGTATCCGCGCTTCAGACTACCTTAAATTCAAAAGGTCAAAGTCTGTTTTGTTTTTATCATTTATTTTCAAAAGCTATTACAAAATGTTAGCGAAAATTAATGCCCCTTACTTAACAGGTATACGAGAGAAAGAAAGGAAAAGAGAGAGAAAAAATAACGGGAAATCATTAGAAAACAGATTTTTCTTGCGTACTGGAGGCGAATTTAAAACGTAGCGGCAAGCTTGACGGTAAATTTTCTGCGGGTTTCACCGCAAAGTGTCATTAATTAGGGTGAGAAGGCAGGAGAGGAGAGGCAGGGAAGGCAATGCTGAAAATGTAGGTTTTTCACTGCCTTGTTGATGGGGCCTGATACTTTTATTGTAGAATATCGTGCGCGAGTTTTGCCTTCCTTAAATCACATACATCAAAGTCAACGCACTTTTTTTTAACACAGTGAAGTTAAATATTTATTTTTTTATGATTATACCTCATTTATGGCTTTTCGAGGGTAAGTGCTTAGAAATAATTGCCCTCGTAGCTAATTTGTTAGACACTTGTCAGCGACCATGGTCTAACGTTCAATGCCATGCTGCTTTTACTCGAAGACCATTTTACATCTGAATTTAATTTATATCTTTTGAATCATAAATTCCTATACGTCTATTTAAAAATCACATAAAAATAGCGCTATGTATAATAAAACTCCCTATTAAAATACTGCAGCAGATAAACCCTGCTGATCGTCATGGAATATTCAACTCCTTGTCATCAGAACTTTGGGTTTGATGTGTCAAAACTGTATGCTTGCTGAAATGCAGCATCTTGCACATTATACACCAATACATGCACAAGCGTTTTCCTTCCACAATATATGTATCTGACAATCATTTTCAATCACACGTGATCGAGAATGAATATCAGCCCTATAAATTGACTATAGGTAATGCGCTTGATTTCCACCCGGGGGTATAGGGTTCAATTGCCGATGGCACCCAAAAAATTAACAAAAGAGTCCCAAACTGGTAAAGCGATGGTCTAGCAACAATTTTTGCAGGTGCTGAATACGTGTGCGAATGTTTGTTATTGATGAATCTCAACACCTGAGCGTACTTAATCGGCTCTAAATTTGAAGACCCGATTATTGGGGTCAAAGACAAAATTATCTCGAGGCTATATACTCTTTTATACGTCCGAATTGCTGATTTGGATTTTCTGAAGAGTTGAATACTAATAAATAACACTCACCACTCAACAAATACGAGTATAAATTCATAATGTGGACATGTTCATAATGTAGAGCGTGATCGGAAAACAATTTTGTCTCTCTAGTAATGGAACCTTTTTGTTAAGATCACTGAAGCAAGAAATAAACTCACAGCTCCCCATTGAATGTGTTGAACAGCAACAACAGTTGCGATACGAAAGAAAAAAATACTGAAAACCATAACTTTGGTGTATAAAGCTGTTATTATTCTATTTCATATACTCGTATATGAAGGCGATCATGGGTTTCCTTAGGTTAAAGCACTCAAATGTCGTATCGTATCTAAAAATACAGTATCATACATTGAAGTTTTGAAGTGAGTAAATGTTTCAGTAAAAGTTTTGAGCGAAGTAAATTTCAATGAAGTATAGAGATTCTGCATTGGTCTGGATATGTAGGTCACATACTCGTATCTGGCTCCAAATTTCTAAGAAATATCCTCTTTCATGAGCTTACGGAGTTAGACAAGTCATTAAACTCCTTGTCTTATATACGATACAATATTCTTATAAAAATTGCCTTAGGCAGTCATTTACGGTGGCTCCTAAGGTAAATATCCTAATATGCTCCTTTGTATTTTGTCTTTAACTATACCCGTCACAGGTAAGCGATATTCATTCAAATAAATCAATGAAATGGGGCGAAGCAAAGAAAATCAAGACAAGCAAAGACCTCTGCGAAGAAAATCAAGACATCTTAATAACTTATATTTTCTGCTTGAGATGTTGAACCCTGTTACATCAATAAATGTGCATAAATAATTATAGAATCAAGTAAAAGTCTAAAAATAATAACAATGGAAATAATGTATTTTTTCAACAATCATCTGTTGTTTTTTTATAACTTAGGGTAGTGATATGTGGGATGTTGGGGGTACAGGATACGATGACATGTCTCCTCAACTCTAAGCCACTTTCTGTTTGCATGGGAGTATACAGATTGATTTTAGTCAATTACTTTGCCTGATCATTCCTTTTTGCTGGTACTGTTTTGTGAGTATTAATTTCTTCAAGTTTAATGGGAGGATGTACCGAAGAGACGAAATATATACAGAAATCAAATTAAGGCCTACTGTCACGTTTAATTTCTAGAGAATCAGCATCTGACCCAAAACTGTCTCAAATGAATAAATTTTTACATGTTCCAGTACTTTTTGTCATTAATTTCTTCACGTTTCCATCTAAAGATGTGTTTGAAGAACTGCAATATATACTTAAACCACATTAAGGCCAGTTCTACTGTCTTGTCTTATTCCAAAATAGTCAGCTTCCAGCCCAAAACTGTCTTAAAAGAATCGATTTTTACATGTAAGAGCAATTTCTGTGATCATAAATTTCTTCAGGTTTGTATCTATAATATATATATGCCCGAAGAACCACAAAATATAGTGAAACCATATTAAAGCCAGTCCTTCTGTCTCGTTTAACTCCTTGAGAATCAGCATCTGACCCCGTACTGTCTCAAAGGAATCGATTTCTAAACGTTCTAGCATAGATTGGGTTAAATATATCATATGTATTTAAATGAATAAAGGTTTTTAGGAAAAAGACTTTTACGAATATGCGAAAATTAAACCAAGGATACCATAATACAACGCAAACAAACATACCAATTGAGAATCGCTTTTGATAAGTCTAGACATTGAGATTATTGAAAATAAAATCGTACTTTTTTTAGTAAAATGAAAATGATTCAATATGAAAATATGTTTCGTCTTACGTTTGGCCATAAAAACCATTTTTATTTTCATGGTAAAGAAATGTGTCTTTACTTAATCATTTTTTCTTACGAATTTGTAGAAAAAAGATAAATTTAATCTCTCACAATATCAACTAAGGAAATCAAAAGTCAAAACCAAAATACTTGCTACTTTTCTTAAATGATGTTTTTTGATACCACCGCTTAAATAAAAAGAGAAAATTACAAAGGAGAAGCCATATCAACAAAAATAATAGGTTCAGAGAGTGGAGTCTCGGTTCGAGTCTGGAGTGGAGAGGAAATGAATCCACTTCCGGAAGACATCTTCCTCTTTACGACAGCCATCCTATTTTATTGCCCATCCTTGAGTCTTTTACGACGTTGTCTCGCATACCGCATTTGTGGTGGCCCATTGGATGCGTTACAATGTGAGTCAAGTGTCGGAGTATAATCATTGACGTGGGAATCAACAACAAAATACACGTAATGCAGCCCTCAACCATCGGCAACCCTGTTTATTTTTATAAATTTTCTTATTTCAAAACCTTCTAGACTTCGTTAATAATACACTTTCCCCCTTTTATATGTGTATAATTTTTGTGACAAGTGGTGGAATTTTGAAACAAATTGCTTGAATTTAAAATATCCTTAAAATATTGTTTAAATGGTATTTATTGTTTTTACGTAAACATATATTTTTATATATTATTTGCAATACGAAATTTCAAATTTAAATAATTTTTTTGGAAATGTGAACAATTTAATACAAATATTCAAAAGATGTTCAAACCCTCATTTTTTTTATAAAGAGAAATACTTTTTTTTGTTTTTTTTTTTCATTTTAACCTGGCGAGTTTATTGCCATGTGAAAATCTCTTCCAACCAACCAGAAATATGTTTTTTCATAGGTCCTAAGTGTTAACCAGACTGAAATCCTATTTAAAAAATCTGTGTTCCAGCGGGAATCGAACCCGCAACCTCCGGGTCGGCAGACAAGTGTCTTACCACCAGGCCACGGAGGTCTTCATTAGGCTACTCATTCTTGAATCACAAATTTCATACGTTTGAACACTAAAATATTCGGTGAAGTGTTCTTAATTTGCATTTACATCACTACATATGCTTAAAACCCAAGCTGTCACATACTCGAGAAGAATTGTTCTCTTTCCTTAATCATAAATTTCTTACATTACACTAAAATGTTTAGTAAAAGCTATCCCATTCTCGTAACAAAATGTTCTCATTCTAAAATCACAAATTTCTAGCATAACACTTAAATGTTTAGTAAACCATTCACACTTAGCATTTACATCACTTCTTCTTCTTCTCAGTGTCATGTCAGGTCCCCCCAACGTTGAATATCACCTGAGAGTAGACATATATTTTCCTGGCAACCCGAAAAACGGCCAACGCCTCTTATGACAGTCCAATCACATATATTGCAGAGCCAGGAGACTTGCCTCCTGCCAACACCTTTTCGGCTTTCTATTTTGCCTTTTTTTATTTACATCACTACAGATGCTTAAATCCTAAGCTATTACATACAGATGCTTAAATCCTGAGCTATTACATACAGATGCTTAAATCCTAAGCTAATACATACAGATGCTTAAATCCTAAGCTATTACATACAGATGCTTAAATCCTAAGCTATTACACACAGATACTTAAATCCTGAGCTATCACATACTCGAGACGAAGTGTTCTAATTCCTTAATAAAAAAAATCGTACATTTCAACACAAAAATACTCGGTGAAACATTCACATTTTGTATTAACATCACATATGCTTAAATCTAAAGCTATTACATAATGGTAACGAAGTGTTCTCATTCTTAATTAACAATTTTCATCCATTTCAATACTAAAATACTCAGTGAAACATTTACACTGCATTTATTGTACATCACTAAAGATGCTTAAATACTAAGCAATCACATACTCGAGATAAAATTTTGTCATTCCATATTCACAATTTGAACACTAAAATACTCAATAAAACATCGTCATCGTCGTTGCTGGTCCTCGCAGTCGAGGATCCCCTCGTCACTCCAACGTCAGTCTTGAACCACTCTCCTACGTCAATCGTGTGATCTTTTGTGAGAGAACAGCCCGGTCCTGGATGCGCAGTCCCTCCCTCAAATGCCACAGAAATATGGACCCTGCTGAGTCACCTAGCCATGTTGATGCATGTTCGCAGCGCGCAGACTGTTTCTCATACGTCTAGCCGCTGAGACGCCATTCGCCCGAGAACATACGGCTCTCCACACCTCACGGTCCCGAGCCACCTGCTCCCAGTCATCAGTAAAACATACACTTTTAGCACTCACATCCTTCAATAAGCGTATATGTCAAACTAGCACGTACATAATTTCTACAAACACCTCAAAATGGTTCTCAAAAACTCTGAATTACACTCATCTTTCGTATCAGTCATTCACTTACGAGTATATGCTCATTTGGAGACCTTTAAAAGCTCTTCTATCCCCTCTTGTTAAAAATTCACCCCGTTACATTTTTTTACATATGAAAGCGCAACATTATAAAAGTTATCACTTCTTATATATTTATTTTAACAAAAGCTCTGCATCTTCCAGCAGAAATCATCTTCAAGACTTATTGTGGATGATAACAAACAATGTATTAAATTTTGGGAAAATGATTATACATACATTATTACTATATTGGTATTGTTATTAAATAAGAATCAAGCAAGGCATTCAAAATAACTTACTGCTTTGTCTCCAAGCTGCTCTACCCTACAGTGCAGGAAGGCCGTTTGCCCTACCGCTGTGGTCACATTCCTAGGAACGTTGAATTCGAAGTAGGGGTACGAACTCACGTTGGGGCCAAGACTGTCGTCGTCGTAATGTGGTAACCCTGAAACTAGAGAAAATCAAAACTTACAATTGGAAAGCTTTTGGTATGTCGTTAAGAACCCTCCTTATATTATATATGATGGTGAGTTTTTAGACTGTTTTTGGCGTTTTTGTAAACTTGCTCCAGCCAGCAATATATGTAGAGGCAACAACACTTGCAAACATCTAACTTGTATGAATGTTGTTATCAGATGAACTCTTTTCCAGAATGAAACCCTTTTTATTAGGAACTAGCTGTACCCGGCCACGCGTTGCTGTGGCTCAGTCTGGTTAAATGGAAAATAAAGAAAAGAGAAAGCACACGTTTCTAATATGTTTAATTTCACAATGCTTGTGGGTATACAATATTTTTTATGTCTTTCAGCCACTCTCAGTCTGTCGCGTTCATTGCCGTGCTCGCAAATGATCGCATCACTCCAAGAGGTCAATTCACGATATGATTTTAATTCAAATGAAAGATCGATTGCACTGAAAAAGAAGAAAGAAAGTTATAACAAAAACATATAAAATTGCAAAACATTAAAAAAGGAACTGAATAATATTGTTAAGTTTGTAAACGTCTTTGTTCTTGGCGGCAACAATAGCTCGTTCACTCAGCCAATCGTGATTCTTATAATTGATTTGTCAACTGTCAAAATGTTTTGACAGTTGATATTCAATATTTGATATCCTTGTCCCCGACAGGTTCGCATAGGTAATGTTTTCTGATTTCTAATTTTTTTTATATACACCGATTTATATATATAAATAAAAATGAAAAAAAATTTCCGTTGACGAATATCAACTTTACTCAAAATTTCAAAGCGATCCGTAGAGAACTTCCGGAGATTAGCGATCTTCAATTAACGAACATTTACATTTTTATTTATATAGATTGTGTTAAAAATCCCAAGGGGAAGTCCAGTGCTTTAATAACATAACATCACTATAGGGGTTGAACCATGAATTTTCGGTATTGATACCCTCTTTTGTAAATTTAAGGAGGCTTTGAAAATATTCAATGGATCACTGATGTGACGTGGTTGAAAAACTTATGGATATAATTGGGTTAAATCAAACTTAAGACGAATTAGTTTTATAAAATTTTCCATAAATATAAAATAAATTAATTTTAAGTCTTTTATATTGAAAAACATATTCTCAGATAACGACAAAGTGGAAAGAGATATTGAACGGTGAGATGCAGTTTGAAAAAAAATCAAAAGGGTATTCAAAGACATGTACTAAATCCAAGCAATATCAAATTGTGTTTAAATTATGGTTCACAAAAGCGTGTTAGAGTTCAAATTTATTAATTTAGGTGAAACGCGGACGCGAAAAATTGATGAAAGGAATAACGTACTTAAGAAAAAATATATGCTCTGAAATCAATATGTGGTCTGTCGATACATGAAAAAATAGAAAATGTAATCATTAAGAATGAATATGAGTTTAAAATATATTATATGTGTTTGGTGGATTACTATATAAAGGACGTTTTGTTAGTTTGGATATGTTGAACATATGGGTGACGAAATATTCACTCAACGAGTTTACAATGGAAGCTTTAGTCAATATTGTGGAAGACGACGATCGTAGGAGAAGTGTGTTTTTTTAAAAGGAACTGTATGATATGATGTATTGATGGGAAGGAGTTGAAGTACACATGTTGTGATAGGCAAGTTTAGTGATTTGTCCTCTTAGCCTACCCCAACAGGGAAATCACAAATTCATAAACTGTCGCTATTGTATCATATCCTTAACTGCCCCGCCACCCCCTCATATCTCGGCGAAAATTTTCAGCGTCTTGCCAATCATCGTTTAGCGCTACGCTCAAACAGAGATTGTCTATTGGCCTTTCCAGTTCCCCGCTCCTCTTTTTTTACGTCGTCCTTTACTGTCCATGCAGTGAGACTCTGGAATCAGTTACAAACCAATATAAGACTCGTTCCGTCCTCGGCATGCTTTAAAAAGCGACTGAAAAAACTCTTAATTTCTAGTCAGTAAAATAACGTATTTCATTCCTAATTTTTCCTATCCTCTCCATCATCCTTTCCTTTCCTTTTGATTGGTGATATCTCACTTTATATAAAAAAGAAAGTTCGGGTGATTGTCCGTCTTCGTGGGGTTCATGAAATTATGCTCACGTATGTGTTTATGGATCCCATGGGGATGAATAGTCATTTGAATGATTTATGCGACCGCGAACTTGTTTCTTTAACTTTTGTCTGGTTGGTTGGAAGAGATTTCCGTCTGGCAATAATCCCACTAGACTGTATTTGCAATAAAAGTTTAAATAAATAAATATGGACCATATTTTAAAGGAATAAATCACATTTTTATAAATAATATGCATTTTTTAAAAATACTCCCACATAAAATAAAAAAAACATTTATTATACTAAGAATCATAAAATATATAAGTTAAAACTTTATTTATTTAACTTTCTTGCCAAAAAAGAAAATGTATCTTGCGGGCAGGATTTCATTCCAAGCATAAAAAGTGCTAGGAATCAAATCAAACAATTTAAGTTGGGGGTTATTGAAGCGTTGGACGACATAAATTACTTCAGACAAAACAAAAGGAAAATCAATATCCTTTTTCCAGGATAAATCCTAAATATCACACTGCCTTGCGATTTTCAGGAAGCTCTAAGAACGACTTAAAAAGAAGCTTTTTCAAACTAAGTTGATTCACTTCAGTGCATTTCAAGTCATACCAACTCCAATGAGCCATTGAAAGTAGCGCCACTTTAAGGCTTGAACTTTTTTTCTAAAACAAAGTTTTTCTTTCTTTTTGGTGAAACAATTTTGAATTTAGTGTATGATGAGTTGAAACGGAATTATTTTTCTGAGAAATCTTGAAAGAAAGATTTTACGCAACTTTGAAGAATAATGACAGTTAACTGGAAGTTGAAAATGAGAAAAGGGAGGAAATTAATGTACATTTTCATAAGAAAATATCCGACTTAGGGGTTACTATTTCTTTGAAATTGTATTATATATTACTTGATAATATTATTTTTTTAAGTAATTTATTCAACACCTTTTCAATATAAGTTGCTATTTTTTTAATAAAATACGTTAAAAATATAATTATTACCATCACAACCACGCCATGTCAATATTATTGGGCTTAGCAGAAAGAACATATCTTCACTTCATTCGATTCTGGCAAAACACCTTTTGCTTCTAATACTCTCCTCTTATATTTTGGAATATTTGTCATTTGTAGAATAAATTCATGAAAAATTCATAACTTATACTTTGTTTAAACATTAGCGGAAAGTACATTGTACCGTTGATAAATAAATAATTTAAGCTTTTTTTAAAATTCAATTTATTTATTTGTTCCACCTTTTCCTTGGTCAAACTTTTTGTATCATTTGTATTACTCGTATGGATTATTTTTGTAAATCTTTCAAAATTCATTATTTCTATGAGGTTGTGGGAACCACGGTCGTCGCTGAATATTGTCAACACATACGGTCAACGACCGACGAAACGACCTTTGGATATGTCCAAAGGTCACATACCAAAACATTGACGCGGCCGGACATCGCGCCGTTTCCGTAAACAAATTGTTTACCCACAATACTATTTACGATTCATTCCACAGTAGAAAGAGAACGCATCACGCTGTCTCGCCGTTTTCGCAAACAAATTGTTTACCCACAATACTATTTGCGATGTCAGCAATACTTCAATTAACCATTTCTGCACGCACAGAAGCGAGATAAAAATATATCGCGGGCGCACTCCCGCGCCCATTCTGAAATGTATAAATACCCACATACCGATAAATAAAACATTAATTCACTCTCTCCTTCCACATTGCTAATTGACGTATTTTATTTATTTACCAACAACTACTATCATCATCTCTTCAGATAAGAAGTATTTCGCTAAAAGGTCAAATCTTTTTCATCTTTAGCATTGCGTCTTTACTCAATCTGCATTATTTTCTATTTTTTTCTTATTTAATAAAACATGGGTTTTCTAGACCCCTTTTTTGTTACGTCAAAGTTTCGCTCGCATCCTCATGTTTGGATTAAGATGAAATTATTAACCAGATTTTCTTCCCCTGAAATGCTCTAGTCGATAAATATATATCATAACCCACCATTCACTCCATTGGCTAATGTAACTCTTCTCTCGGTGCCGCACTTCGTACAGCTATTTGATAAGAATATGCTGTCAAGATAAAATATCCTCGACATTCTTTAGTATTTCATTTATAAAATTCACTCATCATATTGTTTTTGAGAAAAATGTTAGTAAAGAAATATTAATCTTGTTAGCTGGTGTTAAAAAAGGAGGTTTTGAAAAAATCAAGAACTGAAGAAAAAAAATAAGTGAAACGAAAAATTCTTTATGGAAAAAAATTTGATTTAGTAAACAATCTGAAAGAAAATAAAAAAAAAGTTTTTTTTGTGCTATTGAAACATGAAAGGAGCAAAACATTAGCTTTTTTTAACCTTTCCCCTCCTGTGCTAAAAAAATCCGCTTGTTCTAGTATTGTGTATTCAATACACATATAAACATGAGCTATTTAAAATTGGAAAAATTAGAATATTCATAGCCAATCGCTTAAATTAATTAAATTTGAAATCAAAAGTGATAATTGAAATTCAATTGCTAAAAACATGAAAAAAAACAACGCCCACGTTCAAAAAACGGGCAAAGCGACCGCCTCTATCAAAAGCCGCCGACCTACTGAGCGAGAGAAGCGAGCGAACTGAGATTCTATTTCTTGCGTTCCCATATACTGAAGTAGAGTGAAAGTGAGACGTGAATAGCGTCGTTTCCTCACCCATAGTGGTTATTTAGAATTAATATACCTACGTCACACACTGGCACACATTTGATTGTATTGGTGAATTTATTCCCGATTTTCACAAAATATCTCTGCCGATAAGTGCTAATTATTATCAATTTTATTTTTTTCATTCAATGCGTGAATGTATTACGGAGGAATACCTAAAATTTGAAGCCAGTATTTACTATGTTTATAGAGATATTAAAGTTTTTAGAAGCAATGTGTATTAGTTGCACATCACAGGGAAGGTTAGGTTAAGAAAGCGGTAATTACAAAGCTATGTTATTTGTGTTTTCCAACAATCACGTTTGATCAAAAAACTCATTAACTTAATATATGCCATTAATTATGGATTCGTTTTAAGGACAAGAAATCTTACCCTTATTTAGATATAATTTTATTAATTTCATGTTTCACTAATTTGAGATTACTTAGCAAATATGTTGGGTTAAGCAGCGCTTTGAGATTAGAATCAACTCAATGCCACATATACACGGTACAGTAAATAAAACTAGTGGATAAAAAATCATTCCTTGGGTAGATCTTCTCCCTGGCTCCATCCCAACTCACTGTTTGCGAAGACTGTTGGGATCAGCTCTCCTCGTCCTCAGGTTGGATGCTCTTCTGTCCCGGACTACGTCCCCCAGGTCGTGCCTCTGCATCAGGTTATCTTTTTGCACCATCCACGAATTCTCTGGTCTTTCTCTGGTTGTTATTCGAGGAAGATCCATGGAGATTGCCTGGTTCACAATGTGATCGGGTGTTCTGCGTCCAACGCGCTCATACCATCTCAATAGCCTCTTCTCCATCTTGCTGTTGATGTCTGTAACACCTAGACTTCCACAAATGCGTGAGCTTTTTATTTTGTCTCTTAGGGACACACCAGCTGGCCATCTTAATATGCGCATTTCAGCGGTTTTTAGTTGCCTAGAGTAAGAGTTATACATCGTCCAGCATTCGGAGTCATATAGGAGTGCGGGTCTGACAATCGTTTGATATACTTTTCCTTTTAACTTTACTGGCATTTTCGGATCACATAAAACTCCCGTCATTGATCTAAACTTCATTCATCCCACACTAATTCCTTAGGTAGATAAAAAAGGAAAAACATTTAAGTGCTTTTCTGGTACATTAAGAGGTGGTAAATATTTGTCCCTTTATTTTTTGGTTTTTATTTATCCAATAGTGTTTGAAACAGAAATTTCTGGCACCGAATCATCAATCGTACAAATTCATCCGTTGAAACGTCGTCATCCGTTGAATACTCATCTTCGCAAAAAAAAACGTCTAGCGCTGGAATGCTTGGCTTAGAAGCTTCCGATGCAAAATTATTCTAAAGTATCCCAGAACTCGCTGGTAGTTGAACAAATTCAAAAGAGATATCTGTGATACATTTATTGCAGAGAGTATGGGTTTTACTCATGGCTCCATCCCATTTTTTTATAAGGTATGCGTGAATATTACTCGTTAAGCGTCAGAACTCCCTGATGTTGAAAAAACTTCCTGATAGTTGAACAAATTTAAAACTCCCAGATCGTTTAATAAATCCAAAAGAAATTTCTGCGATACCTTTATTGCAGAGTGTGTGAAATTTTACCCATGACTCTTTAGCGGGATGCTTTATTGATACGTCGTGATGATTATGATTGTTTTGTATTTAAAATAAAATACGTCGATTCAGGAATGCGGGAAGTGAGAGTGAACAATCAATGAATAGTAAACAGCAATGAATGGTCAAGTGAATAATAATCTTTATTTGTCGATAAGTAGGTATTTATAGATGTGCGTGAATGCGCCCGCAATATATACTTTATCTCACTCCTGCGCGTGCAGAGGTGTTTGCAGACGTTGCGGATAATATAGTGGGTAGAATATTTATTGGCGAAAACGGTGAGACAACGCGATGCGTTCTCTTTCCACCGTGGAATGTAACGTAAATATTATTTGCGTGTAAACAATATTAGTGTTCTGGAATGCGACCTTTGTACATGTCCGAAGGTTGGTTCGTCGGTCGTTGACCGTGCGTGTTGACAATATTTAGGGACGACGGTATTCCCTACAACTCTATCCTAATTTATTTATAAGGTATGCTTGAATATAACTCATCAAGCGTTAAAACTCCGTGATAGGTGAACAAATCAAAAAGTCTCTAATAGTTGAAAAAATCCAATAGAGATATCTGCAATACCTTTGTTGCAAACAGTCTGGATTTAAGATGGATCCAGGACTCTTTCCCTCATTTTTTAATGGACATGCTTGAATATAACTCATTAATATTAAGTCAGTAGGAAAAATAAAAACAGAAATAAAAGCAAACCCTGTGTTGATTGATAAAATCATATGTTTAATTTACTCAAGAATTAGTTAGGCAAATGAATTAAGACTGTTTTCGGTGTCATATTCTTAAATTGAGCTGATAAAATCATCAATACTCGCACATGGAATGTCTTTGTCGAATAAATTAACCAATATCGATATTTTTCGAATCTTACTGGATAAGTTGAAGGTTGAACTAAATAAAATAATATTTTTTTTTAGTTTAACTTTGACACATAAATATCAATGGTTCCGTTGTCTTTATTTGTAGGCTTTTAATATTTTATTTTTTATTAAATCAGTTATAAATGTAAAATAAAGAAAATGATCAATCCAACTCAGTTCTGGACTTCTTAGTTATTGTTATAGTAAAATTAATTTTTGTCAAATAAATTAAAGTTCTATTAACCTTTATTAAATGCGCATGCTTAATTTTTTGGTTATAAATCTTCAAAAATGTTTTTATTTCTTAATAAATCTAAACGCAAGTTAGTGTAAAGTTATTTCAATGCCGATTATGCGATCTTTAAATAAATTTAGATTCTAAAATGTGATTTTTACTAACAGATCGAAACATTACTTTTGTTCTACAGTGTGATGTAGGGATGAAAAAGAGTCTACACGAAAAGTCTCCTCGGTGTCAGTACACACAAAATGGCCTCCATAATTTAGTCGATAAAACACCAGCTGACGGAAGAGGTTAAACACTTGTTGGTATCCAGATTTAAAAAATGGTTTCAGTTTGGTTTGTAGCTGCGAGGTTGTAAAGGTGCATGACCATATGGAAACGCACTGGACTCGTGTGCGGAAGGTCACCCGTTCAGACCCCATGCTTTGCTACTTACCTCGAATAACACAGGTAATCGAGGGTACAAAGATCCCTTTGACTTTGATCATAGCTATTCTTAAAAGAACTGAAAAAGTGACGATGTGATCCGATTATCTAGTACAACGGTCATGTCAGTGAGTTTGCTAGTGTTCAGTGACTCACTCACTTGAAGATGAGTAAAAGGAAAAAATGGACGAAAAATCCACGGCAATGTTTCAATTTCCAGCATTGATGTTAAAATAACGAGGGATTCTTTACTACGAGGTCTAGTAGTGATAAGGACGACTAAACTGGCACCCTTTTGCATTGTTTTTTTTTTTGTATTCCATTGAATATCGAACCCGAAATCACCGGGTGGATGTTAAGATTCATACTAACTAGGCCTGTGAAGTAATCTATTGGGGAAGGCAGAAAGAGCAAAACTTTTCTATCACTTTATATTTTCTTTGTCTTTTCCACACCACAGTTCCTTCTGTTTATCTTGTTTTTTTGGATTTCATTTTTTTTAATGCGTTAATTCGATCTATTGATACTTTTCTCAGCCGTCATCTTCTACGATTTCTACTCATGCTTGCGTTATAAACTTATGTATTTAATATTTCATCCCCCATCTTTTTAATATTGTATATCCAAAACTTCTTTCGATTTTCCCCTTTTCAACACATCAGCTTTTCACATTCATCCTTTGTAAAAATATTACCTTAATATACCATACATGGTTTTCGATTAAAGCCTTACTAACGCCTTTTTAGCTACTTGAAATAAATCTGTATTCAACAAAAGTGTAATAAATACGTGTTAAATGCATATAAGCGACACATTATTTTATTTTATTTTTTTGTACGTTTGATGAAATTAACAAAAAAATTAAACCTGAACAATGTTGATGCTTGCGCAAAAAGATTCCAATACAGTAAAAATTAATTATCGCCCACAGTGATTTCGTTTCGCACTTTAGTGTAAACGCTACTTACGAGTACTTGTAAAAGAGCGTTCGACGTTTCCAGTCGAATTTCTTCCGGTAGTCGCGCCAATAAACACGATTCGTTCCCCCGCTTTTCAATAAATTTAATTCCCTTCTATTCCACCCCGCATTGACGGTGTCTGGCGTTGCTTGGATTCAATAAAATGAAAAACGGGGAAAATTGAACCAGAATCAACCCTAACAGCAAATTAAAAAAAAAATTAAATTTGATAGCGTTTTGAAGAAAAAATACTAATGGTACATATGTACCGTGAATAGGTATACAAATCCTCGTAATCAAGTATGATTAT
Organism: Odontocerum albicorne; assembly: GCA_949825065.1. Taxonomy (NCBI): domain Eukaryota; kingdom Metazoa; phylum Arthropoda; class Insecta; order Trichoptera; family Odontoceridae; genus Odontocerum; species Odontocerum albicorne. Next base: position 7,325,137 of record OX463856.1, read on the forward strand.
CAGATGTCATGGGGAAAGAAGACGCTTATGCGTGTTTTGATTAAATGTGAGCAAACTGTTGCATTTCAGCAAGCACACAATCTAGAAGGATAAAATCCAAAGTTCTGGAGTCAGATATATCAAAGTTCTATGCCGATTAGCAGGTTTAATCTGGTACATCTTTTTGTAAGATAAAATTTTATACATGCCTTTTTAGTGTTGCTTAGAAGCACTATAATAATTAATGATAAGCAGGATATAAGCTAAAGAAAAAGATTTCTTCAGATGTAAAACTATCTAATAGTCAAACCAGCATGGGAGTGAATCCTCCAAAAATCAAACCTGAGGCACCCGCTTACTTAACGTGAATGTAACCGTTCGATCACGGCCAACGACATATTTATGGTATACTATTACGTTATTTCCCAGTTTGGGTTGTATTTATTAATGTGATACTGCTATACGTATATTTAATACATATATGGAAGTGAAAATAGACTGTAGAAACGGTGATAGGAGATAAATTAATGCTGTACATATATTAACACGATCGATTATATTAAAAAGTGTGATTCCCTCTGGCTGCTAAAAAAAATTTCTCAGTATTTTTTAAAATTTTTCAATGTCTTGACTGGTTGGAAGAAATTACAATAGAATAATAAATTCCTCAGGCTGTACTATATACAATAATTTTATTTTATATAATTAAATTTTATTTTTTGTTTCACTTACTTTTGTTGTACTATATACAACAAAAGAAAGTGAAACAAAAAAAAATTAAACTTGTGAAAGGAATTATCAAGGAAAAATATGATTTATATTTTGATACCAGAACAAAAAAATTACACTTTGAGGCGATTTGGGCATGTCGAACGGTTATAATTTACTCACTGACAAAACAGTAGGGAAAATCATACATCTTTCTTGCGAGTAAAATACTGAGACAGTTACATTTGGATCACATTAATGAAATGAGTTAAAAAAGAAGACAAAAAAAACATAATATAATATATCAGAAGATGAGTGTATGTTTAGGCAAATATATTTTTTGAGGTGGAAATATCTGATGATTATTGTTGGTTCTCTCTGTTAACCCTAAAAGAGGTTGGATGAATCGGTAAAACAATGCGGTCTACAAATTTCGTCTCCGTATCACACTCTTCAATTTGGCCATATGACCAATTAGAAGATGCTACAAAAGTAAAAAAAAAAAAAAAAAGAAATGACAAACTCAATGCTATTGTTATATTTTCATTTCAAAATCGAATATCTGTATCAAAATAAATATATCCAAAAATTAACAAATATAAAATAACCCCCATACGTCAAGTTTTTTTGAAAATTTCTCAATATATTAAAAGGATAAAATAAATCAAAATTATCCTTAAGTGTCGAAATAGTCCGCCAAATTTCAGACATGAAATAATTATTTAAAATTCAAATTACCCATACCTTAACGCGCATAAATTTCCAGCGCACAATAGTCCAATGCAAAAATGTCCCTGCGCTAGAACATTTTGGTGCAAAGACGACCGGTGCACAAACGTTCTGAGCAGAAACTCATATCCTCAGTGAGATACAGGCAAAAGCCTTGTTTACAAGGTATCCGACAAATGAAAGAGAACAAACCCAGATCCATCAAAATTGTATGTCCAAATCAAATTACCTGTTGTTTTTTCGCAAATTGTGTATATTTCTTGTCATGTGTAATAATAAATATATAAAAAAGAAACGTCTGGCGTGAAAACGCCCCTGAGCTGAAACGTTTGGTCGTAAACATGCTGCAGCGCAAAAACCTTTGACGCTCAAACACTCTGGAGTAATAACATCGGGCGTAGAATCGTTCTTTACAGACACGACCTGCGCTGAAACATAGGGCGAAGAAATGTTGTAGCGCAGAATCCTCCAGCGCAGAAATGTTCTTGCGTTTTAACTGTGGTTCTGTTCTGATGTAGCAAAAACATTCTAGACCCCTAATTTCAAGTTAAATACATCTCAATTAACATCCAATTTATCACAACGACTTCGCTCATCAAATTAACCATTACCAATTTGGTTTAAATTACCGATTTAAAAAAAACGTTAATTTTTATTCCCTGATTTTAACTGTTTTATATCACTAGGGAATTCGTAATACCCTTATGAGACATCAATTCACATTAAAAGCAAAACAAATAGACACATTCATATTAATTTCATATTAAATGTGTTGTAAGCTTTAAAAATTCCGATGGGCTTGCGTGTAACAGACCCATTAAAGGATAAAAATCCATCGAGGAAAAAAATATAAAATACGGAAAAAGGAAAAATCCAGAAACAAAGCAAATATTGAATCAATATTTTTACAAAAAAGAGAGAAAAACACCGATAAAAAATATCGTTTATTTGCTTACGTTTTCCATTTTATTTGAATAATAAAATAAATATTTTCCCCATATTTGAATCGCATTACAATAATTTCCCGTAAATACGTAGGTATTCAAATTAGTGTAAACATATTTTTAAGCTTAATGGATCAGTTTTTATTTTTGAGTTCGTGGTAAATTTTCGTTTTATAATATGATACGATTTTGAAAGGTTATAAATAATTTTTTACTGTGTTTTTGATACTTATTTATATTTAGAATCCATCTTTCTTCACTAGGATCATTTATGACAGCACGGTTAAGGTAAAAAAATTGATAGTAAGATAGTTAATATAATATATTGAACTTATTAAAAAAAAGTGACAGACTGCATAAGGCTTTTGAAAGTTATCACACAGAGTGTAAATACTTTGAATAATTTTAAAGTGAGAATGTACATAGCTTACTCGGATATGGATATGGTACTATATATTGATTTTATCGGTGTTCAATTTCAGGATGGTGGTGATTAAATAGACGGAAGAATACCTAAGTGTTTTTATTTTCTCTTCACCTACATAGTAAAACCTTTTTCATTTACCTTTTCACATTGCTGAATTGTGCATGCAATGAAGGCCAGTACTAGGAATTGTAAAAATAATATCTTTTTTTATGCATTTATTGATTGTTTTCCCTCAAGCAATCAAATTAAAAACAACCCTTAATTTCACGCTCCTCCATTTTTTATTTTGTTTTCGTTTTTTCACAAATTTTTGATTCTCAAACATTCCAAGATCTCTGAAAAAAATGTTTCATTTCGATGTGCATTTTTAATGTGCTCGTATATTGGAGTAGTTAAAGGATATTTATAATTTTGAGGTTATCATTTTTTGTTTGTTAAGGCTTTGGATCTCCTGAGTCATAGTCAGGATATTGTTTGTATTATATGTGTGGTAAGTAGTATGCACGTACATACTGCTTTCTGATGTTTATGTGTATGATTCTGTTAATGTTTACATTTTTATGAAAAGTCGATTGTATATTTATGCGAACTCAAAATTTGAATTTGAGTGTCATTATTGTAAATATTTTTAATGGTCGATTAAACACCGTACATCGTTATAAATAAATAACATAGAACCTGTTATGTATTGTCAATAAGTTCCATCTCAGATAGTAAATTTATATTTTTTCATTGAGATATTTTATTTTCATACAAACATTCTTTCATTTTTATTTCAGTGTAAAATATTGTTATACGTAAATCCTAAAAAAAGTGTAAACAAATGGCAAGAAAACAAATTGTTGATCATTTCTAAGATAGTTTTTAAGAGGATTTAAAACTTTTCCTATCAAACTCGACTGAAATGCGAAAATGTAAATGCGCCCAAATAATTGATATTCGGTCTCGGGTATTTTCCTCGAAAAAAGGAACGGGCAGGCGACCAGAGAGAAAAAAATACAACTCAAATAAAAGTTTTGTTGAAAAATGAAATAAAACGAAACGAAACAAAGATGGAAACAGTTCCTGCAATCTTCCAAGTGATATTATTCACAGAGGCAAAGCCTATCAATTAGAAAGTTTTGCCTCAGGAGCGCGACAACGCTAAAAGAATTAACCGGGAGATTTTTGCCCCGACAAAAAATGTTATAACACCTCGTGAAATCGTTTGATCACTCGTGAAATAAAATGAACTAAGAAAAATTTTGGAGGAAAAAAATGTATTAGGCAGGTTCGAGTTATCATCACCATCACACCATGTGTCTATTGAAGTAGGCAAAGATAACAGATCTCCACCTTAATCAATTCTGCCAAACGCATTTCACTTCTGACACGTTTATACATATCGTGATGCATATTTTTGTACGATAAAAATATTTTTCTCTTCGTTCTATCAGAATTTGAGTAATATGGATAATACCATGTTGTTCTAAGTCTTTCTAAACTTTTCGTCTTTTCTACACTACTCATATATATATTTTCCGTTGACTGGTTTAAGTCTGGTAAATTTATTAAATACATTTAATTAACAACGAGTAGTTGATAACACGTGTGCCTGTAAATAAAAAAAAAACTGTTTTTAATATCTTAACCAGTACACCGCGTTAAAAATCAAATTCCACGAATCCTTGTTTAGAACCACTGATATTTGATTACGCCACCAAGTAAACATGGCATTCAAGTAATTTTCTGATAATAAATAATAGTCATTACTCTTAAGGATACTCATTAAATAAAGGAGATAAACTAAACATTACGTAAAATACACAAAGGAATGCTACAGATCAGATCACAGGCGTTTGTGTTTCCCGCGAGGAACACGTTAAAATGTTTAAAAGTTGGATAAGGTGTTTTTAGTAATTAATAACTATTTTTCGGATAAAGGAAAACAAAATATACTCTGTCAACAACAGGTTTAAAAAAAACCCCTAAACTAAACATTTTGAGTCAATGGAAAACAAATCATTGTCTCGTGAAGTTCATAATAATCCTTGACGACATACTCCATACCCCACGATTCGAACAGTAATTATTAAGAGTTGTATCATTGCGTCTCTCCCTTGGTAAGCCCAATGCATTGAGACTCTTTCTCTTATATGTCGTTATTCAGCTCTTCTGGTTACCAATAGGATCTTCAAACTTTTTGAACAATAGGAATGTGCCCAAAAAATTTGAGGAATCGCCGTTGTGTATTGATAGTTTAATCAAATCTGTTGGATCTCAATTTAAAACCGGCATATTGCAAAGTATTGTTTATTAATAGCAATGTAGTATATAAATATCTTATTTTTTAATAACACATAATATTAGGGCAATTTTAAAGCATACATTTGAGAGAGCCATCAAACAACAGCCTGAGTTCATTTCATAATATTTTTAACGTTGAGATACGCCCTTACGCAAGATTTTTTCCAGACCATATCGATAAATACGTTACCGTTTTTCAAAAAAAATAATTATCAATTGATACGATTTTCAATAAAATAAACATTGTTTAAAACATTTTTCTTCCTCCGAAAATTTTCATCTACTTACAATTTACAACGGTTTGGACTCATGTCCACGCAATGATTTTCATATCCTGTAGAAACTTTTAATTTCAAGTCAGAAATATATGATAATTTGTTTCATTCCTGATTTTTCATTCTTTTCATCATATATTTTTTTCTTTTGATATATGGTACCTCACTTTAATTTTTCTTTGAATATTTTTCATGAATTTTATAAAGATGATTGAATATTTGATTTTTTGCCACCATGTAACTCCATTGATTAATTTTTGTTTAGTTGGATGGAAGAGATTTGCCATCTGGCAATAAGCTCGTCAGATTTTTTCACTGTTAAATGTTAAAAACAAACAAATAAATAAACAGCATTCAGCAAAGAATTCAAATTCTTTAAAAAACTCATCCTCCATATTTTCGATAACATTTGTTGACAGCAACATATTGTTATGAAGGCTTAAATTCCCTCTCGTTAGTACTGGAAGAAAATTTGATCTTTAAAGGATATATAATATGCCAAAAAGTTGGCGATACTATATTAGAGCATGAGGCTCCAAAATATTAATTGCAATTAAGTTCATGGACATTCGCATTCCTGTAATGTATTGGATTACACTTTCGTTATACACAGTACAACCTGGCGGGCTTATTGCAATGTGGCAATCTACTCCAACTAACCAGAAAGTTGTCAAAGCAACCTTTAGGAAAAACCAGTCTGGAATCCTTTTTAAAATAATCTGGGTCCAGCGGAATTTGAACCTGCAGCCTCCGGGTTGGGAGACAGGCGTCTTACCAACTAGGCCACGAAGGTCGTCATGTGTGTTTTATGCTTCACCAATATAAGGTACTGTTAATCAATTTCTATGAGATATTAAGATCAAGCTGAACTAGATTGGAAGACAATATGAATATAAATAATAGCTGATGTGGCCTAATTAAGCCATAAAACAGGAATTTCAATACGCGTATACTAATACACCTCAACTTTTATATTGCTAATTTACTAAAAAGCAAAAAAATTTACTCTGGATAATATTGATAATAAAAGGACAATTTATAAAGCACCGCTTAGAGAGCAAACTCTGTACAAGAACATTAAGAATATTAAAAAAAAAAATATTGGCAATTCATCAAATCTATACTGTATAACAATTTTGCTGTACACCGTAAAACTTGGTGGGCATATTATCACGAGGCAAGATATTCTCTACAAATATTTGTTTTTCTCCATTATTTTTTCCATTCTTATTACATCATATAATATTTGTATCTTGGCGTTTGGAGATATAGATTTTTTTTATTTTGTTTGTTGGTTTTGTGTTTTTATTTATATTTTTTTCCGGGTTAAGACACTTTATACCCGGAAGTATATTTAAAGTGCTGCGAGTCATTTTTTTTTCGTAATTAACGCCCCAATTTAAATCAATCGTCGTTTATATTATTTATATGATACACTCAAATATGTCTTAACCGGAGAAAGACTTTGAATTTATTTGTCGTGGTATGCTGAAAATGGATCGACCAACCGATAATTTTTTTTTCAAGTTTTTACTTTGTATCGGACAAACTATTTTGTTGTAGTAAATTCTTTAGATATTTTTTATATTCCAAAGATATATGCGTAGATTACACTAACCATTCCCTTTCTTTAAGGGTCTCGTGGTTGACTACCAATGGGATAACTACAAGACTTCAAAGAAAAATACAAACTTTGGACGTGATTTCGCCATAACATTTTCTTTACCTTCCCTTCTTATAATTTCTTCAGTGTTCGAAATTCTTATTTTAATAGCATGTATCATTACATGTCCAACATATGCTTTATGGAGCGACACTTGACTTGTTTGTCATATATTTGTTTTTCCATATATAATACTATATTTGAAGCACCCATATACGCTCAAACATAGATTGTGTATTGGCCTTTCCAATTCCCCGCTCTTCTTTTTTTACGTCGTATTTTACTGTCCATGCAGTGAGACTATGGAACCAGTTACAAACAAATGGTAGACTCGCTCCGTGGTATCTTTAAGAAACGACTGAAAAAAACTCTTAATTTCAAGTCAGTAATATAACCTGTTCCATTCTTCTCCACCATCCTTTCCTTTTCTTTTGATTGATGGTATCTCACTTCCTGTGAAAATGAATGTTTGGGTGATTGTCTGTGGGATTTGTGGGCATAATTACGTATGTGTTCTTGGATTTCGTGGGGATTGATAGTCATTCGAATGTTTTTTACGACCATGTAACTTGCTTCACTTACTTTTGTATAGTTGGTTGGAAGAGATGGCTTCCTGGCAATAAGTCCGTCAGATTGTATTTGCAATAAAAGTGTTAAATAAATAAATATTAAAAAAGTTGTAATTTGTTATAATCAAACACTGTTTACTCCACTTTACATAGAGTAGAATAAACAGTGTTTGATAAAACCAATTACAATGTCGTTGAACCTCCACAATTTAACCATAAATAATATATTTAAGAAGTTTTCTTACCCTGTTCTATAGTTTTATTACAAAGGCGATTATCGCTTTGGATATCCACTTCCAGGTATTAATAATGCATCATTTGCTCAGTTATTTTGTTCTTTATGACAATAAGATTTTTATCGAATAAGCTTTATAAATGATCGCTGATAAATAAAAATCACGAGATATATAAAATAAAATTTCAGGGGGTAAATTGTGCATTATTATATTTTACGGAAAAATCATTCGAGTTTATTTAATCTAAAATTAGAAGCATTGTTAAATTTAAAAATAAATAGGGATGAAATACGATGTTAATTTTGAAAAAGAGGTTGAAAAGAAACACTCAAAACGAAAGCTTGAATTATAAAGGGTTTAGTTGTGTATTTTTAAAACTTTTATCACGAATTTTTATGACGATGAAAATAAAAATGTTTTTTGATATTTATAAAATTGTAATGTTCATTAATTACTTTTCTACTTAATTATACTACTATCAAGTCATGTCCATTTTGAGGTAGGCAGAGACGTAAGGTTTTCATATCTTATTATCCATAAAAACAGCCCTTGCCACATCAATATTCGTCATATATGCTTATTTGTTTCATATGCTTATCATCTTTTACTAAGTCAAAATTTCTTCAACTTTATCTCTCCATTTTTCCTCAACCAGCCTGTTACTCGCACGTCATCCTATTAAAAGAGAGGAATCTCTACTTTTAGTGCAGGTTAAATTAAAAACTTCATTGTCATCGCCATTTACCATGCCTCCATTTATGCATAGAGATTCATTCGTCCGATCATGCATATTCATATATTATAAAGGCTTTTTACTTTTTTAAGAATTTTATTACTGGCCACGCCATGTTTTTCTAGACTTTCCTTAACTTCTCGTACCCCTTCTTGTATATATTTTTTGTCAATCTTTCATTATTTTTTTCTGCGTAGTCGCACTATTTCAATACTTTTTTCTTCATACTAAGCACTGTATATTCTTACGGTTCATATTATTTCCTTATTTTTTCATCTTTTACATATATTATATAGTATACTTTCCACACATTCTTCGCGACGCTCTCATTTCTGCTACATTTAACTTAATATCATGTTTTTTTTGCCATGTCCAAATTTCGCTCGCATATGCCACTAATATAATCAAAATTCCGTTATCAGTACGCGATATTTCAAATCAAGATTCCGTAATCTGATGTGCTTCTCTTGAAATACTTCAGTCGGTAAACACATTGAGTGGATGGTGGGTTGAACAATACACAAGAAAAGTGAACTTAAACATTATTATATGCTGCATTTTGTTCAATTATAGAGTTATATCAGTTTTTATACTTACACAATTAAACAGAAAGAAAAAAATGAAGCGAATTTTCTCGTTTCTACTTACTGGTTAAGGTTCTTGTTTTGAAGATTAATATATCAGCAACAGTTACTTTTTATTTTGTTTTCTTTTGTTTTTTTTAATCTAGATATACGGGGGTGTGGGCTGAAAGCCCCCCGATGTCCTTGCGATCGGGCTCGCCCTACATTAGTGGGTGTATCTCGGCCGGGGGAATGTTTGTGGGATGAGCCTGGACAATTTAGTGTCTTCTCTCTTAAATGTATTTTTTACAGTTTATTTTGAGATGTACTCGTATGTTGCAATACTCGGAATAAATTTGCAATATACTCGTATATGTACCTACACATAGTGTTGCTGTCAAGGAACCTTTATTTATTTGTTTGAATTGATCTGAGGCGGTTTTTGTGGATTTGTTTATTTTTCTGCCATCTATTTATTTTCTGTGTTTTTTCTCTCTCTTCTTTTTATTCTACATGTGCAAGGGTGTGGGCTAAAAATATCTGGTGTTCCCGTGGTTGGGCTCGCCCTATATTGGTGGGGTGTATCTTGGCCGGGGGGATGTTATTAGATGAGTCCAGACCTTTTGATACCTTCTGTCATTAATGCATTCTCTGCAATTTATGTGTTCTTGAAGTATATTTAAATGTATTATGTACTTACTATTTTCCTATCAATAAATCTATATTTAATTATTATTATTATTATAGTTATAATTTTTAAATGGACAATATTGGATTTATTGTTCTTTCTTTCTTATTTTCCCGTATTTCCCGTATTTTTATACGTTCTTCTCAACGCTGTTATTTTCACCGTATTAATTAGGTGTTAACATAAGTTGTGTCTGTTTTTTTTTTAATTGAAAAATGAGCACCAAAAGTAAAACAAAATGGTAAAGGTTATACGTTATTCGAAAGAAAATTTTCTGCTCTACAAGATATTGTGTTTGCTTTTACGTTACACATATTATTTTGTTTGATTACAATACTTCAAAATGGAATGTCAAGTAGACGAAAGTGAGCATTTTCGACACCTCCTTCTGCTCGCGTTTAATCGAGGGAATAAAGCTGCTAAAGCTGCTCGCGATATTTGCGAAGTGTTCGGTGAAGATGCTATGAATGAAAGGACAGCTTGTTGATGGTTTTTGCGTTTCAAAGACGGTAATTTCAACCTAAAACACAGAGCTTTCCGGACGATCAGTGGACTTTGATAAAGATCGCTTAAACCATATTATTCAGGAAGATCCCCTTTAAACATTTTTCAACACAATTTTTTTTCATCACCATTTTCAAACCAATTTTCATCATCAGTAATGATGCGGTAAAGGTGCCTTTGCTTATGGCCATGCGTAGCTCGATGACGCACGAGCAAACCAGCAGAAATTGTCAAACGTTGATTTTTGTTGTTTTCACTCAAAACATGTGGAACCATAGCGCCGAACTTCTGAACTTTTCCCATTAATGTAAGATAGCGGTATACAGTCATGCGACTACAATTCATCTGCTCAGCCAATTCTACGGTGGTTTGAAGGGGATCTTCATGAATAATATTGTTTAAGCGGTCCTCATCGAAGTCCACTGGTCGTCCGGAACGCTTTATGCCTTTCAGGTCGAGATTACCGTCTTTGAAACGCAAAAACCATCAACGAGCTATGCTTTAATAAATAACATATTCACCGTACACTTCGCAAATATCGCGAGCAGCTTTGGCATCTTTATTCCTTCGATTGAACGCGAACAGAAGGAGGTGCCGAAAATGCTCACTTTCGTCTACTTGACATTCCATTTTAAAGGCTTGTAATAAAATAAAATAATATATGTAACGTAAAAGCAAACACAATATCTTGTAGAGCAGAACATTTTCTTTCGAATGACGTATAACCTTTACCATTTTGTTTTACTTTTGGTGCTCATTGTTAAATTGAAAATAAAACGGACACAACTTACGTTAACGCCCAAAACATAATTTTTTTGATACGTCCAAATTTTGCTGAGAGATGAAAACAAAAAAAAATTAAATGTTTCAACAAAACAAGTTAAACAGATTCAAAAGAATCGTGAAATTAAAGTCGTCAATATTCTTCAATAAAAAAGGGCGGACGATGTTTCACTCCACCGTGAAATACCATAATAAAAAAGTTTTATTTTTACAAAGATGAAAAGAGTTTCTGACAAAGAGGTGTTGTAATTAATTCAATGGATAAAATCGAATTTTGGTAATAAAAGGCTTTCATGTTGAATTTCCCCTTTAAATCAAAGGCGATGCGAGTGTTTGTAGAAAAAAGGGTTTTAAATTACTGGTTAAAATTTTGTGACAAAATATTTACTGTGTTTATATGCAAAAATGTTTTTCTATTCTACTTAACGTATGGAAGTAAAACTTGAACTTGGCGGAAGAAGGACCAAAATTAATGCTATAGAGATGCATCCACTAAGATTTTTTTAGTGTCAATATACTATATTATAAAAGTAATTAAAAAAGAATACAAAGACACATTTAAATAATAGTAAAAAAAATTATTTATGGTTTATGGCTCCGTTTAGAGAGTGAATTTTACTCAAGACCACTCTAACTCGAGATTCGACATCACATTGATTGACAGATTAAAAATATAACAAAATAAGTATACATAAGTTTAGTGTAAGAATACCAAGCTTGTAGCTGTGGTCATAGATAAGGTATTTTCCTGGATCTGCATATGTTCAGAAAAACAAAGTTGGTAAGAAAACCGCAGAAAATTTGTAAAGGGAAGACGAACTACAAAGAAACCTTCGCATATCTTCCGATATGTGATAGTTACACATTTAACTCAATATGTAATGTAGTTGTGTTCATATTACATCATAGTGTAGAGTTCATATAACCTCATATGCAGGATGAAAAATGAGACGAACTACAAAGAAACCTTCGCATATCTTCCGATATGTGATAGTTACACATTTAACTCAATATGTAATGTAGTTGTGTTCATATTACATCATAGTGTAGTGTTCATATAACCTCATATGCAGGATGAAAAATGAGACGAACTACAAAGAAACCTTCGCATATCTTCCGATATGTGATAGTTACACATTTAACTCAATATGTAATGTAGTTGTGTTCATATTACATCATAGTGTAGTGTTCATATAACCTCATATGCAGGATGAAAAATGAGACGAACTACAAAGAAACCTTCGCATATCTTCCGATATGTGATAGTTACACATTTAACTCAATATGTTATGTAGTTGTGTTCATATTACATCATAGTGTAGTGTTCATATAACCTCATATGCAGGATGAAAAATGAGACGAACTACAAAGAAACCTTCGCATATCTTCCGATATGTGATAGTTACACATTTAACTCAATATGTTATGTAGTTGTGTTCATATTACATCATAGTGTAGTGTTCATATAACCTCATATGCAGGATGAAAAATGAGACGAACTACAAAGAAACCTTCGCATATCTTCCGATATGTGATAGTTACACATTTAACTCAATATGTAATGTAGTTGTGTTCATATTACACCATAGTGTAGTGTTCATATAACCTCATATGCAGGATGAAAAATGAGACGAGCTACAAATAAACCATTGTAGATCTTCCGATATGTGATAGTAACACAATCGGCTCAATGTGTAATATATTTGTGTTCATATTACACCATAGTGTAGTGTTCATATAACCTCATATGCAGGATGAAAAATGAGACGAGCTACAAATAAACCATTGTAGATCTTCCGATATGTGATAGTAACACAATCGGCTCAATGTGTAATATATTTGTGTTCATATTACACCATAGTGTAGTGTTCATATAACCTCATATGCAGGATGAAAAATGAGACGAGCTACAAATAAACCATTGTAGATCTTCCGATATGTGATAGTAACACAATCGGCTCAATGTGTAATATATTTGTGTTCATATTACACCATAGTGTAGTGTTCATATAACCTCATATGCAGGATGAAAAATGAGACGAGCTACAAATAAACCATTGTAGATCTTCCGATATGTGATAGTAACACAATCGGCTCAATGTGTAATATATTTGTGTTCATATTACACCATAGTGTAGTGTTCATATAACCTCATATGCAGGATGAAAAATGAGACGAACTATAAATAAACCATTGTAGATCTTCCGATATGTGATAGTAACACAATCGGCTCAATGTGTAATATATTTGTGTTCATATTACACCATAGTGTAGTGTTCATATAACCTCATATGCAGGATGAAAAATGAGACGAGCTACAAATAAACCATTGTAGATCTTCCGATATGTGATAGTAACACAATCGGCTCAATGTGTAATATATTTGTGTTCATATTACACCATATTGTAGTGTTCATATAAACTCATATGCAGGATGAAAAATGAGACGAATTACAAATAAACCATTGTAGATCTACCGATACGTGATAGTAACACATTCGGCTCAAGGCGTCATGTAGTTGTGTTCATATTACATCATAGTGTAGTGTTCATATAAACTCATATGCAGGATGCAAAATGAGGCATGGACATGTAAAGAGAGAGTGATTGAGAAATAAATGACTGAGTGAGTATACAAGTCAGAAGTGCAAATTGTGCGTGCAAGAAGGAAACGTGACTGGATCAAGTGGACCAGGTTTTGAAAGTAAAGTAAGAAGTATGAATTATTGAATATTGTGTATGACGAGATGTATGAATATGGAGCCACCGAATGTTATGTTCTTGAACAAAAAAATGTGGAAATCTATTTTATCAGCCTACTTCATAATACATAATAAAAAACATTTTTTTATATTTAAAAAAAAAAATCATTTGCGTGCATTTTTATGCACTTGACCAGTCTTATATGTGGACTCTTACAGTCGTCGAATTGTTTATAACAGCGACTTAAAAACGTTAGATTTTTTTTCATATATTAATTTTTGTTTTCCGTTTGTTTATTAACGTATAAAGTAAATATTAGTTAACCTTTCCGTTATTTGTGTATTATGACATAATTTTTTATCCTTTAAAATTTTTTTTAAGAAGGTGAAAAAATTATGGTTTACTTACTAGTAATGTTAAGCATTTTTTCCCTGTGTGCCGAAATCGGCATTGGGTTAAGGCTTGTGGGTCCTTTTCTTGTTTATAAATTAATATGCATATCAATATTGAAACACGTAAAAATAAAGAAAGGTATTCCAAACGGTGCACCAACGTCCAGTGCTTTACTACCAAAGCTACCACCAGCTTTTTTTGCGATAAATAGTAATTACTTTTTTTTTAATAGACTACACAAATGTCTTTTCTGAAGAATGGTAATATATTTAAAAAATATTTTCTTATATTTTATTATATCTGAATTAGGGGCTCGGACTTACTGAAGAGCGTGGCCAAAAAACAATATTGTCTTCAACTCCAGAAATCAAACCCTCGGGTAAATAACCTGTGGAGTAGGCACAACTCGATGTTCGTCATTGGACGTGTAGGCAACAATACCGCTTGGATTGTGCGAGTATTATTACCAAACGAACTCCTTTACCAGATTGTTACTTTTTTTAGGTGCCATGGGAATCGAAGCCGAAATTGTAAGTCTAGATTCTTACCACTTGGATCTGAAGGTTATTTATATTTTAAATACAGTTCGTTGGTAGGTTAAAATTGAAATTTAATAAAATTACAATTTTGATTAAAATAATACAAATCAATACAAGACTAGGTCTCGTTTGTCTTCACAAGACTATATATGTCTAGCTACTATGTCTTATTGAATTGTTTATATTTAAGACATTGTCGTTAAATATATGTCATTAAATATACACCTATAAGCATACCTATACATAAAACAAACTCCTATTTATAAAAAAAACATATACACGAATTTTAATCTCCGGAAACTCTTATTTAACGGGAAAGGCAAAAATGGAATACTAAGCAACAGTGGTGTGTATAAACTTTTATGTGCTGACTGTGATAATTTCTATATAGGAAAGACAGGAAGATCTTTTGAAAAGAGATTTCGTGAACACAAATCCGCCTTAACAAATCCTCTAATTTATTCTGAAATGGCTAATCATTGTCACCGTGAAAACCATACATTTTCTATTGATGATGCCAAATGCTTACATATCAGCAGTAACGGAAATAAATTGGACAGATTAGAGGCCCAAAAAAATTCTAAGTCAGTGCATTGAGGTGAACATCTGGCAAACACATTTATCCCAAAAATCTCTCCGCTGCTCGCCGAGGTTGTCCCATGCCTTCCTCAACCCCCAGCCCCCAACCCGAATATTTACCGTTTGAATCGTGTATCTTGGTACCAGTTCGAACAGAATTCAGTATTGTTTGTGCTCCCTTGATGATGAGGTGAAAGCCTTGAAACCGGTAGGGTTATACCGTTACAAAACGTGGAATAAACAGGGTTTTATAAAACAAATTACAATGTCTTATTGTAATTTTTATCGTGATTTGTAAAAAAAAAACAATTCACGGGACACACTAAACACCCTCGCAAGTCACTGTGGCTCGCGGGCCGCAGGTTTTCCTTACTTTATTTTAACACTAAATAAGTATAGCGAAAAAACATCGATGTTACTAAGACAAAAAAAAGTATAAGTATGAGGAAAAAATAATTTTGGAAAAATAATACAAATGCTGTATATTTTTAATGTTTATTTAGGGTAAATATTTTTTCACGTTGTAACCAAATTTAAATATTTTTTTCGTTTGAATTCTTTTTCTGACATACTAAAACGCTTAGTCAAAGAACCAATGTGTCAATATGCAAGAAAAATAAAAGGCTTGTTAAAAAAACCAAATCATAACCAGAGTGATAAACTAATAAATTATTACTCAACTCATCATCAGGAAAATGTAGCAATCGATTTTTGGTGGCTTTTAAAATATTCCTTAACACTATTAGTTTTTTCATTTGTAATGCATCATTCAAAATACACAAATTAGTAGTTCAAAGCTAGTCAAAGACGTGGTCAGTAGACATACAATTTTCCAGCCTTTTAATGGAGCCTTCAGGCTAGAACCAAACGTATAGGCACGGAATTCACGGTCCGTCATCGTACGTGTTGTAAATACTACCCCACATTTGAAGATGCAACAACTCTCGTACAAATGAAACGCGTGATAGTATTGTTACTAGATGAATTAATTCACCAGATTGGAATAATTTTTATTTTTTATACGGATACAATCATGAATCGAATCTGAATCCCTCGAGGGTAGTCAAGCGTTTTATTAAGTAGGTCAGAGAAGTCGTCAAATTTAATATTACCCCTTTACCTTCATAATCGTTTACAACAGGGTGATAAAGTGATAGGGATGAGGGTGAATTTAAGACTGATGTATAAATTAAGACGGATAAGAGCACTCTAAGATGGTTTAGACGTCATTAACAAATATAAAACGAATTATGAAAAAAAAAAGTAACTAAACAAGTGTAAAGTGCAAATGTGAAATATACAGTACAAAGATGGAATGCGTAGTAGAAGAAGATCTAGGAGGGTGTTGTATTGTACTATATTTTCGTTGTATACAGTACGATGTGGCGGGCTCATTGTCATGTAACAATATCTTCCAACCAACCATGAATATGTTAAAGAAACCTTAAGTGAAAACCCGACTGGAATTCTTTTTATAAAAGTCTGGGTTCCAACGGGATTTGAACCCTCAAACTATGGACTGGGAGACAGGCGTTTTATTAACTAGGTCACGGAGTTCATCCTTCACAACGCAAAAGTATCGAAATATGTGGATATTATATTTGAAGTAAAGTTGGTGCAAGTGGAAAATATTTTGAAAGAAATATGTTTATCATGTTCTTGAAAACGGGGTTACATATTTGTTGCGAAAGGAAAGTAAAGCGCTCTGTCTTCTCTACCAACTCTTGCAAGAAAATTACGTGATGGGTCATTCGTGCAGTACCCGGTGGTGAGTTATACACATGACTTTGTAGAGCGTCATCTTTGTCGTATGATACGCTAACATTCCGGTACGCGACGACGCGACGGACGACGCTCTACAAAACCGAAGTTAGCCGATTATGATCGTCAGTCTCTTTCTTAGCCCGAAGTGTATAACTTACCGCCGGGTACTGTACGTATGTACTTCCAAAAAAAAACATTTAAGTTTAAACTGATTGAATTCAGTTAATTTATTCGCTCAGGAAAATGGGATATGATTGAAGAAAATCGGGGGTGAAAAACTTTTTTCATTTTCTCATTTTCCCTCGCGAAAAATAAAGCACACATAATTTCCGTTTAAAAACTTCATAAGGCTGGTATTTTTAATTGAAGTTTGAGTCAACTTGATGTCTTACGTTGATTTTTATTATTTTTCTTGTTTTTAAAAAAGTATATAGTTTCTTAAGATAAAAAATACAATAACCTGTCAATAATGACAGTAATCAATAAAAAAAAATTAAATACGATGTGTTTATCTTTGAGCTGCTTCATGTTGTCATCGTGATGATGCTTTTCTACTATAGTTATTATTTAAAGCAAAATGTTGAGTTAGATCCGTTTCCAGAATGTAACTAAAAATCTTTAAAAAAACGCAGAATTTGGATCAAACGAAACTCAGAAAAGGGTTTATATTTTATTGATGGAGTACTTTTTATAAACTCTGAACTACTTAAATCATTTTTTTTAAAAGCTATAGTATAAAGTGAGTTAAAATGAGTTTATAAATTAAGTGTGTTGACATAATATGTAATGAAGTGATCATGACAGGATACGAACATATGAAACGAGTAGGTCAATGCATGACAGAATACGAAATTAAATGATTATGGATAAATGTAAACGTACGGCTGATGTAAGTTAGATGAAGAAGAGATGCCGTGATAATATGAACATGTGAAAAAAATAAAGAAAAATACTAACAAAACAAATATATAGTGCAAATATGAGTGTAAAGCGTGGAAGATGACGACCAAGGAATGCATGGTTTTGTGGCGGTCGCATGCGCGGTCATTGAACCCACGAGACGACCTTTGCACAGCTTCACAAAGCTGAGACAAGCAATGAACAAAGTCCATGCATCGGTCATTCAACTCACTATCAACCGGAGAGCGCATTCCATGTTAAAACGAGAAAGCAACACATCTGTCGCGCCGGTTCCCAAAACAGAATGAATACCTACACGCGACAACGCGAATACCTACACAGAAACGAGACAGCGGTATATCGTGCGCGCATTCCCGCACACATTCAAGAATATTATAAATACCGACGTCTGTCAATAAAATTCCTCTTTACACATTCCGATTTCGGAGAGTATTTTATTTATCAACAAAGCATCCTCATCATCTCTCCTTTAAGGAACACAGTTCCCAAAGTTTGATCAAATGAATGATATTTTGAGAGAAGGAAAAATAGAAAGTCAGAGAAATCAAAGAAGATGTATGTAAGTGGAGAAGGCTAAATATGTGTGTCAAGATATAAAAGTCTGGTACTCAGCCCTGTTTGTCTACCCTGACAGTTGTGATGATATGTTTACATATATGCTAAAGCATGTTGAAGAATCTAGTATTCTCACTCATTATAAATAGCCTTCTCGTTTTAAAATCTATTTTATTATGTTCTACAGTCATCTTTTCTTTATTAATGCATTATTGAACATTGTTATTTTTTATTTCTTATGATCAATAAGTGTCAATCGTTAAAGAAAACTGTTGTAACTATGAAATTAATTAAATGATATCCCTTAAACGATAACTTTGATGAGATGTTACACACGGACGTACGTACATACACACATACAAATGGATGATATTGATAATTGAGGCATTTGTTCATAAATCTCGCGTATGTGGATACACTCGCATGCGCAGTCACTTGGCAGCATTAATTTCTGGGTTCGTTGTTTTCTAAGGTACGATATATGATAAAGAATAGTATTTCTTGAAAAAAAATTTCCGTCTTGTAGGCAAGACGATGTCTTTCAACCCGTGGATTTCGGTTTCAAATCCCACAACCCACTTTTTTTCAAATCTAGGGATTCAATATTTTTTACGCTTAAGGCCTTTACATGTGTTTTCTGGTTGGTTGAAATAAATTATCACATGGAAATAACTGTAAGGTTTTCAGTGTATACAACGAAAGTGTTATAAATACAATACAAGATGAAATATTTATACGATGTTGATGTATTTCGTGAATCGATATATTATCCCTTATTTAGTAGATCTTTCCATTCTCTTTTAAATGTATTATCTTCTCCATTATCTTGAAATATATTTGTACATATTAGGTGTTAACATAAGTTGTGTCCGTTTTTTTTTTCAAATTTAAAAATGAGCACCAAAAGCAAAACAAAATGGTAATAAAGGTTATACGTCATTTAAATGAAAATTTTCTGCTCTACAAAATATTTTGTTTGCTTTTACGTTACATGTATTATTTTATTTTATTACAAGCCTTCCAAATGGAATGTCAAGTAGACGAAAGTGAGCATTTTCGAAACTTCCTTCTGTTTGCGTTCAATCGAGGAAATAAAACTGCCAAAGCTGCTCGCGATATTTGCAAAGTGTACGGTGTAGATGCTATGAATAAAAGGACAGCTTGTCGATGGTTTTCGCGTTTCAAAGACGGTAATTTCGACCTGAAATACATGGAGCCTTCCGGACAACCAGTGGACTTCGATGAGGATCGCTTAAACCATATTTTTCATGAAGATCCTCTTCAAACCACCATTAATTGTCGAAAGTTGATTTTTGTTGTTTTCACTCAAAACATGTGGAACCCAAGCGCCGAAATTCTGGACTTTTCCGAAGGCGATTGATTTAAGATGGCGGTATACAGTCATGTGACTACAATTCATCTGCTCAGCCAATTTTGCGGGTTTGAAGGGGATCTTCATGAATAATATGGTTTAAGCGGTCCTCATCGAAGTTCACTGGTCGTCCGGAACGCTCCATGTCTTCAGGTCGAAATTACCGTCTTTGAAACGCGGAAACCATCGACAAGCTGTCCTTTCATTCGTAGCATATACACCGTACACTTTGCAAATATCGCGAGCAGCTTTGACAGCTTTATTTCCTTGATTGAACTCGGACAGAAGGAAGTGTCAAAAATGCTCACTTTCATCTACTTAACATTCCATTTTGAAAGCTTGTAATAATTTTCTTTCGAATGACGTATAACATTTACAATTTTGTTTTAATTTTTAAATTATAAAAAAACGGACACAGCTTATGTTAACACCCAATACAATTTCAGGATATATGTACATACTATGTTGCTATCAATAAACCTTCATTTATTGTATATTTTATGTTGAAGCTAATTGCATGACAGAAAATTTTGCAATAGTTAAAACTCTCTTCATAATAAATGAGAAAACGCACCTGACATATATGTATTAAAGTTAAATTATTTTCACTGACGTTACTTATTAAAAAGGGTAAAAGTTAAAGTAAATGCCATGTATGGTATGGTTTGAGATATGAAAGGTGAAAAAGGCCAAAGTGAAAATTTTTGTTCTTAAGATAGTATTTTCTTAGATGATGGAAGTGTCACGAGGGACAAAGATCAGCGTGTAGCTATAAATAACAAAATCAATGAAGCATTAGAACATTCAAAGTTGAGCCGGACAATATCATATTTTTTTAAGATGGTACACCACAACAGTATTTTAATACCGACGTTGATATATGGGAATAAAACGTTAACATGAAAAAAGACTGAAAGTGAAATGAAACGTACACTTAGAAGAATACGTGGGATGACAATGTTTGCCATAATACCGAATAAAATGATACAGGTTGTAGGTGAATTTAAGGCTGATATGGTAAGTAAGATAAAAAAAAGCAATCTGAGATGGTTTTTATACAAAATAAATTAAAGAAGATTGGCTGATGACGTAATTATACGGTTCAAATATATGTAGCGTGGTATAGGGAGATCAAGGAAAGTATGGTTGGTGTAAGTAAAATATATTTTGAAAGAAGCAAATGTAAAAAGTAAGATAAATGGTTGCAGCTGTATGAGAAGTTATATGGATGTATTTTTCTTAAACGCTGGATGAATTATATACATCGCGATAGGAAATTAAAACGATTTGTCATCTCTGCCAACTCCAACAGGGAAACCACAATTTTCAATCGTATTTATTACTGAATTGAAACTTTTATTGCAAAAAAATACTTTTAAATAAAGAAATATTTATTGTAATTTATTTTTATCAAACACTGTTTATTCCACTTTTTTGTGGCGGTATAACCCTACCGGTTTCAAGGCTTTCACGCTTTCTTCACGTTTTCAGAGCGCAAAGCTCCCCTGAAGATGAGGTGAAAGCGTCGAAACCGGTAGGGTTTTACCGTCACAAAAAAGTGGAATAAACAGTGTTTGATAAAAATAAATTACAATGTCTTAAACCTCCACAACGTTAATGCCTTAACTATAAACAACATAAGAAATATTTAAATGATGAACTTTTTCTGTCTTCCGAATTCCCAGACAAAATTTATCACAAGTAATAGAATGAGCCAAATATTTCGTAAACTTGATTTACACTCTGATAACCAGACGATCTCAGTAAGTCATGCCTTTCTATGGCATGTATATAACACATGGTTGTAACAAGGGTTTTAAATTCCATAAGAAACAGCTTAAAATTCACCCTTTTCAGGACATGTCACTCACAAAAGTTCCTTTTAAATTTGAAATAGGTTCACTTAGTTAAAATGTTCACGTTTAGTTATTTATTCTGTGAATGTATTTGGGGTTTCTGAAAAATATTGCGTTATTAAATTACGTGAAAAAAAACATTTTCAATGCTAAATAAATATGAAATCGAAAAAATTTACTTTTGAATTCTTAAATCACATAATAAACTTTACTTTTCAACAAAAAATAATTAATGCCTATTCTTCCTATTCTGGGTTATAAATGTCAATGAAAAATTATCAATGAAAAGAGTGAACGTAAATGTTGTATTAAAGCGTGCATCGAGAAGAATATATGGAGTGACAATATATGCCAGAGTACGGAATGAAATGATAAGGGATGAATGTAAACTTATGTTAAGGGTGATGTGTTGAGTATGATGAAGAAGAGCACACTGAGATGATTTGGGCATGTGGAATGAATGAAAGAAGGACGACTACAAAAACAAATGTATAGTGCAAATGTGAGTGGAAGGCGTACGAGAGGAAGATCAAGGAAAGTATGGTTTAATCAAGTAAATGGTATTTTGAAAGAAGTATTCGCTTGATTGAACCATAACTGTGTAGAAGAGCACGCTGATATGGTTTTGACACGTGGAACGAATGACTTACAACAAAATATATATAGTACAAATGTGAGTGGAAGGTGTGTACAAGAAAAGTATACTTGATTCAAGTGAATGAGATTCTGAGGGAAGAAAATGTAGAACGTTAGCGAAATCGTACATTTTTTTTAAGAATATTCTAGTAAAACAAAATTATTGTTACTTTAAATTTTAATACGAGAAAGTGGCTAATAATTTTCCATTTTCATTTGAATCACCACGTCCTCTGTTTTGTAATTTTAATAAATGTTTGATCTCTTTTGATCAATGTTGTAGGTACATAATCAAACATATCTGAAATTCTGATTTTGAATTTTCGTTAACGTAAATGTGGCCTGGGGGACAACTTGAATCACTGTTTTTTTTTCAGTTATCTGCTGTTCTCGTGGCTATTTAGTTATTTTAATGTTTCATTTTCAAAATGTAATATTCCACTGCAAATAAATAGTTGAACTTTTTAACCGTGGAATCTTTTATACAGTAATACTTAACTCACTCCAAATCTGGAGACTCTGGAATTAGTTACAAAGTAATATTTAACTCGCTCCGTCACAGGCATGTTTTAAAAAGCGAATATAAAATCCCTTAATTTTTTGTCAGTAATGTAATAAGTTTCATTCCGAATTTCTTTTCCCCCTACACTATCCCTTAATTTTTCTTTTGATTGATGATATCTTACTTTCATTTTTACTATATTGTATATGACTTTTGTACAGGGGAATAATGATTTGAATACTTTAACGACCATGTGCCATTACCAAACATCCCTTATTCACTTTTGTCTGGTGTGTTGGAAGCGATTACTATCAGACAAAATAGCCCACCAGATTGTTTTGCAAGGAAGAGGTAAATAGAGTAACAATATCCCATGCACAATCTAATTTTCGTTCCTTTATTTAGTTTGTTGAAATATTTAATAAATTAATATTTATTACAAGTGTTGAAGTTTCAGTAATATTTATTCACGACTATTATGCTGAAAATGTGTTTCGTATGTTCATGATAGTTAAACTAGTAAATAGTAAAGAAAGTGACTATTTTTTTTCAATTTCTCAGACCGTTTATTTGTTGTATTTGGACATATACTCGTATATATTCTATATTTTTATGCACACAATTAGGATACAACCTTAAACATTACACGCCTTTTGGGATTTTTAAAGAAATATTAATTTGAACAGAACTAAACAATGTCAAACGAACAAATTTTTTTCTTGATCTATGTTTTTTCCACTCTGTGTGTGTATTGTATTTTACTGACTTTTTTCGTGGGCTAGTTGATAAAAAGCTTGACTTTAACTCAAGTGTTCAATTTCCGATGGTACTTAAGAAAAAAAAAAAGGTTCCTGGTCCATTAAAATAAATTCTTCTGCTAATAATACTCGTTCGCGCCGAATTTTTGTGCCAGTGTCATTGTCTCATTACGTGCTACTTGTTTCCCATAAGTTATGTTACTACTACAGTGGTTGTAAATCCAAAAGATCGATAACTGGAAACAAAGAAACTGTTGACTCTGGGTCGCGCTCTTATATAAGTCCAAATCACTTATTCAGATATGTTGAAAAGTGCCATACAAGTTAAACAAACTGTATTACGCAGTAGAATATACAAAAAAAATGCGGCCATCTGTATCAATTCGCAGATCACATTTTGTCGTACTGTGTTGATAATCGATTCAATCACTTCCGAAGGATCTCACCCAGCCTTACATCGGTTCATCTATAGATAAATTAGCTACTCCTATCTAGTGATATCAAATTATAGTGTAAGTTTAAGTGCATTTCATAAGGTATATCGTTATCGGAGGAGCAATTCGTTTGATCAGATCCTTCTTCGTCACAACGTGATGCGAAGGTGTGGGATGGAAGCCCCCCGATGCCCTTGCAGTCGGGCTCGCCCTACATTGGTGGGATGTATCTCGGCCGGGGGAATGTTTGTGGGATGAGCCCGGACCTTTTAATGTCTTCTCTCTTGAATGTATTTTTTGTCATCTATTTATTTTCTGTTTTTTTTATCTTCTTGTTCTACGTGTTCAAGAGTGTGGGCTGAAAAACATCTGGTGTGTCCCCGTGGCTGGGCTCGCCCTATATTGGTGGGGTGTATCTTGGCCAGGGGATGTTATTAGATAAGCCCAGACCTTTTGATAGCTTCTGTTTTTTAATGTATTATATTTTTAATGTGTTCTTGAAATGTGTCTTAATGTATTATGTACATACTATGTTGCTATCAATAAACCTGTATTTATTTATTTATTTGATGCCACACTCATTAAAAATTAAGAAGATTTTGATCTTCTTGTGTACATGGCGCTTGATGTAGACTTATGTTGTTCCCTATAACAGCGTAGGTGAGGATGGAATCGAGCTATATAGTAAAACTTGGTGGATAATATGCCATTTAGCGATCTTTTCAAACTAGCCAGAGAATTGTTTAATTAGTATTAAATTAAAAACAAACTGAAAATTATATATCTTATATAGTTATATATCTAATATAGAATGAAACCTGTAAGCCCCGGACTGAAAGACAGGCATCTTACCAACTGGGCAATGGAGTTCGTTACTTTGTGATGGGGTAAGATAATTTAATATATAAAATAAAAAATATTTTTTTTACTTTGAACCATTTTGCATTTAATATTGACGTTGAAAACATACTCAATATTTTTTCCAGAAAAATATTTCTTAGATTCGCGTTGAGATTCCGGGTTGAATGAAGATTTTAATGGAAACTGAGACCACATTGTTTGTTCTGTGGTGATTATTCCTACATTCCCTCTCCCTCACCCCCTACTTAGTCTCTCACTCTCTTCTCTTCATCCTTTTCCAACTCCTCTTACAGTTCAAATATTGAAATATCAACACGTTTTCACCAGATTTATATCTGAGAGAAAATCTATTTAAAATAGCGACTGCGATTTTATCCTCTTTTCCGATGTTAAATAAACAAATATTTTTTATTTGTGTTTGTTTTGAAATGTTCAAATTATTATTTAAATAGAAAGTAATCTTTGAATTATTCTTATAATAAAAATACATACGATATAACCTGAAATGTTAAGACTAAATAATTATTTTTACATGATAATTATTCGCAAGCTGTTGCTCTTCAAGAAGTACATAATTTTGTCAGATATAACCTTCGTTTCCTTAGCAAAGATATTCATGTTCTAAAATAAATAGATTAGAGTAATCCATTATTTTAATGCTCTGCAGCGATTTTGTGATTTGTATAAAGCGACGTACACATATGGCACGCATATACAATCATACAGTCTCTCTATCGGGGTAGACAAAGACGACATAGAACTAGACTTTCCTATCTCAACACACAAATTTTCCCTTTTCTACATCTATGCTATACACATTATCTTGCAGCTCCTACGATTTTTTTACTACTTACATTTCTCTTTTTCAAAAAATCTTATACTTGATATAACTAAAATTTACTCGATCTTCTTCTACGATATTGTATATATACATTTATACTGCATATTTGTTTTTTTTTTTTTTTCATTCATTCGTTCCACATGTCCAAACAATCACAGAGTGATTATCTTTGTCTTAAGCAATCCATCCACCTTAAATTCTTATCCTAAATTACCATGTTTCGTATTTCTTTATACATTGTGCACCCCGTGTATTTTTTAAAAGGCACGCATTACAACAGTTTATATCTGAATTTTCCAATAATTTTACAAAAAAAAGTAATAAAAAACATATTTATTTAGTCCTGATAAAATAAAAACTACTCTAGAAATAAATCACCACGAAATTGGTCAAATATGTCACCTTTTTAGGACATCACCTATTTTAACAGGTTTCGGCAACCTTTTCAGGTTTACGTGCCATATTTGAAGTACATGACGCGGTAACGCATTGGATTTTTGTACGGAAGGTCGCCAGTTTGAACCCAGCGATGTTCCACTTCTCTCGAATGACATAGGTTTTTTTCTACCTACTATTCGAGAAAATAAGGATATACAATATATGATTTCGATCATATCTATTCATTCAAAAAAGTGTATACAAAACGTGCTGGTGTGCTCTGATCGTCTGACTTTGGGTGTACCATCGGATTCAGTACAGTGGTGTGACCAGTGAATTTGCTGGTATGCAACGAATCACTCACTTAAAAAAACCTCCACGTCACAACTTCGCTTTTCAACTAAATTGACGTTGGAATGGCGAGTGGGTCCTCGACTACGAGGTCCAGCAACGACGACGTTATATTTGACTTTAAATTTTAATAATATGACCGCAATTGTTGTTCGTTTTTCAATGACAGATCTTCCATTTTTTTAAGCATATACTTTAACAAAGACATATGAAAGAATCTTTTAAACATGGTCTCATAAAAAAATAACTCATTAAATACTGCTTTTTTATGTTGTTTATAGTTAAGGCATTAACGTTGTGGAGGTTTAAAGACATTGTAATTTATTTTTAACAAACACTGTTTATTCCATTTTTTTGTGACGGTATAACCCTGCCGTTTTCAAGGCTTTCACCTCATCTTCAGGGGAGCGCAAACAAGTCTTGTTTGCGCTCCCCTGAAGATGAGGTGAAAGCCTTGAAACCGGTAGGGTTATACCGTCAAAAAAAGTGGAATAAACAGTGTTTGTTAAAAATAAATTACAAACTGCTTTTTTAAACTATTTTCCTGATTAGTTTTACCTTTTCGGCTGTATTGCCATAAGTTGGAAAAAAATAGATACGCTAACAAACATTAACACGTACATGCAGAAATAAAGGCAAACAATTTTTTTTTTGTTAATTTATTACGGATATACAAATTAATACTACAGCATTTAAACAATTCGACACAATAACCGTACGTAATTTTAGAATTGTCAAATATTTGTCAGTTGTAATAATGCATGTGTAGGCCGCATGCGGCTTACGGGCCCACCACCGGTTGCCGACCTCAGTTTAAGGATACTATCAGGAATAAAAAATATAGCAAATATTTTTTGTTATTGATATTAAAAAAATCGAGACAGAGATTGAGTGGTAAAAATATGACAAGAATAAAGACTAAGAAATCGTGGGAGACTGGAATCGATACTTGAACAATTTTTCATGCAGAACCTGTCTGAGAATTTGAAACAAACAAAAACACATGATGCATTGCTCTCCTTGAAGATTACCCTCGATTAGTAGACTATTGAAAACAAAGTGTTTTGAATCAGAAATTAGCAATTAAATCATAAAAACCATTTCTATACTTTGTTGCAATGCTCGTTAAGTTTCGATTCTACCCCTGATATCATTTGTTGAGTGAAATCTTGGTTTAAATCTCAACATCACTTTCGAAGACCTTTCGAGGTTCCTCAACTCCTTCTATGCAGTTTTTGGCTTATTTTTAATATTTGTATCAATACTAATCTTGTGAGCTTATCATCAATGAGGAAGCTTACAACCTTCATTGACTAATTTAAAAAATGTTTGTTATCCAGCTCGCGGTTGCTGGCCTGATTCCCGTTGGAATGAATATTTTTGACTTTTAGACTGATTTTCATTTAAACATTTCAATATTTAAGCGAAACCAGGCAGATTGTGTTTTATGCAACAAAAACGTTTTTAAATACAAGCAATTTAAAATTCCTTTTTAAATTATGAATAGGAATTAAACTGAAAGTTTATGAAGATTATTTATGAAAAATGTACAAATATGACGTAATATTGAAGATATTCAATGATTATGACGTAATATTGAAGATATTCAATGTACAAATATGACGTAATATTGAAGATATTCAACCAGATATGGATTATACAACAAAAACGTTTTAAAATACAAGCAATTTAAAATTCCTTATTAAATTATGAACAGGAATTAAACTGAAAGTTTATGAAGATTACTTATGAAAACTGTACAAATATGACGTAATGTTGAAGATATTCAACCAAAAATAAATTGTAAAGAAAATTTCTTAAAAAAATATTGCAACAAGACATATTTAAAAAAAATCATTAATAAGTTATATTTCAACAGAGTTACTGATTTTGTTAGGAAAGGTTTCAGCAATTGGTGGTGAGGTTTAATATTTAAATAGAGTCACTGATTTTATCAGGAAAGGTTTCAGTAATTGGTGGTTGGATTTAATATTTAAACGAGTCACTGATTTTTTTAAGGAAGAGTTTCAGTAATCGGTGGCTACGTATAATATTTAAATAGAGTCACTGATGTTGTTTGGAAAGGCTTCAGTAATTGGTGATTAGGTTTAATATTTAAACAGTCACTGATTTTGTGAGGAAAGTTTTCAGTAATTGGTAATTAATTTAGATTTAATATAAACTAATGAAACGTTTTGTTTTTTGAATCAATGAAAATGCGAGAAACTTGCGCATTCAAGAAATATTCGAATATATAATAAGATATATAACATATTTTAGAAGATACTGGCGCAATCATGCGAAAAGAAAGGGTAGCATAATTTCAATGCAGTTTTCTGCATAGTGAAGGAAGAAAAATTCACTGATAACCGTCCCTCTATGGTATTTGCAAGAACATGAAATAATGTAGAACGCTCAATAAATAGGGCATTGGGGAAAAAGACAACCAAGCTTCTAAAAAAATAACTGATTTTCATTTTTTTTCTAAGAAAGAATGTGATTTGCACAAATAAAATAAGGTTTTTTTAATAAGATAATCGAAAGATTGTTATGTTTAACTGCAGTTTATTGTATTAAAAACCACTATCTGCAAATATAATGGTGCACTACAGTGTATTAATGCCAAATAATTTATTGGAATGGATCACAGACATGGAAAAATAATAAAATTAAATAGGTACATGCTATCTTAATGTGTGCACATAGAAAAAAAAAACAAACAAGTACTCTCATTTACAATCCCACCCAAAATTATTTATTGCAGTCCACGATTTACGTAATGCTTAATCGAACTGTTTGAATTTTTTCCCTTTATTAAGTATACCCTCTATTAACCTATCTCAGTTTAAAAAAGATATCCATACGTACACGTAAAAGAAAACAGCATCCTTACAAATCAGTCAGTTACCTATTCAACAAGGAGTTGGAAATTCCAGCGCATCACACTAGAGAGAAGAATATGAAATTGAGTGACGATGTATAATGGAATACAGAATTAAGATGTAAAGAATAAATTATGTAGAATTAGAAACCTATAGACCTATTTAGAAGGAATTTATTTCAATATATTCCAATGTTCAAATATCAGCTGCCCCACAAGGATCATCGCCTGTTCTGAGACACTTTCCATTTACATATAACACAGTTGTCAACTAAAACGATTTCATATTAAACATTGGGAAAAATTTATAAAATACTCTTTCAATCCAATATAAAAATAAAATACAGTATAAAATTAGAATTCGAACGCTTAAGGTAGCATAAACTTAAAATAATATTTCGTTCACTAGACCACAGACGCTAACAAAGTAATTCAATTAAGTAGCCTTTTAGTGATAATTTTTAACTGCCAACTAAGAGTGGAAACAAATGATAAATCGATAAAACCCGTTAAAGTTTCAATGTTATAGAAAAACAAAACTGAAAAATCATTAACTCAACAATGAAGGAACTCGGGAAACTTTTAATACAAAAGTTAACGCTTGTTTCAGAGCGGAAACGTCCTTAAAGCTCCCTTGATAACCCGCTCCTAATTGAATAACGTCTTTTGGAAATTAATAAAAGGCATAATAAAACAAGATTTGGAGATTTGGTGCAAAAATTAAGGCTGTGTTATATAAGTGAAGCGAGGCAATTTTCAACACGCGGTGTTTTTTGATTTACACCCCTCCACCACTTTCCGATCGCTTTTTCAGACTTCGAATCAAAATGATTTTGGAATATTTTAGATAATTTTTCATTTTTTCAGTTTGTGATACAATATTACACAGTAAAAGTAAAAAAAAAGGCACTGAATTTGAATAGCAAAATAAAGGAAAGTTAAATTATTGAATTAATCTTAGTTGATTATCTAAGACTGAGGTTTGTGACTTCTCCAATCCCTTTGCCTGATTCTGCCCACGATGATCTACCACCTCTCCCGACTTTGGGGCTTTGCTGTCGTTGCAGAGGAGCCTGTTGGGTTTCTAGCTTGGTAAGTCTAGGTTGTTTTTAGGTTGTTGATCTATCTCAACCTTGTCCTTCCTCCACAATATTCGTTGGAGTTTTTTTCCAAGATCTCCCTTCTTCTGCGTTCAACATGGCTAAATAATTTAAAAAAACACGTTGCAGACAATTTGTGGACAGCTTATGCTTTTAGCAATATTTATAAAAATAACGATTTAGGTTGCCTTTTTAGTAAGATGTGGTTAACCTTACACTCGTAAGGTTAGGTTCAATTGCTTATTGTATCTACATATAAAACAGTGGTTAATCCTCAACAAAATTCATATTTTCTTATATCCATCAATAATACACACTTATGCTTATACTTTTAAAATATAAGTTTATAATCAACTGTTTCAAAATATAAAAACATCTCAAAGGTTTCGATTTGACTCGGTAGCATTCCATATAATAATATGACATCAATCATTTGTTGGTTGTTCCACTATTCAAATTTATATTCGCGATACGTATTTATTACTTCTTCAGGAGAAAGGATCCCTGTTTGTTACGAGAGCATCACTTAGGCCCAATTGGTTACATATTTCACCCGAAGTATATGTGGTCTATTGACTCAATAGATTTTTTTTGAATGAGAGGGGTTTTTTTTAATTCTCCAGTTATTGACCTTTATTAATTTTTTGCTTTTGGCTTTATGTGCGAGTATCTCTAATATTTTAAAATTCATTGTTTTGTGTAACTTTTCTGAAGCACGTAACATGTTAAGACTTACTTTAATATGAGTCACCTTAACATAATGATTTGTAAATTCAGATAAGTTTATTAGACTAAAGAGTGCCTCGATACACGAGGTAGAAAAAAGTGTCGCAAAAATTAATATAATTAGGAGAATAAAAAAAAAGTATTATGGCAACATTTGTTGTTTATACTATTGAAGCAACTATATATTTCCAGCAGGCAGGAATAAAACATTTTTTTAAATGTTGCCACTTTAAATTGTGGAAATCCATATAAGAATATTTTATGAAAATTTTTGGCGTCATTACACTGGTTAATTACAAATTGATTTTCTTATATGAAAGTGATTTCTTATAAAACATTTAAAAAAAAAATGATCTTATTATATTTGCTAGATATAAAAAGTGTCATTGATTAAACTCTGTTTTATTTTATGATTTAAATGTTTCGAGATGATTTTTATAGATTCCGATTAACCTTATTTTGAATGGCTTATGAATAGTTTTATATGTTTAAAAAATAACTTAATAAATTTCGTCACAATGGGAGAAAACCACTTGATAGACCTATATAGGTGCTTTCAGATAACATGCCGCAGAAATATAGGAGGCTGGAAGTAGAGGGAGACTGAAGTCGGCGATTGACCGATCAGCTTGGAGAAAAATCCTCTGGGAGGGTAAATCTCTTCTGTAGTTATATGACCATCTGAGGTAGATGTGTCATTTCATTTTAGTATTAGAAATATTTGAAAAAAATATTTAAAAACATTTATATCAAAGATAAGTGATTTAGCAATTTTTTTTTAAGATTGGCTGAAAAATATTTCATGAAACTTTCTAAGAAGCTTATATATTCAAATGCTTATTTATGTCAAGGGTCATCATCTGGGATTGTTTTCTTTGTGTGGGGATTCATTTACTTGTTT
Organism: Odontocerum albicorne; assembly: GCA_949825065.1. Taxonomy (NCBI): domain Eukaryota; kingdom Metazoa; phylum Arthropoda; class Insecta; order Trichoptera; family Odontoceridae; genus Odontocerum; species Odontocerum albicorne. The sequence goes on from OX463856.1 coordinate 7,357,275, forward strand.
GTTTCTTGGAAATTGGTTTAATTTCACTTGAAGAGCTTAATGGTATATTTTCTTTCTGTTGAATAGCATCAATAGAGAATCAAATATGAGAATTGAATTGACTAAAATAAATTGCTAGATAAATATTCGTAATTCTTTGTAAATTATGTTGAAAGTTAAGTTTATTTGAACAATTATCTGTATTGAACATTTATTATCGCAAAATCTTTAAATTATATAAAAATAAAATCTGCTAAGATATAAGTATCAACTTTGCATCTGCTAAGATATAAGTATCAACACAGCAGCATATAAGTACCAACTTTGCATCTGCTAAGATATAAGTATAAACAAAGCAGCATATAAGTACCAACTTTGCATCTGCTACGATATAAGTATCAACACAGCAACATATAAGTACCAACTTTGCATCTGCTAAGATATAAGTATCAACAAAGCAGCATATAAGTACCAACTTTGCATCTGCTACGATATAAGTATCAACACAGCAGCATATAAGTACCAACTTTGCATCTGCTAAGATATAAGTATGAACACAGCAGCATATAAGTACCAACTTTGCATCTGCTAAGATATAAGTATCAACACAGCAGCATATAAGTATCATCTTTGACATATGAGAGTGAAATATGGACGTGGCATAGACTCAAAGAAAAAAGAACAAAATAAATGCTGTAGTAATGTGCATTAACAAGAATATATAGGTTGATAATATATGACAAAATATAAAACGAATTGGTTAGAAATACGAATTTTAGACTGACGTGTGAAGTTGAATGAATTATAGCATTCTGAGACAATTTGGAAACGTAAAGAAAATTATTGAAGAAATATTAACAAAATAAATTTACAGTGCAAATGTAAGTAAGCTATATTATTTATAGTTAAGGCATTCACATTGTGGAAGTTTAAATACATTGTAATTTGTTTTATCAAACACTGTTTATTCTATTTTTTATTCCGAAAGTGGAATAGACAGTGATTGATAAAACAAATTACAATGTAAGTAAGATACATAGTAAATTACGTTACATTTTTTAAAGAAATTTTTTTTTAAAAGTTTATGAAATCGAAGTAACAGTACAATAAGGTGTATTTGGATGAAAAGAAGATGAAATAAATGTGTCGTAATTGGAAGATCAAGCATTCTGTCATATCTGCGTACTTTGTAGAAAAATAGAAATATGATGTTTATGTTATTGTGAAAAAATATATATGAGAAGGTTAAATAATGAAGGCTTGGACATTATATTCGAATTCTAGATGAACATCAAAGTGATCTATTTCTCTTAGTGACTCCAGACGGGAAAAGTTTTAGAGAACATATTAACCCTCCGATCGGTGACAGCCCCGGCGGCGTTAAAAAAGTGACAAGGTCTCTAGGGACCGTCAAAAAATTGTATGGTATTATCATCATGCAGGTGTGTCTTGATGGTTTTGTATGTTAGCTTATGGTTGTATAAGGTGCCTTAATGTATATAGAAGGATAAAATATAAGTATAAAGGCAAAAAAATAAGTTTTTTTTGGTAATTTAGATTTTATTTGACAGGTAAAAAATAAAAGTTGTAATAAATGTATTATTGTGCTGCTTATTCATGGTCAGCTAACGCAAGAATGCAGGTATCGCACCGATACAATAATGCTAAATGCTCAGCATAAACTGCTTTATTGCAGGTATAGCAATATGATCTGGTTTTGCGCTGGCGTCCGTTCTGCGCACGATATACCTGGCACGATGGCCGATTCGTACAGGTGCATATGAAGGCGCAGCTCCTGATTTTGGTCTTGCTACTACCGGAAAATATAAAAAAAATAAAAGATGTTATTTCTATGTTTGTGCGTTTCGATATTCAATTTCAATTTTACCTTTACATCAAATGCTTCCAAAGCAATTCGAATTTTGGGATAGCACATTATGCGTGTATGGTGATAATACCATACAATTTTTAGCTTATGGTTATGTAGCTTATGGTTATGTTAGTTTATGGTTGTATAAGGTGCCTAAATGTATATAGAAGGATAAAATATAAGTATAAAGGCAAAAAAATGAGTTTTTTTTGGTAATTCAGGTTTTATTTGACAGGTAAAAAATAAAAGTGGTAATAAATGTAATATTGTGCTGCTTATATATGGTCAGCTAACGCTAGAATGCAGGTATCGCACCGATACAATAATGCTGAATGCTCAGCACAAACCGCTTTATTGCAGGTATAGCAATATGATCTGGTTTTGCGCACGATATAAGTTGCAAACGAAGGTGCAGCTCCTGATGTTAGTCTTGCTACTACCGGAAAATATAAAAAAAATGTTATTTCTATGTTTGTGCGTTTCAATATTCAATTTCAACGCTACCTTTACATCAAATGCTTCCATAGCAATTCGAATTTTGGGATAGCACATTATGCGTGTATTGGTTGCTCGTTCTTTGATATTTGGAATTGCTAATTGTTTTGTCAACAATTGCAAAAACGAACGTCGCTTGTCTGTTTTTTGAACAGGCTTCATCTCATAGTAAATTATGAATGCGGTCAATGCAGCAATATCTATAATGTTGTAGTACATTACAAGTGGCCAACGATTTGTTGAACGTTTGCATGAATAAGTGCCGAGCATCTGATCCATTGTGTCCACCCGAGATTTATGGGCATTATAATCCAGAATGACCATTGGCTTTCGCTTATCGGTTTCACTATCTACCGAACAACTATAATGCATTGTATTCAACAGCAGGACCGATTTATTCTTCTTCGGCATGGCAAATACAATTCGTTTACGATTTCTTTCAATAATGGTACAAGTCAAGTATAAGGTCCCTAAAGATCTTGTACCTGATTCCCGTACAAAATGTTTTCAAACCGTAATAAAACACGAACGAGTAATCTTACCGCTTTAAAACCGATTTTAATCGCTTCAACATGTTTTTTTTTTGGAATACATGCAGCATCACGTTTTCAAAACATACAAAGAGAAAGTTGTAAGCAAACAAAAATCGAAAATGTCCCCAGGGACCTTGTCACTAATCGGAGGGTTAAGAAACCGAGTGCAAATATGTTGTACCAAAGATAATGAAATGTCTTTGGTGCAGGCGACAGAGCTTTGTTTAACAGAGTCCATATCCTTCTAGACCAGTTATCAGTCAATTTTTTAGATATCATGATTTTGGTAAAGTTAAACGCACACAGTGTTGATTTTTACGATTTATAAACATTAAACAATATATCTCCATAACAGAGTTGGACTATGATCTGTTGTTGAAAGTAATGAGGCTTACAACTTCGTCAGCTGGAAGAAAAATACTCGTATGTTTGCCTCCACAACATTATTGAGAATTTTCAGCTCGTATTTATTTGTATTTATATCTCGTATTCGTATCGATAGTTCTGAACTAACGCAGCTTTTCATGGTACACGTTCTTTGTAGGCCCACTTGGCAAAATGTTTAGTTCCATCGTTTGCAACTAATTATTTAAATATCTTTTGAATAACAAGACTGCACATATTGGATAAACCTCGTCGTTGCTCGGCCTCGTAGTCAAGGATCTCTTTGCTATTCAAAATATCAAAAGGTACTCATGTGGAACTTTATATTTGAATATTAAACAATATTTTACCTTTAAAATTCTTTGATCACTATAATCCCTATGACACGTGATTCTAACTGAAATCTCAAAGGTTTTTTCATTTAGTTGAAAAAGAGCCTAAAAATAAGAGATAAAAGCACATGTCAAGCGGATTAATCCAATTAGTGCCACCGAAAATATTTTTTTTCATATATAAGTAAATTTGCTTTGTTTTCAAAGCTACCGATAAAACATTCAATAACATAATACGAAAATCAGAAATATGAAGAATGTTTGAAACTGAAAATGTCCTAAGCAGTAAGGGGTAGAGAATTGACGACGTGACAACCTGTCGATGTTTCTCTGTTCTTCGAGAATGGAGGTGTAAGTCTGCCTTGCTGTCCATGGAACCCCTAACATCCTCCTCCAGCACCACATTTCAAATGAACATCTCTCGGTTGCCCTAAGAGTCCAAGTCTATAGAGTCCTAGAGTCCAAATATTGCGAAGAATTTTGATGAAAGAATAATATAAAAAAATAAGTTTTGAATTATTGAAAAAAAACAAACAAATTCGTAGTAAAATATTACTCGAAAGGTTCTATTTAATATATACTACCTTAAGTAAATCATTTCATAGAAATTCTGTAAAATAACAAACGCGTAAAATCACAAGAGGCACTGTATATAATAATATCTACGAAATATATGGCTAAAAAAAAAAGAGTCTTGAAATCATATTTTTTTGTAACAGAAAACAAAACGAATATCTTTAGAATAAAAAATTTAACTATTTATAAAAACCTTGAAAACTTGAAGACAACTTCCATGGAAAAGTTGGCAAGACGACTGCCCATACAGACTGCCTACCCCAGTAGGGATATGGCGTGATGGTATGTACGTAATATTTCATTGTTGTTTTATAATTACTTATGTTTTTATCTTAAACAATGAATATGCAGATATTTTGAGAAGCAGCACTGTCGAGATAATCCCCGATTAAGTGTATGCTGCTCCTGCAACATGAACGTCGAGCCAGGTAAGCCAGTCAAATGCACGTTTATTTCTTGCTGTGCCACCCGGGACTACGGATGCATAACGGGTGTGCATCCTAAATGCATACAGATATTATTTTATTAAATAAAAATCAACATATAAATAGTATATTGCTTTACATGCACAACAAATTCTGCTGTTTTCTCACTAAATATGTACGAATGGGGGAAAGCTCCTACCCCTATACTCGACACTTGATATTATTATTTATTATGTTATATACGATTATATTATTTTATTAAATAAAAATCAACATATAAATAGTATATTGCTTTACATGCACAACAAATTCTGCTGTTTTCTCACTAAATATGTACGAATGGGGGAAAGCTCCTACCCCTATACTCGACACTTGATATTATTATTTATTATGTTATATACGAGGCATATCCATAAAGTAAGTGTACTGAATTTTTGTAGGTTACAATTTTTTTTATTTAAACAAATAAATTACGTGGTTACCGTAGTACATATGGAAGCTATTTTTCGACACAGGCGCCATTCCTTTCAATGCAGGTGGTGAAGCGGGGTATCAACTTTTTGATGCCTTCCTCGAAGTAGTTTCCCGCCAACCCCTCCGTCCACTTCTCCATCTCCTCCTTTACCTCCTCGTCGGTTAAAAACCTTTTTCCACCCATGTGCAGCTTCAGGGAGGTAAAGAGATAGTAATCTGAAGGTGCTAGGTCAGGGGAATGCGCGGGATGGTTCAGGACATCCCATTTAAACGAGGCGAGCAGTTCCTTCGTGGCGTTGACCGTGTGTGCTCTGGCATTGTCGTGCAGTAGGCGGACTCCCTTTGTCAGCATGCCTCTTCTCTGGTTCTGAATTGCCCTCCGAATTTTTTTTAGGGTCTCACAGTATCTTGTAGAGTTGATGGTCTCCCCTTGAGGCATATATTCAATTAAAATTATGCCTTGACAGTCCCAAAACACGGATGCCATGATTTTCTTGGCTGAAAATGTGGTTTTGAACTTTTCTGATCATCATGCACAGACGTATAACCGTTTTTAAACTCGCGACACTACTTGTACACATTCGTACGATTCATAGCTTTATCACCATATGCAGTTTTCACCTCACTATAAACCTCAACCGGAGGTTTTCCCTTCCAAACGAGAAAACGGATGACGCCGGGTATTTCGCACTTGGCGGGAGATTGGATTGTCATTTTTCACGAAACGTGTTGTCGCGTCGACACTTCTCAACGTACTGACCTCGAATCGTTCTCGTTGCGGAGGGGAAGGGTCAGGCTACACGGAAGTGTAGCCAACATGTCGAAAATAAAATCCATCCGGTCGTGAGAGCCTCAGTACACTTACTTTCTGGATACGCCTAGAAGATTCCATCAAACCTCACTAAAATATAACATGTTGATATCCACGGACAAAACGAAGAGCCTCACAATAGCTAAGACCCTGGTGAGATGCAAACTAGCAGTGAATAACAAAATAATAGAGCAAGTGATGGAGTTTAGGTATCTTGGAGTGAGCATCAGTAGCAATGGAAATCTGTATGATGAAACCTTGAGACAGATCAATAAGGTGGCTGCAATATCGGTATGCCTAAAAACACCGGTGTGGAATAATAAACACATAAAAATAGAAAGTAAAGTCAGAATTTACAAGATATGTGTGAGACCGATAGCCACCTACGGAATAAAGACCAAAGCAGACATATCTAGAACAAAATCGAGAACCTCGGAAATGAAAACACTGAGATGTATAACCGGAAACATACTAAGAGATAGAATCAGAAACACCGAAATAAGGAGAAAGTGTAGTACAGAAGACATCGTCAGGTGGGGAAGACAACGAAGGTGATACTGGAACGAACATGTAAACAGAATGCAAAACGACAAACTTCCACGTGTCGCCCTTCAAGGGAACCCAGCTGGTAGAAGATTACCGGCAAGACCTCCGAAGAAATAGCGTGACAGTTGGCAGTCCACGTCACAAGAAGGGGAATAAGCGGAACAAACAGATCATGATCTATAGGAAGAGGAAGATGAAGAAAAAGCAACATTTAAATAGAATATTGTTTTCAATGCAAATCAAATTCTGCTGTTTTCTCACCAAATATGTACACCAGATATTCTAATGGGTGAAAGCTCATCCCCCTATACTCGACACTTGATATTATTATTTATTATGTATATTGCTCTGCCGGACGTTGTGTTGTAAATGCTCTTCTCCTTATTATGTATTTTTCTTCTTCTTGCGCTGTAGGTAAGAGCTACTCTCCCTGGGGTGGAGGGTGATCGGGATGATGCCGGACGAAACCTCCCCGGCCGCAGACTATGAAATCATCTCGTTGAATCAGTTTGTCACTAATATATCTGGTTGACACGATTGACGTGACTTGAGATCTATCTGGGATATTGAGAGGAAACTTACACAAATTCTGAACTCAGGATCAATATTTCCCCAAATTATACACAGACAAATATTTCGCACACACAAATGACACAAGAGTAGAAAAGGTAACCCCTAAAATAAGTGACGTAATACGTGCGACACACGAAAACACTTTTTTTGGATCAGTTTGCCATTCACATATCTGGCTAACACAATTGACGTGACTTGAGGCCTATCTAAGATATTGACAGCAAACTTACACATATTCTAAACTCAATACAAATACTTCCTCAAAGAATACACAGACAAATATATCACACACACAAATATGACACAACAGTAGAAACGGTAATCCCTAAAATAACTGACATAAGTGACGTAACACGTGGGACACACGAAAACACTTTTTGACAGTCGCTTACAGAACTTTCTTCTCTCTCACACAAAACGAGTTATTTCCACTTCCAATTAATAGAAGAGAGTTTGTGTGATATATTCTGCAGTGCTTGAAAAGCTCGTTGTTTTGTATTTAAGAAGACTTGAGTTTTGGAGTGACATTTAATTTTCAAAGGATAATTTCGAAATCCAAATTGGTTGGCTGAAAACATTTATTTTGGTTTTCTTGGTATGCCGTTAACCTGTAAGTGAGTATAAACGCTCGGGTGCGTGTAAACCTAATTTATCTCAAGTTAGTACGAACGCACCGGTGCGTTTCTCATTAACATCCAAGAGAAGTATAGATTCTTCAACCTAACAAAAGAAAATGTAAAAAATCTTCAAAAAAACTCACTCCTTGGGAATATATTGTTCCTACATAACTCACTTACTAAAAGGTTAATGGTTTTTTTTTTAAATACTGTTTAAACTTTGTGATTATATTGAGTGGGGAAATTTACAAAAGACAGAGAGAGAGAAATAATAGACGGATATTTTCTCTCTTTACAAAATTCAAATCAGCCAAAGAATCACACTTTGGTGCTAAAGGCTGATATATAAATACGACAAACCATGAATCGAAAGAGAAAACCTATTTAACCGAAGAGGAGCATTTGAAATTTTCTGTGATCTAAAAATATCACACAGGTTTTTTTTGTACACTCTGTTCTTGAACGAGCAAGCATGAGTTGCCTTCCTTTGTACAAGCGCTAACAATCACTGAAGACAAACTTGTTTTGTTCCCTTGACTGGTTGAGCAATTGTGCTGTAGTCATGGAAAATTAATTACTGTCGCAACTAAAACTCCAGCTACGATTTAACTTATAGTTCTGAATTATTTCTTGTTTTCATTGTTATGTTTTGTTAACATAAATACATTGGAGGGACTAAGTATTAAAAGAAGTCACCTGTTGTTCAAAACGCGCGCTTAAATTTTTGTATAAATAATTTAACTGTCGACGATAAACTAATGAATTATGTCAGATTGGATAAACATATTATCTTCGATATCAGCAATATAGCGATCCTGTTAAACATCCCTGGAGAAAGCAAGTAGCTCGCAATCCACTGTCGTACGTATTGAAAATATTTCCGCAAGTGGATAGCCAACAACGTCTAACGTCTACGAGAATTGTTACCAGACGAAGTTTGTATTACACTATCGTTGTATATAGTACAACCTGGTAGGCTTATTACCATGTGGCAATATCTTTCTTCGAGGCCTGAAGTGAATTGAACCCGTAACTTCTGGACTGTGAGACAAGCGTCTTGCCATCTGAGTCACGGAGGTCGTTGAACTATCAACCAGACTGTAACCATTTTGTCATATTTTGTCTTTATTTTTTGGGTCTCATCGAGAATCAAATTCGAAAGTTGCTGAAAGACCATAGTCTCACGTTACGAAAGACGTCACTGAAGTGGTGCACAAAGCGTGGAAAGATGATTTTGAAGTCCAGAAAATTTATTGTAGAGGGAAGAATTCTTGAAATTGATTAAAAGATCACTTTAACATAATGTTGAAAGATTTATCAAGAAAATCACTTGCATTAATGTTATAAAAGCGTTCAATATTAAAAAATAAAGTCAACAGCATTCTTTTAAGCAATGCATACTTTAAAGTAACATAGATATGAAACTACTCAGGACATCGTTTTCTGATATCATTCTGCCTGTTTTTCTACTTTATTTTAACAAATAACATAAGCAAGTCTTATGGTATAATAATCAAGTGTAAAACTTGACATAGGAAAATTTGTAACGAAATAATAAATCACATTAAATGAAAAACTCGAGTGGCCCATGGTAAATTTGTTTAAATTTTTTATTATAATTTATCAAGTAATAAAATAAACGAATTAAAAGTATGAGGTTTCATTTTCACAGTTATATTATATATTTTGAATCAAAATCATATATTCATACTATCACATAATTTACCTACTGGAGTAGCCAGAGAGGACAGAATTCCAAACTTTCCTATCTCGATATAAATATTTCGCCTTTTCTATTTCCATATGCCTCATGCCACCCATATAACTTTTTTGCCTTCTTATTTATCCTTATTTCAAAATGTCATTCACTTGATTCAATCAACTTCGTCATGGTCTTATTTACCACGTCTTATACTCAAATTTAAACTGTTTATATATTTCGTATTTTTTCATTTATTCGTTTCACGTGTTCAAAACAACTTTCAGTTTATTCTTATTAATCTAAATATTTAATAATAGTTAAAGTATTTATATTGTAGAACTCAATTTTATCACAGAGTGATTGGACACTTATTTTTTTTTATCTACACACTACCTAAAATAAACAGTTTGAAAATGTTTTTGAAAAGCGTAACCAATTTGTCGCTTTAATTTAAGTTATTGTGTAGATTTTTTCCATATTGTAAGTGTCAAAACATTCTGTACTCAATATTTACATTAAAAAAAAATGTTTTACTTATATCAGTGAAAAAGTCTTCAATCTCACGGAAACTGATAAAAGAAATGTTGTTATTGCGCGTTAAAAGTGACACATAGGAAGTTTCAAATAAATAACGTTCTGCATAGAATTGACCACCAAAATAAGTTGTATCTCGGTGCTTGATTGTTTTTTTGCTATCGCAAAGAAGAAAATGCCACACAATCAAACAAAACAAATATGTACAATGTTAAGCGAAAATGCTGTAAGCGATCAGACGTGCCAAATGTGATTTAAAAAATCCTTAATGGTGCGATGCGAAAACCTACTTCCTAAAATATTTTAGTGCATTTTTTCTTTAGAATTGGATCTAAAAATACGTAATTACTTTCCGAACAATGCAATACTTTATTTCGCGAGAAACAGAAGTCAAAATAAAACATTATTTTATCTCGCGTTGAAATTTTTTCTTTTTAGTACGTAAAAAATATTCAACTTAATGTTTCAAATATTTAATTAGTTAAAAGGTAAATGTTTTCAGAAACTTCATTTTCAATTAATCAACTCTTTTTGAATGGAATTGAAAAGAAAACTTTCAAAATAAGAAAAAAAAAAGTGAAAGATTTTAAGGTTTGAATTAATTTCGTGGAAAGTAATTTAGAGTTTTTATTTTATAGGAATTTAAGAAGATCTGAATAATAAAAAAAATATTTGACGATTTAAAGAGAAAATAAAAAAAATGACAGAAAATGAAAGTAGACTGAGAAAATATAGCATTTAAATACCCCAGTCAATTGGTTCTTCTTCAGACTTTTAATAACATTTAAATAGTTTGTGAAAAAAGCAGCATGACTTGTTGATTTGCATTTGACTCGTTGATTTGCATATGAACATCCAAAGCAGGGTGAGGATATAAAAGACCTGTGTCTGCCTCATAATGACATACAGCATAGAGTCCAGAGCCAATACTGTCAGAACCAAAAATCTCCTTCGAACCAGCGAGATGAAGGTACTCAGGAATATCGTTGGCAAAACCCTTCGTGATAGAGTACGGCACACAGAAATCCGAAGGACGTGCAAAGTTGAAGATATTGTCAGATGGGGACGACACAGAAGAACGTTCTGGAACGAACACATATCCAGAATGGCGGAACCAAGAGCCGTAAGAATGGCCTGGGACAGTATCTCTCAAGCAAGCAGACCTCCAGGACGACCTCCCAAAAGATGGAAAGACAGCTGTTAGTCGATGTCATAAGAGACAAACAATGATGCAGGACCATAACAAGCCAATAGGCCTAAAATAAGATGAAAAAGAAGACTCGTTGATAACATCCGTCGCCTAGTTGGTTGGTTTTTCTCTCATGAATTTTGGGTTCAATTCCCGATTAGAGATTTTCTGTATGTTTGCGAGCGTTTCTGTTAGTCCACGTGTGATAGTTTTTTTAACACGCACGATGGTAAACTGTGAGTTACTGACCTATTACAGTGGTTACAAACACATTTTTTCTAACGAAGAGTGTATAATGTTGCTGATCACCAGTTTTTGGGATCCCTGTTGTGGCTCATACAGAAGAAATATAAAATCCTGAGAATTTTTTTCTTTATAAAGATCACGAGTACAAGTGGCTGAATGGATGTTTCCTGTATACTTACCATGATAGTGAGCAATGATTACTCTGATGATGCAGACTGCAACATTTTCAAAACGTTGGTCATCATTAAAGCCAACTTTATGCAGTAAGAGCTCCGAAAAATATTTCAAACAAGTAGAAAATGGCTTGAAAATCTTCCTGCATATCTATGTAAATATATGAGTTGATTCTGGTGCTAATATTTAAGATACAAAAATAACAGGGATTAATATAGTGCCTAGCTTATAAAATTGTAAAAATATATAATAATTTGCAAGAAAACGTTATATAAAGACTTTTTTGAAAAGAAACAAATTATCCCATTTAGATTAGTTTTCTCCTGATCTGTTTTGTATTTCTTTAGATATTATATAAATGAAGAATACATTCGGTTCTTGAATAACATTTATTTAATAAAAATAAAGAGAGACTTTTGGGCTCACTTCATTTTAAATATGTAAAGTGTATTTAAATTTAGTAAAGAGGCTCGGGATGTGCGAGATATTCGTCACCGAGGTAGAATGACGCGGTCACTGAATATTTCATGGACTGTAAGTGTTTGTCAGTTCTTCACGCGAAATATTTCACAATTAAATCCAATTGTTCAGGTTCGCTCGATTTTAAAACAAAACGCAAGAATTACAAATCTTAAGCCATTCTGGAAAATTCGGGAATAAAGCTTCTATCTCAAACAGCATCCCTTAATGATGACCTTCGTGTAGAGCTTTCAATGAACCGCCTAATTCGACTAACAAGTTTTCGGTTGTTTTTACATCCAAGAAACTGGTTAACCGGGTTTAGCCAGTTATGTTATCATTTCCCTTTTTGAATTACTTTTTCCATGGTAAATTCACATGTGTTATGAAAATATAAATAGCTTTTTAGCTGTCTCAGGGTTTGAATACACACCTCATAGCATGCTAGTTCACAACTTTACCTACTCCGCCACGATGCTACTCTTCCGTTCTAAATATTGTTTTTGATAATTTTAGAGTCACTATGAATTTCATGAATTGAATATATAATTAAAGTGTGCCATGATTCACAAATAGCCAATATATTTTAACGTTTTAAAAATACTTGTATTCATAATTCTCAAAATATGAATGATTTATTTATGATTATTGTACGGGATCAGAAAAACTTGACAATAGTTAACCGACCATCAGCGTCAAAATGGTTATACAAATAGCACCTGTAAAACCTGTCACCTGTGAAAAAGACGAACGGTGAACTATGAACGCTAATTAACAATCTCCGTTTGAACGTAAAGCAAGTCTATGAACGTAAAGACGCTGAATATTTAAGGTGAGATAAAAGGGGTTGGCGTGACAGTTAAGGATATAATACGATAAGTAAACTTGGCGTTTATTTCTCACGTTCAACCAGTTCAGTTAATTCTGATATAAAATAATGTGATCGTATTTTCTCAGATTAAAAATAAATCTCAGACAATAATTCACACAATTAGCAATAAACTATACGTGTTTATGTAACACGTTCATTTAACTTGAAGATGCCAATACGTAAGACGTCAAAGATCCACCCCTTCAAAAAACTAACATGATCTAATTTTAAGATATTCCATATGCGTGTCGCTCTCCCACACAGCCCGACAGTTCTTAGTGAAATATTTATCTTGATTATAGCGTTGTCAAAGTTGTTCATATGTACTTTAAACACAAAGGATACTCATGTCACAGCTGTTTCAAATGTTACTACGAGTATATCTACGCACTTTCTCTACTTTGTTCGTGTACAATCCACATATTTGACCTGGCAAAGTCTGCAAATTCTTATTCTAAATTTAACGTGCGTTAGAACTTCTAGACGACAAGGCTGTGTTTATTTTGGCTGAACATTACCAACATTAAACGTCTGAATTGTGTGTTTTAAGACAAATTTTGAAACATATGTTAAGGTTTTCGTTACGATTAAAGTTTCATTAAGTAATGAATATTGTTATGCGAATATCATTCGAAAATTGGCACAAGGATATCGGCATAAGTGGGTAGCGATCTGCTCGCAGAATCAAGCCCAATGATCATGATGTTGTATTGTTTTGTATTATACTTTTGTTGTTTATAGTACAATCTAGTAACCGTATTGTCCTATGTTAACCTCTTCCAGTCCTCGAAAAAGATCATCAAATATCAATAAATCCATCAGGTTGTGTTGTGAAATACGTAAGTATAATATAATACGTTCATATTACATCAAGATAAAGAAAAAATAACACTTGATGTCGTTTAAAATATACATAGTTAAAGATACTGTTTCAAATAAGGCAATGAGCGGGAAATACTTACGTTCTTCGGTACCTGGTTTTAGTTTGTGACAGAATGGACTGAAAATATTGACATTAAAGGGGGATGAACTATAAGTATTCATAATAATATTTTTTTATTTATTATTACACATGACAAAAAAAATACATAATTTGCGAAAAAACAGCAGGTAATTTAATTTGGACATACATTATTTTAATGGATCTGGGTTTGTCGCCTTTCATTTGTCCTATCCCCAGTAAACTAGGCTTTGGCCTGTATTTCACTGAGGATATTTAGCATGAAAAAATAAATAGATACTTCTTTACGATTTTTGATTACACAAAAAAAAAACCCCATTGTACGTTTTCATCAACCTGACAAACAGTGGCACGCAATTACAACTGGAAACATCATGTGAAATCAAATTCTTCACACATCATCACTCCAGAAAGACCTAAAATTTTCATCCCATAATATAGCGCACACAATCATAAGAATAAAAATAAAAACCAAATTAAAAACAAAAATGAACCCAAAATTAAATAAAAATTAAACCAAAAATATTCATCTCATAATATACCGTGCACAATCATAAGAATAAAATAAAATTAATAGTCGTATTCTGATCTTAGTATTAACCCTACACAAAACAAGCGAAAAAACGGGTGATTAATTATTTATAATGTTGAAAAACTCGATCAAACTAATAAAATATGTTTAAAAAAAAAAAGAAAGGCGAATATCTCACTAAAAAATTTTCGTTGTTACTTTATGAGATTTCGGACAGTTAACCTTCCCAGTTTGCCCGTCGTGGTTGGGAGTTCTGCCGTGTTGTCCTGATTTATTATTTATTAGGTAGTCGTTTCCAGGTGTAAGTTGTTCCCCATTGTTTTCTAGAAGGTCAAAGTTAAACGTGAAACAAACTAAATTACATGTTACCATGCTACGTCTCCGTTAATTATGGGGTTCTTTCATTATTAATTTCTTGTTATCAAACTTGTTGTGGAACAAGGGTTCATATTAAGGGATGATCTAGGTAAAAACTGACCTTAGAAATTGTGAAAATATATGAAAGTTCTTTTATTAAATTTATTCAAATTTCAAAAATATTTTTTACAAACGCAAACACTCAGATAAAAAATAATAATCCAATCCGGGGGCTACAGATTCGATTTCCACCGTTACACAAGTTTAAAAGGTATCCAAAGGAAATGTGTTTTACTCGACAGGGAATAAGTGGATTTCGGAAAGGGACGAAGTTGTCTGTATTTTACAGTATTTTAATTTAACTTTTGTTGCACAGCGCACAATCAAGTGAGTTGTTACTTCCAATTAAGTAATTTTATGTTAAAGGAGCCTTAAGTGAAAAAAAAACTAGTTTTATCCATGGGCTGGTGAGCATGGCATTTGTCTTCCAAGTCGGGGGGTTACAGGTTAAAAATCAGTTAGAATCCGGATTTAAAAAAATGGTTTTCATCTAATTTTCTGATCGTAAGTCTGATTTTCACTCAAAACTTTCTGCCATAGTTCTTGTTGGTTGAAAGAGATAATCAGATGACAATACGTTCACCAAATTGTTTTGTATACAATCGTCATCGTTCCTGGGCCTCGTTGTCGAGGATCCACTCGCCATTCCAACATCAATATAGTTGGAAAGCGAAGCTGTGCTGTGGAGATTTCGTTTATTTCTTCTTTTTTTCTCTCCGTAAGCTGTTGCACCCCAGCAAAGTCACCAGACACACTGGTGTACTGGATTCGATGACATACTTAAAATGAGACGATTAGAGCACAGTTTTTTTTTTCCTTTTTTTTAATAGATATGATCAAAGTCATAGGTAACCTTATATCCCCGAATACTAGGTGGAAAAAATGCCTGTGTTATTCGAGAAGAGTAGCTTAGCGCAGGGTTTGAACCGGCAATCTTCCTCACAAACGTCCAGTGCTTTACTGCGCGTCCATGCACTTCTGCATACAATATATTATTTATGTATTGTAACAAATACAATAAAATACAAATTTCAATTAAATATTCAATGAAATGTTTGATGTATAAATGACTTACCACGTAAGTCTTCAACAATATAAGAAAACACGACTATATGCCAATTCGGGGAAGTACCAAATCTTATGCGGAAAAGTATCAAATCTAATGCGGGGAAGTATCTTATCATTACCTTTCTATCCTTTGACTAAATATTTTATTTGTTTTTCGGATTTAAAGTATTACAGACATTTCAGGTATCAAAAGATCAGTATCTTACTAAGGATTTACAGTATTACAGACATTTCAGGTATCAAAAGATCAGTATCTTACTAAGGATTTACAGTATTACAGACATTTCAGGTATCAAAAGATCAGTATCTTACTAAGGATTTACAGTATTACAGACATTTCAGGTATCAAAAGATCAGTATCTTACTAAAGATTTACAGTATTTCAGACATTTCAGGTATCAAAAGATCAGTATCTTACTAAGGATTTGCAGTATTACAGACATTTCAGGTATCAAAAGATCAGTATCTTACTAAGGATTTACAGTATTACAGACATTTCAGGTATCAAAAGATTAGTATCTTGCTAAGGATTTATAGTATAACATACATTTCAGGTATCAAAAGATCAGTATCTTACTAAAGGTGAAGTTTTATCTGCCTTATTTATATAAGAAATTAAAAAAGTGACTTGATATTATTTGGTAGTTCATATTTTTTTCTATTTCTCCAGTCAAAACAGTATTTTCAAAACCTTTTTATAGATTTATTTTGTAATATTTCAAATCTATCAATAATAATGGGTTTGAACCCGAGTTTTAGCACCCTTGAGGAGAGTCAACTATCTAAACATAGAGGTACATTAAAGGGTGCATAGCTGCGCAGTAGCGCACTGGACTTCCGAGGGAAGTTCGTCGGTTCGAACTCCACACTGTGGTTGTCCCCTCGAACGACACAGGCACTTTTCCGACTGTTTTTGAGGGTATAAGAATACCTATGAATTTGGTCATATCTATTAAAAAAAAAACGGCACTTTGCATAAAATTATTTTATTATTATTACTATTCTTATTATAAAAAAATAAACTTTTATCACGTTCAAAAATGATAAGAACGAGGTAATTCTAAGTCGAGTCAAATTTCAAAGTTTTAGATGTTTGATCTTGAATAGTGTTTTATTCACGGTAAACAAAGCACAAAATAATTCAAGTTTAAAAGCTTTTGTATGATATTAAACCTAAAAAAACTATCTCTATATACAGACTCTAAAGTCATTAAAAAATATGAATTAGCTGTATATACAGACTCCAAAGTCATTAAAAAACATGAACTATCTCTATATACAAACTCCAAAGTCAGTAAAAAATATGAATTATCTCTATACACATACTCCGAAGTCATTAAAAACATGAACTATCTCTATATACAGACTCCAAAATCATTAAAAGTCTTAGTAGAAATTCTTCCATAATACTAGTATATACTCAATATATATAGTATCAATGGTAATATCTGGGTCGGTCCACATAGTTCGCCATGTACATATTTTCAGAAAATTATTTTCGACAACTTCTTCGAATTGTTATTTTCGGACACTTCCTACTTATTTTCTGAAAAAATCTTACCTTGACACTTTCTGGTTAAAAATATCCTAGATTAAAAATCTAAAATAAATGAATTTTTCCGGAAAATGAAATATTATTTTAGTTCATGGGAAAAAAATCCCTTAGATTCTGATCTTTTTGTAATCAATTCAAAAAAAGTTGGAAACTTGAACGTCAAAACAAAATGTTTGAAAACTTTTTTTCCTTTTTATTTCGATTGAAATGAATATTGTGAATTCATTCACTTGTAGAATAAAAGATAAAACTGTAAACGGTAAAACGTGACGTGTTCATTGCTAAATGCTAATTTCTTCTAATCAATTTACAGTTGTTAAAACATGTTTAAAATGAAAATCAGACTGGAGCACTATTTAAAAAAATGTCAGTTCATAAGAAAATCGCTCCTGCAACCCTCAGGCTGGAAGGCTGGCGTCTTGACAACTAGGCCACAGAAATTGTCATTATTAACATTGTATCATTATTTTACTAAGAAAGTTGGGAAAAAACAAACGTGTTTAAAATTTTTTAAATTAGTTTGATAAAATTATAAATATTTATTTACACATAAACAAACATCACACTTTTCTACGAGTTTAAGCAAAAAGGACAAAGTACCAAACTTTCCTATAGTGCCACGCATATTTCGCCTTCTTTATATTCATACACTTTCTCATTAAGTTCATAAGATTTTTCTAATTTTAAAATTACATTCTTTAAAAAGCGCCAGAACTGTATATTTACATATATTTAATTAGTGTTTCTTCTTTAATTTTTTTCTACATGCAAGGATCATTCCTGAAAGCTCTTCTATTTTTTCTTAAGTTAACATCTCGTCAATCTTAAGTAACCTCTCTCAAATAACTAAATCAGTTGGTCGTTTTTAGGGATGCATGTGAAGCAATAAATTAATTGTCTTCTTAGTGTATGCACTTCTTTAACATTTATTCGACTCCTTTTAGTTTTTTCCACGTTTTACTCTCATATATAAAAGTTAGTACTAAAATACTATTGTGGACTGAGAATGAAAATCCGTTTAATATTTAAAAGAAGCTGTGCTTATTAGTACTTACATCTTAAATTACCTCTACATTGAAAAGTTTAGGCACACTGTGTTAAAACTAACGTCTAGAAAGAAGGAAGAAGAATAGTTAATTTATTTTTACCCCTTTCTTTGTGGAAGAACTTATAAATATGAATGAGTTATTTATTTAAATCAACTTTAGTCGAGAGACTTTTCTAATAAAACATTTAAACATGTTATGTGTCCTTGTTTTACGAAATAATTGACTTCCTTTTTTTGAAGTTTAAGGATTGATTCCAAATAAAAAAAAAAGGTTTCTAGTCTGATATTTTTATATAAAGTTTTTAACATATATGGGTGATTGGAAGTATTTGCAAAAGCAATTAAACATATTTATATTCTCCGAGTGCCGATAAAACTAGACAACGAAGGGTTCTGATTTTCTTAGTTTTTTCGCCTTTTAAATATAATACAAGAAAAATACCCTTTAAGCTAACATAAGGGGTTTTTCGGCCATATTTACTTGGTATGGTCTATTGGTTGGCGTAATTATTGAACAAACTAGTATTCTGGGTTCAATTTTAGATTGATTTCAGTCACCTGTATTTAGAGTAAAAATGACCAATACAAAAAACCCTTAACCCGGAAACATTTCAACAGTGAAATTAAATATAACAGCTACAAAGAAATATTATGCAAATACCAAAAAAAGGAATCCTTCATTTAATTTGTTAGACAAATCTGTAGAAATAAAATTATTTGTCCATCTCAATTACAGCAAAGCAGTAGACGACGATACTTGGAATCAAATGGGTGGAATCAAAATAAATAGTAGGCTGAAATCAAAATAAGCAATTTTAAGTAAGTTAGTAAGTAAGTTAGTATCAAAAAGTTACAAAAAAGTAGCTCAGTTAGTAAGTAAGTTAGTATCAAAAAGTCACAAAAAAGTAGCTCAAAGTAGTGTTGATGTTTTTCATAATATTATTAAAATATTTCGTTTCTTTTGTAAAAATAAATAAAGGAGAAAAAAGCAAAAATAAAATTAGGACGAAATATTAAAAAAAAAAAAAAAAAACACTGATTTCAGTTGACATCACGTATTTCCACTATGATGGATTCAGCTTATACAATTCTTATAAATTTAAAAACATACAAATAATATTCATTTTTAGGTTCATCTTAAACTATTTAACAGTAACAATATTGAAAATATCACTGAATTAATGTGCTTTATTTTGCATGAAAATGTTGCTTCAAAGTTAATAACCATCTACACATATTGTATTGAATAATCGTAATGAAACACCACAGTAAGCTCACCCGCTTTAGAGTGTTAGGGCCTGAAAGCTCCAAAACCACGTACGATTCTAAAAGCCCCTCACCAAAATCACCCCTCACGTTGTGACAGACTGCGATAATGTTGCAAATTTAATAAACGTAGGTCTATTATTCGTTTTCCAAGCTGATTAAATAACTTACTGATACCTCGGCTGAAAATTTTCAGCGACTGAATTTCAGGAATTTTCGTTTAAAGGTTATTTGAAGGTGGGTTCATCTATAATGACGCAAATAAGGTTTTTGTTTCATTTTAATAGAAAGCAAAGCTATTTAAATATTAGATTTAAATTTTCTTTTACAAAAATAGAAAGTAATTGAAGAAATTTTGATTAAAATATACTTTATATTGGTTTTGAAATCATTACATGAAAAAAAACAGGAAATATGATTTCTGATAAATCTTTAATATGATTTCTCATAAATCTTTAAAATATTGAAATATACAGACAAAAGGATCACGTTCATTGAATTACAATTAGTATTCTCTATGTTTCATGACTTTTATTACTTTACTATGCATAAAATAATAAAACAAAGTCTTAAAAAGATGTAAAGCTTTCTCCCAAAACCAATAAAATAAAGTGTCCTGGCTTTACATTTTGCCTTCACACCCACGCCAAATTATAAAATAGATCTTTTCAAAATAACTATGGTAAGTGATTCTCCAGCTGTTTGGTCTTAAAAATAATTTATAGTTTAATAGTTCAAATTCCGTACGTATAAATTTTACAACCAGAAATGTTAATCACAGAATTATCCCAAAAAACACTTGACGGCAAAAGTGCTTTGAAATCAACTCTTTTAACAAAACCTTCGATTCTTGCCAACATGCTGTTACTTATATACTATAATAAAATGCCCTAATGAGGAATTACCACAAGGTGTATCTACAATAATTAATTTAATTATCTTACGTAGATGTTCCCTGTTCTCCTCCAAATTATCTTAAATACCGAAATTCTTTCTCATGGAATAACAACGAGCTGAATAAATGTAAGTTCACTAGATACGTGGCAACCTCTGTAAACTAGCTTGGTTGGTCTATGTATATAACTAGAGGGTTGCCCGTTGGTCTATCTATATAACTAGGAGGCTGCCCGTTGGTATTGAGATATTTAATTTTTAAAAATCAGTTTGGTTTTCACTTAATGCTCGTTAAAACATTATTTTGGTTATTTTGAGAAATGATCGGTTCTTCTTCCTGGCACTGTCCCAATTCATTGCCTAGGTAGGCTGTTGGGGTTGGCTCTTCTCGTTCTCAGGCTGTATATTATTTGGTTCTGTGTGTCGCTTTCATCTAGGCCATTTCTCTGCGGAATTTTGGAGCATTGAGTCATCCAGGATTTCTTTGGTCTTGCTCTGGACGGCTGTCGAGGAAGATCCACAGACATTGCCTGATTTACAGTATGGTCTGGTGGTCTCCGTCTTATGTGCCCATACCATCTCAGCTGTCGCTCTTCCCGCTTACTTGAGAAATGATTGGTTGGTCACATGGTATTTATACCATCCAGATTGTACTATTGACAACAAAAGTGTTACACAATTCACTACAGAGCAACCATAAATAAATCGATCCTTTGTCAAAAATCTTCATATTATGATTATCCCAATGAAAGATTTCATTGATTTTCCACTGTGTTCATGGGGAATAATCCAGACTCTCGGAGTATTGAAGAAGATTATGTAATCTGGTCAACTCACATTCCCTGGAGGACTGGATGAGAATTATCGACCTATTACTAATGATGTGTCATGGATAGTAGAGATCTAGACATACAACTGTAAGAGATAAACCGTATGAGAAAAGTAAAAAAAAAGCGAAATAATTTTTTTAATAGCAATATATAAAACAACATTCAGTCAAAAAGAAAAAAAATATGAGTGTAGGACGTGGCAGAAAAGATTGACTCATTGAATTAAAAATATGGATATGTATTGTGTAAATGTGGAAATTTCTTACCACTAAAATATCACAAGGATGTATTCTCACAAAATAAAAACCTGGTTGTTTAAAGATATTGCCTCCGGGTAATAATCCCGCTAGATTGTTTTACATTGCATTGTTAAAAGATATTGCCTCCGGGTAATAATCCCGCTAGATTGTTTTACATTGCATTGTTAAAAGATATTGCCTCCGGGTAATAATCCCGCTAGATGGTTTTACATTGCATTGTTAAAAGATATTGCCTCCGGGTAATAATCCCGCTAGATTGTTTTACATTGCATTGTTAAAAGATATTGCCTCCGGGTAATAATCCCGCTAGATTGTTTTACATTGCATTGTTAAAAGATATTGCCTCCGGGTAATAATCCCGCTAGATTGTTTTACATTGCATTGTTAAAAGATATTGCCTCCGGGTAATAATCCCTCTAGATTGTTTTACATTGCATTGTTAAAAGATATTGCCTCCGGGTAATAATCCCGCTAGATTGTTTTACATTGCATTGTTAAAAGATATTGCCTCCGGGTAATAATCCCGCTAGATTGTTTTAAATTGCATTGTTAAAAGATATTGCCTCCGGGTAATAATCCCGCTAGATTGTTTTACATTGCATTGTTAAAAGATATTGCCTCCGGGTAATAATCCCGCTAGATTATTTTACATTGCATTGTTAAAAGATATTGCCTCCGGGTAATAATCCCGCTAGATTGTTTTACATTGCATTGTTAAAAGATATTGCCTCCGGGTAATAATCCCACTAGATTGTTTTACATTGCATTGTTAAAATATATTGCCTCCGGGTAATAATCCTGCTAGATTGTTTTACATTGCATTGTTAAAAGATATTGCCTCCGGGTAATAATCCCGCTAGATTGTTTTACATTGCATTGTTAAAAGATATTGCCTCCGGGTAATAATCCCGCTAGATTGTTTTACATTGCATTGTTAAAAGATATTGCCTCCGGGTAATAATCCCGCTAGATTGTTTTACATTGCATTGTTAAAAGATATTGCCTCCGGGTAATAATCCCGCTAGATTGTTTTACATTGCATTGTTAAAAGATATTGCCTCCGGGTAATAATCCCGCTAGATTATTTTACATTGCATTGTTAAAAGACATTGCCTCCGGGTAATAATCCCGCTAGATTGTTTTACATTGCATTGTTAAAAAAATAAGGTGGATCAAGTGTTTTAGAGAAAACGTGTCAATGGATAGTTTTTTATTCATCACCATAAGGAGTTGCGCTCATATAAAAAAAGAAGATTTTAATATTTTATGTTGATCGTTCAGGGTAAGGGCTTATTTGGTCTCCTAAAATATCGTAGGTGGTAGTAAGATCGGTCTAAACTTCTCATAAGATAGATGAATGAAGGACGTATGATACAGGGAGAATTTGAGAATACGGGAGTCCTCTGTTGTACAGTGGATTGAAATAATAACCAAAAACTTTTTACTTTGCACTTCTTCGGAAGAAATTAATTTATTTTTCAATGTGGATTTATTTTATATCATTAACAAGCACTTCGTAGTACATCAAGTTTTCGATCAAAATTTGTCATTGTTTTATGTTATTTATAATCGAAAAATAATTATAAAGCGATGTTTAGAGAACAGATTTTGTTCAGTGGCACTTTTAGTTTGGATTTGAGCTAAGTTGAATTATTAGATTGAAATTATTACAAAACATGATATGTTGAGCGTTAGGTAATGAAGGATCTAAGGATTATATTTGGTAATGTTTCGTAAAATCTGAATGTAAGCGTTTGTATTCAAATCATTGTATTCAATAATGTAAGCGTTTGCATCCACATCATAATACTCAATTATGTAAGCGTTTGTATCCACATCATATTATTCAATAATGTAAGCGTTTGTATCCACATCATAATATTCAATAATGTAAGCGTTTGTGTCCATATCATTATATTAAATAATGTAAGGGTTTGTATCCACATCATTATATTCAATCATGTTTTGTGAAATCAAAACAGGCTTAACAAAATAAACATATTTTACACTCTGTGAACAATAATATAAACTGCGAGATCAAACCTCCCTAAAATTAATGAGAACATATCAAAATTTCATGAAGCGAAGCCGACTGATGTGATGAGTTTGTCTCGAGTTACACTAAGTTTAAAATAAAACTAATTAAAGTTTGACTGTTTAGTAATATATGCCAGACTAGAAAAAAACTAAATATCTGTTTTATCTGCCTACTCTTCTCTGATAATGAGGAACGACAAACAAAAATTCTAAATTTTACAATAATATTATTATGTCGTCGAAAATTTTCAGCGTATTTCCGATCATGGACTAACGCTACATTCAAACAGAGATTATTTATTGGCATTTCTAGTTCACCGCTCTTCTTTTTTTAAGTCAACTTTTATTGTCCATGCAGTGAAACTCGTGAATCAGTTACAAACCAATATAAGACTCGCTCCGTCCTTGGTATGCTTTAAGAAGCGACTGAAAAAACTCTTAATTTCTAGTCAGTAATGTAACGTGTTTAATTCCTGATTTTTCTTTTCCTTTCCTCTCCACCATCCCTTTTTTTTCTTTTGATTAATGACATCTCACTTTATATGAAATATAATGTTCGGGCTATTGTCCGTCTTCGTCTCATTTATAGGCATATGCTCACGTATATGTTCATGAAATTCGTGGGGATGGAAAGTAATTTTACTGTTTTGGGCGATCATGTAATTTGTTTAATGTATTCACATTTGTCTGGTTAGTTGGAATAGATTGCCGCCTAGCAATATGCTGGCCAGATTTAATTTGCAAAAAAAGTATTAAATAAATAAATAATTAAAATCCCTTTAAATTTTATGTAAAAATCTCCAAAACTTAAATTTAAATTAAATGGTTGCTTAAGCCCTTCGTGGAGCAATTCATTAATCTCAAAAGATTCAAATTTTTTCAGGCTTCTCTTTCAATTCATTCTACTTCATCCATGATGCGCTTTTAAATCTCATTTTATCTCTTCGTTTGCATACGGCTGAACTAACAACATGGATATTTTTGCATACAAATTGAGTTCTTTTTTTAACTTCAGAACTTTTCATGGTTCAAGTATCATTAGCATTGAAAACGTATTCGCTGTGGAAAAAATTCAAAGAAATTTATTATTTTCTTACAATGTTGTGTTTTTCAAATAATTGCTGAAAGAAAAAAAAGGGTGAAAAGCTAAAATTGTTTCATGAAAATTTCGAAAGAATTTTAAATAAAATGAAATCAAAAGGTTATGTAATACGAAACTTTCAAATAATTAAACAAATTTTTACATTTATTATGAATTTAAAGTAGCAAATAAGGTAAACTTTTGTTAAATAAGGTATTGTTATTTATTTACTATCAATAATAAAACAGTCAAAATTTATATCGTTTTAAAGGACAAATAGTAGAATACAAGTCTTATCACAATGCAAAAAAACACAATTTTGTAGATATGATACAAAAAATCACTTCACTAGGCTAAATCTGTGACGAAATTATTTCATTCTCTGATAAAAAAATTCATATATTTGTCCAAATTACTAAGACCTTTAGCTGAAACAATCTTATTTTGCGTTCATATCCTTACATATATTTAAATTCGCATCACAATCTAAATAACTACATCAAAATCATATCCAACAACGTCGCATTAAACTTTATTTAATACATTGTTTTGTTGTTACTTGGTATAGACATGCAAATAAATAAAGTAAACCTCACATTTACTTCCTCATTTCACTGTTGCAATAATTCGCATATTCATACTTATCTATACACCAGAACTTGTTTTCTTCCACAAATACATTATGAGGTGGCCAAAGTTGTGCAATACTCTTAACTGGCATAATTTATCAAAATTCTTTTATACGTATGTTACATATAGTTCAACTGAAAATATTATTTTATGAATGGAAACATCTTTGTATTAACTAGAAAGATAATAAAAGTCATAGTGAAATGTGGAATGAAATTATAAAACCAGTCTGGTACTGTGAGGAGTATATTTTATAATTTAATTAAATTCAAAATGGCTATAGTATTTTGTGAGGAAAATATTTTATAATTTAAGTAAATTCAAAATGGCTATAGAATTAACAAGAAAAATCCTCGGACGCCATTTCGAGATAGTTGTCGGCCTACAAATTAGGAGAATCCTAAATTATCATTATTTTTTACTTCGGTGATCACGTGTCAAAGTTGATACGAATCACGAAGTTCTGTTGTGTTCTAAATATAATTTCTCGTGACCAAAATAATAATTATTTTTTTATCGTCGGCAAGTGATCCAGCGTCACAGGGATTGAAGTTCTCAAGGTGCCGTCGAAAGATCGTGCACCTGGGCTATGATGCGTTGCCCCCACTTTGTCAGCCGTTCGGCTTCCCGGACGGGCCAGCGTTGTCGTCCCATTCTCGGCAGGACCTCGAACCTACATACATCTGTATGTCTAGTGCTTTTCAATTAATCTCCGGGCTATTATTGCTTCTGACTGCACGGTTGTCGTTGCAATATAGTAATTCATTTAATTAATAGTTACACTCGAGTTCAATTCAATATTTTTAAATTCAGTTAAGGTGAAATTCCCTGTCAGGAATTCCCCCTTATCCAAGAGCCGCTTTCCGTTCCGTCACGATATATTCGACCAAATTACGCAGTTGTTCAATGCCAGAACATCCGAGGAAGTCCTCAGTTGGTGCCATGCTCTTTGTGAGTAGCCTCTACTCTCATCTGATTTAATTTTTACTTCCCTGTGTTGGGTATCTTCTACACGTTGCTTCTAATAACCATCAATATCTCTATAAATATAATAAATACAAGGTTAAGATTTTAGGTATTCCTCCAGAATATATTTACGAATTGATTTAAAAAAAAATAATAATAATAATCAGAATTTATCGATTACTAATTTTTTTTTATCGAGATTAATAATTTTTTTTATCGGATCTTCGATCCGAGTTTTTTTTAATATAATAAATTTTTTTTTTAAACTACTCGTATTATATGTGTTACCAATTACTTCCTTTCCTGGTATTAGCGCCGAGAAAGAGCTTCAGAAAAAAGGAGTTATCCAACGAACCGTGATTTAAAAAAGTCCTTGCTCATTTTCAAATACCGCTGAGCTAACCTCGAGTCAGGACTGTTAAGAATTATAGTGTGGTATTTTGAAGTACGTAATTATTTACGTAATTTTAGTAAATAATAAATAGTCGTGACAGTACACTTTTTTAATTGAACCAGAAACCTACAAATTGAAGAACATGCCCCCTACCAAGCTGATCACATTTACAGTGTTTTGGGATTTTTTTTCTACGCACATAGTTATTTTTTTGCCAAAATTTCAAACAGCCTTAAGCTAAAGAAGTGATGCATGAGAGAGAAACGTGGGCGTGAAAGGGAACAAATAGAGTTAATTATTTGTGATGGACATTTACGTTTTGTGAAGAAAACGTGTAGTATCGACATATGACAGAATAACAAACTTTAATATAAAAGATGAATGTGAGTCAAACATGTATGTGCTACAAGTAAGTTGGGTAAAAAAGGATCTCAAGTAGTTTGGACATGTTGTGAGAGGATTGTCTTGTCTGCCGATCCGGAGGTTGCGGGTTCGATCCCTGCTGGAACCCAGATATTTTTAAATAGGATTCTAGTCTGGTTAACACTTAGGGCCTATAAAAACATCTTTCTGATTGGTTGGAAGAGATCGTAACACGGCAATAAACTCGCCAGGTTAAAAAAGAAACGTATGATTGGACTGAGTGAAGGAAATATTGAAAGGATAAGTAAGGAGTAACAGAAGTAAATTAAACTGTATTTATTTTATAAAGCTTTTATATGCAAGTCAAACACAATTACAAACAGCGCTTAAAGAAAATATGTAAAGAAAGAAAAAAAAATAATATATCAGAAATATTTGTATCACCAAAACAACTTACCTCTATTACAAAGAAAACTCAAAATACTTTCTTTATAAAAAAAAACGGAACGTTGAATTTGTCAGTATTCAATGCCCCATTCAAAAGAGACAGCCCATGAAACAAAAAAAGAGCATTTGGCAGTTCAGTTTTATTTATTGCCTATCAAAAAAGGCCAATATTTGTGTAAACGATGTATGAATGTGAAGGAGGCAAAACAAATATGTTGCATTTGGAAAACTTTGCAGTTGGTCCTCTTTGCTTATTTCAATAGGCAAATTAATATGCTTGAAGTACAGAAAAATAGGATTTATCCAATATATTAACACGTGATTCTCAATTTCGTTATGATTACAAATCACTCGTGTCATTAATTCTCAACTATTTACATCAAAAACATTGTTATAAAACCGAATGAAACTTTGTTAATTAATAATTATTTTACCTTTAAATTAAATTAAAATACTTTAATACCGGAACATGGATGATCGTAATTTAAATCCGTTAAATTTCCAATTAAAACTTTTACCAAAGGCTTCCATGTGTTAAACGAAAATTGGTATGTTACTAAACTTCGTATATTTTCAGTTATCAATATGCATAATGCTTTTAGAGGTTGCATGATATTTTGGTTGCGATATAACATGATGGAAAAATACTTCAGGAATGTAATTTATCATGGAGGGTTTCTTGAAAAATGAAGGTTGTATGGATACTGGGGGATTTGAAACATTAGGGTTGGGACAGTAAACAGACATTTATTAAGCCTTAAGAGAATCAAATGGTATTATACGCAAAATTTGAATTCTAGATGAATATCTTTTTAAATCTTTTGTGATAGTCTTGTTTATATCCGAGCCTGGATGAGGTGCACCACTTGTGCATTTTCGAACGGGTACCCTAGGTGCTAAAACACCTCGTTCTGACTTTGTCCCAATGTGTCTCTTGAGGGATAAGTGAAAAAACAGACCTTCAAACTTATCTTCCCAATCACAAGACTTTCATCTACTCCATATTTATACATTTTACGAAGCGCCATCATCTGTTATTCACATTTCTCATTTAATTTTCTTTTAATGTCTGGTTTATTTGATTCAGCCATGTTTTACTTGGTATACCTCTTCCACGTACACCTAAACTATTAACTTTTATTTGAAGTAGTAGTAATTATTAAATGTAACATATTATTATGAAAGTACAATTATTTTGGTTAAAGATTTTTCTAGTATACAAATAATATAATAACTGTGATGTAAAACATGGATATAAAATTAAAAACATTAAATAATTTAAAAAAGGTATGGGTTTGCAGGCTTAAATTTGAAACTATGTTTTTTTAAAGGATTCTAGTCTGATTCCAGGATACCTTAATTATTTTAAAGACTTTTCTAGTAGATAGGAAGGATACCAATAAACTTGCCACATTCAACTATATGTTATAAAACTATTATACAACATAAATACAACACAATTATTTTCTAAATACATAAAACTATCACAATATCCCACTTTGTTGGATTGATTAGGAAGAAACAATTTGAATGAGGTGAAAAATAAATTGACGTCAAAGCTCTTCGAAGGAACATCCCTTATATACGATTTAAAAGACATAATGGAGACACCCCTTGAAGGGATTTGAATAAAAAGCGACAAATTTAGAAATCAATCCGTTCACAACACTAAATAAGTTAATGTCGATATTTTAGAAGCGAACTAATATAGCCATACTCATGACCACGTCACGGTTGCAAGCCAGGATGAACCCATGCGCTGATGTCACGGCTGCAAACCAGGACAAACCCATGCGCTTATGTTATGCTTGATACTTCGCTATGTGGTATCCATCACACATCCACTTATGACGAAGTTGATAGCAAACAAACGCCAAAAGTGAAAACTGTAACTTTTTCAAAACGTCGGTATCATTAACCAAATCACGCGGTGCAACATACCAAAAGACCTTATACAACCGAAATATTTAAAACCTCATTTTCGAGACATCGATACAGAAAAATAATTCAAAACTTTATCCATACTAAATTCATTACTCCGCAATTGTTATGTTGTTTATAGTTAAGGCGTTGTGGAGGTTTAAACGCATTGTAATTTATCATGAAGATCTATTGAAAAGAGATTTCGTGAACACAAATCCGCCTTAACAAATCCTCTAATTTATTGTGAAATGGCTAATCATTGTCACCGTGAAAACCATACTTTTTATATCGATGATGCCTAATTCTTACATATCAGTAGTAACGGAAATACATTGGACAGATTAGAGGCCCTAGAAATTTCTAAGTCGTGAAGCGTGTATATCGG
The DNA here is from genome assembly GCA_949825065.1 of Odontocerum albicorne. Lineage (NCBI taxonomy): Eukaryota > Metazoa > Arthropoda > Insecta > Trichoptera > Odontoceridae > Odontocerum > Odontocerum albicorne. The sequence goes on from OX463856.1 coordinate 7,387,122, forward strand.
TACCAGTTCGAACAGCATTAAGTCTTGTTTGTGCTCCCTTGAAGATTAGGTAAAAACCTTGAAATCGGTAGGGTTATACCGTCACAAAAAAGTGGAATAAACAGTGGTTGATAAAAATAAATTACAATGTGCAATTATTAAAAAGATAGTGCACCAAACCCAGAAACCGAAGTCAAGTGCAGAATTGAATCATCTCGTGCGGCTTTTAATAAAATGAGAAGCGTATTATCCGATGATAATCTAAACTTGAAACTTCGACAACGGTTAGTCAAATGCTACGTTTGGTCAGTGTTATTGCATGGAGTAAAATCATGGACCCTCAAAGTAAGTAGTATGAACCGACTGGAAGCATTCGAAATGCGGATGCACCGGAGGATGCTACCGATACGAGTACGCTGGGTGGATATGGTCAGCAAAATAAGGGTTCTTCAAAGAGCCAAAGTTGATAGAGAGTTGCTGAATAATATTAAAATCCGAAAGGTGTCCTACTTGGGTCATGTACTTAGAGGAGCAAAGTAAAAATTACTGCACCTGATCATCCAAGGCAAAATAGAAGGCCGAAGAGGTTTTGGCAGGAGGCAAATCTCCTGGCTCCGCAATATACGTGATTAGACTGGCATAAGGGGCGTTGGAGATCTTTTTCGGGCTGCTGGGGACAAATATGTCTACTCTCAGGTGATATTCAACGTTGGGGGGACCTGACGTGACACTGGGAAGAAGAATAAGTGCAACAAAAGTAAATTAGTTTTTCAGGGTTCCTGTATTTATCCAAAGTCACATTTATGATACAATATAATATAATACACTGTAATTTATTTTAATTCATTACGTAAACTAACATATTATATCATAAACAAACAGTTATAAATTCTCGATTCATATTTCCTTGCCACCTATTGCTTAAACCTTTGTTGTTCCTTAATCCATTCCATTATATAAAAATAGAATAACCTTGTTGATAAAACAATTCATTACTTACCACCTTTTGTCATTTAAGTTTACTCATTTCAGGTAATTTTAATTGCTATTTGGGCTCAAATCTCAACATATTATGACAACATTCTATAGTACTATTAGCAATACATATAAAATTTATATAATATCTTCTACCTATATAACTTCTTGAATTTTTATAAGACAAGTGTATTCCAAACTGAAGGTGGCCGGTTTGATTTCCTCTAGTTCCCATTTTTTAAAAGGTGGTGTTCAAAGCCGGTGCTCACGTCAGACCGATTTAAAATCTTTCTGGTTGTTTGTAAGAGATTGACACAGAGGTTGTTTGTAAGAGATACAATGCAATACGTCTTCATAACTTGGGAGTTGAAGGAAACATTCGATCACTGACCATTGCAAGACCATGTGCGTGTTTTTTTGTTCATTTGTAAAATCCTCTATTGCTTTAAAAAACGTATACAGATTTCAATAACTTGTCATTTTTAATGCCTAAAAATAATCAAACTGTAAAAAAATTAACAACCTTTATGAAATAAAATCAAGTTTAATCATCGCTGTCGTTTTAATGTTTTGTAGTCAAGGATATCTTCGCCATTCTAACATCAATCTCAAGCTGCTTCTCCAAGTCGATCTTGTTATCGTCTACGACAGAACAGTGCACTTATTTCACAAACGTCAAATACACGATAGATCCCACCGAGCTTATTGCTTACATTGACGTATTTTTATAGCACACAGACAATTTTTACACGTTTTGAGTCACCTGTTTCCAGTTTTGAGCGCTTGCTCTGCCCACCGATCCTTTGCTTGCCCATAAACTTCCTGTATAAGACACGTTTTGGGATTCTGTAATCACCCGCGTGCATCACGTGTTCAGTCCATCACAATATATCCTCTTCAACCATATTATCTATTGGTGTATAATTGGAATCCTGAAGCACCGAGATACATTTATAACATTACATCTTCAGTGGAATTGGAAGAGGGGCAAGAAAACTTATAGAATAATATTATAAATTAGAAACAGCTTAATTTTCTTTGAAAGCCACTTATTATCAAAACAAGAAAATTAATTGGCAGCAAATTGAAAGAAATGTCGGTTCCCTTTATTTTAAATTGAATTAATTTCGAATATATGCCAAAAGGACTAAAAAGAATTTTGTTACAAAACTTACTTAAAAACGAGTTATGAAAACATCTTGGTTTTAACAAATTTTAGCAAACAAGCAGTTTTTTTTTAATTTGTGATTAAACTTAATTTAAACAAAGAGCATTTTGAATTTTTAAATATCATATATTTTAAACACTTTGTGGTATCAGGTTAATTGATTAAATTTAGTAAAAAAATATATATTTAATTCACTGCCAATTTCAAAGAAAAAATATTTATTCACTGTCTTTTTGGTCCAATATACCTGAAACTAGTTATGAACAGTGGTGACTGTGTTAAAATGTAGTGATACATTTTTTTTCTTAAACGAAAAAATCGATTAATATTGAATATTATGTTTATTTTTTTCACAAATAATAACACGAATTTAAAAACTTTTTTTTATGTTTTTGAAATACGTATAACACGATATGAAATTGTTATTTTTGAAAAATTTTAAAACCGGGGCTAAAACATTGCTTAAAAATGCTGAAATTTCGTGAAGTGTTTTCGTTTCAGGCTGAAACAAATTGCATCAGTGTTGGCATCTGTAAAGATTTGCCCCGCATAATTTTCCACTTTGTCCCCTTCCAAGCACACCTCGAGTGGCCCTTAACACGATTCTTTGTCTTCTTAAGATTAACTTCTACAATTTTTCCACGAATTCCTCCAAGTCATGAGTGGTTGAAGAAAATTAACATTTGATCGGAAACACCAACGGTTTAAGAATGCACTTGGCAAAATTCATATATTTTTTTTTTCATAAGTGAAGGGAATTTTTCTATTTAACAAAAAATAGAACAATAGTTTATGTAACACAATGAAAAATATATGTGTTTTAAAATGCACACACGAGTTTGATAATTTTTTTTAAGAAAACAGATTGTTTTTATTCAGTATAAAATAGAACAATTGTAATTTGTTTTATCAAACACTGTTTTTTTCACTTTGTGCAACGGTATAACCCTACCGGTTTCAAGGTTTTCACCTCATCATCAGGAGAGTGCAAACAAGGGCTATACCGTTACAAAAAGTGGAATAAACAGCCTTTGATAAAACAAATTACAATGTCTTTAAACCTCCTCAATGTTCATACCTTAACTATAAATAATATATATAACAATATTTTACCACAATGAAAAACATATATGTTTGCAACTAAACACATGTGTTTGAAAGTTAAGATTTATACATTAATAATGTTCTATAAATTAATAATATTTTATAAATGTTTATTACTGGAACACACCACTTTTGAACCATTTTAAAATTTGACGTGGATAAATATTAGTGTAAAAGTTAGTTTTTTTAAGTTGTTGTCACCAAACCACAAAATGTTCATGGCTCACTTAAATTTCCCGCATTTCTTAACATTGCTTATTTTATTTGTTCTCTGGTTTTATGACCGATAAAAACTTTTTAATTAATAAGCTTACACAAAAAAATGATCATAAAGAAGCAGCGCTTTATGATTTTTCGTGTCAAATTGCCTGTTAAAAAAAAACGACGTCATGGATTTTACACTGCCAATCGTAAAATACAGAAAAACGGCTGGATACAAAGAAAATTTAAGTTTAACCAATAAAAAGAAACGAAGATGACAATTTATATCTCCCAGATTATTGTCTTCATTCCTTACTACTGTTTTTATTTTGTAATTTCCCAGTAGTAAATTTGTATTAACAGTGTAAAACGTTTGCAGAAAAGAAGAAAAAAAATCGCTATCGGCGACCCTTAAAAGCAAACTGTCTCTTAGTAGAAGAATAAACAGGTATCAACTAAAGATCACCTTCGAAAATGTGATGCATCGGTTTATAAGAAGTACAAGCTATAAAAAAGCAAGTGGAAAGGCTGAGAGCAAAATAATAGGTGAAAGCTAAAACATATCGTTGTCTCCTATACCACAGGAAGAAACAATAAAGTTTCAAAATATATTTCTTTTAATCTAATAGCTATGACAATTCTTCATCGTATTCTTTTCCTCTTGCCCACCGAATCAGGCATACATACAGAGTGAAGTTTAATAACTTTAAGTGACTTTTATTTCCTGTAAATTGTTTTTTTCTATTCTCAAAAAGCGTTTTTCTTTTTCAAAATGTTTCTGAATACACTCCAAATAATTAAAAACGTGGTTTATTTACTGACTGCCAAATGAAAAACAATCAGATATAATTTTTACTACTTTACAAGTTTTCATTGATCTCTTGACCTTTTTTTACAGCCTATTTTATTCAAAAAAATATAAATTATTTTAGACACAAGCAAAGGCAATTTGACACATAACTTATGCACACTATAAAATATACAATGCTTTAAAGAAATAACATAAGAAGAAAAAATTTAATGCTATGTATTTGATTTAAATATTAATTTTTACTTAAACTTGATCTGTCGAACTTGCAAGATTCAAAACTACCCCGAGACACTTTAAAGTTCTTTAGCTCTAGAAGACAGAACTCTTCATGTCATCATACATTCTCAATAAAAGAACAACCCGTTTATCCTCAAGTCTTTCAGATTACCCCTTAGATATATTTTTGCGATCTAAAATAGATCGTCGAAAATTAACATCCGTTTAATGGAAAGGCGAAGTATTGACGTAAAATGTTCATTATAAAGGGTAGCAAATTTCAAAAGGCGAGGAACACTTATTAATAATGTGCACCAAGTTACAACGATTTTACATGGAACATTCAAAAAAAAAATTTATATTCTCTTTGCCTTATCAATTTAAATTCAAATTTAAATTCTGCAACGTTCAGTTTATGGAAATGACTTGCAACAGAACAGTTAAAAGGGATGATAATTTGACTTCAAAAAGTTTTAAACGCCTTTTCATCAGAGATGAAAGTAATTTAATTAGGAATGGGTTTCAAGATAATGTTTTAATGGAAAAATGAACTGTAGAATATAAATATAAAACAAAACTATAATTATAGTTATAGAGAACCGCTTTGCTAGGCCAAACCTGTTATGGTTTAGTCTCATTCCTTTTTCACAAATTTCATATTTTTTTCGTTATACTAAACAATCATCTGAGACATTCATATTATAAAAACACTTTTATTTCAACTGTATTTGAACCTCAACAAATATATGAAATTATATTAAAAAAATCCTCATCCCGTATTGAATTTAACCAATTTTAATTTCACCCATTATTTTTAATAATAAAAATAGTACATTTCAATATTTATTAAAAAAGGTGATTTTCAAATATGTTTTATTTATTTTAACTATATGGATGGAATGAGAGTTATAAAATGACTGTTGACTTAAAAGTTAACAGAATAACGCATGCCGATGAACAGTTCTCAAACACTTCTCGCTCAGTTTTTGCCCAACATGTATATTTTGTTCCACTTTTATTAAGCCGGTACAGCGCCATAAAAGGAAGGACGGTTCAATTGTCCGGAACGCGTATAAATAATATCGTAAAATTATATCTCTTTTGTAGGATTTACTGAAATATTTCTGTGCGCTCACTTCAACTAAAAGCCAGCCAGAAATATACAACGAAGACTATATAAGACGCATCCTCACTATTTGCGAAGTGCGAGAAGCTGAGTCTCGGAGTTAAAACCAATTATTTTAAATTTAATTGAAATTAAAAACTCGTATTTGTAAATAACCTTAAGAACAAGTGCTCGTAAATAATTGTAATTTATTTTATCAAATACTGTTTATTCCACTTTTTTGTAACGGTATAACCCTACCGGTTTCAGGGCTTTCCTCTCATCTTCAGGGGAGCACAAAGAATACTAAATTCTGTTCGAACTGGCATAGATATACACGCTTCAACGGTTGGGGACATTCGGGTTGGCACTGAGGGGTAAGGGAGGCATGGGATGATTTCGGCCAGGAGCGGAGAAATTTTCGGAATATATGTATTTACCAGATGTTCGGATCGATGTACTGATTTAGACATTTCTATGACCTCTAATCTGCCCAATTCATTTCCGTTACTACTTATATGTAAGAATTTGGCATCATCGATACTCGTCAATAACCTTAAAATATCATGATATTCCTTTTTCAATTGTTTTTATAAAATTTAAGAATTATGATTTGAAACCACGTTTTAATGTCATAAGAATGAATACGATGGAAGTGTCTGTTATGTGTCGTTTGCGGAGGGGCTACTGCGTGGTTGGTAGTCAACTTTACATAATGGGTATTGGGGATAGTACCGACTGCGAGTGTGGGCTGATTGACGAAATTCTAGACTATGCATTTTTCAGATATCTTTTGCGAGACAGATTTCATTTACTGAAAGCCATATCTTTTCAGTGTCTAATGAATGTAGCGTTTGTTCTTTCATCGAGGAACGTTTACATTTATAGATCGATTGTTTAATTTTTGAAGCTTAATCAGTTGAAATTTTGAATTATCTAGAATTGACATTTTTTAAATTTGTTTTATTATATTAACACAATGACTTTAATATGGTGGCTCAAATCATATTAACACAAGGACTTTAATTTGGTGGCACAAATTATATTAACACAATGACTTTAATTTGGTGGAACAATTTTTGCTAATTTTAGTGAATTGCCTATTAAAAAAATTAAAAATAATTATCATATTTGTTTATTTTTAAGTTAGGTAACTCCTTTGTGAACAATCAATTTAATATAATTTGTATGCACGTCCGTGCGTAAAATTAGGTTTTCTCATAGCTAGAGTTTAATTTAAGTTATACCCACGGTGTACTCGTAATAGAAAAAGGATAAAGAAAAAAAAAAAAGTACAGTACCCGGCGGTAAGTAATACACATCGGGCTTAAGAAAGAGACTGTCGGCCACAATCGGCTAATTTCGGTTTTGTAGAGCGTCGTCTCGTCATTCATAGACGTGTTGCACCACGATTTGTCAGTCATTGTCAAGCGACAGAAACGACGCTCTACAAAGCCGAAGTTAGCTGATTATGGGCAACAGTCTCTTTCTTAAGTCCGATTTATATTACTTACCACCGGTTACTGTATGTTTATTTCAAATAAGTTAATCATCGTAATAAATTAAATATATTGGAATGGATTTAACAGAAAGATGAACAAATCTCACTAAAAATACGAGTTTGCAAAACTATCGGAAGCAAAATCAACTGCAGCCGAACAATAAATAACAAACGTATATGAAAAATGTTTTCATCAAATAATTTACACACATACATACCATCACGCCATATTTCTGTCGGGATAGGCAGAGAGAACAGAGTGCCGTATTTTTTAACTCGACACACATCCTTCACCTCTTCCACCTCTATACACCTTCTCATTCATTCGTTCTACATAACCAAACCAGCTCAGTGTGCTCTTCTTTATCTTAACACATCAACCTTAACCTCTAAGCGAGTGAGATTTTATAAGCAAAATAAAAAAAAAAAAATTGTAAGTAACATAAAAAACGTAATTGCGGCCGCCATATACAAAATAATTGAATAGATAAGACCATTTGAGCCTTGTCCGTTTTATGGATAAATTCATGTATTCGGGAAAAAAACATCGGACGTACCATGTACGTCCATACTCTCTTGAGGTAAAAATTCGCTCGCCGTACACCGTACGGCCATACTCCTTTAGAGGTTAAGTTCATATTCATCCCTTATCACTTCATTCTGTTTTCTGTCACACATTGTTAATCCATGTATTCTTCTCAATACACGCATTTCTACAGCATTAACTTGGATCCTCGGTCTTTTTTCTACGTCTAAATTTCACTCTGATACACCGAAGTTGTCACCAAATTACTATTGTGGATTATCAACTTAGGAGATTTGACGCTGTCCGGTTCTAGTTTATATATACTGCCCTATTCAATTTGTTTCTTGACGCTAACACATCTTTCGACAACAAATAATTTAGCTTTTTTTATTTATATATTATGATGGAAGAGTAAAGATGGGTATCCAATAGTTGATGATGGAAGAGTTAAAATTGATATCAAATAACGTGTGGCAATATGAAACTAAGTCAATGGGGTACCTAAACATATTTTTTCAAATTTTTGGAGCAACAATATTTGAAAAAATGTGCAATGAAAAATGTTAACGCATGGATAAAATGGATTTTCCAAGTAAGATGAAGATAGCAGGTGGTTTGGACATGTGCAAAGAATTAATTATAAAATAATGACGAAGCAAATATATAATTAGGTGTGTGGGAAGATATACTGAGGAAAACACGGCGTGATAGTACGTTTGTAATAAAACATATATTATATTATAAAAATAAAACCGTAAAAATCGATTCCGTGAATAATGAGGGTGTACGTTATATATAACGCAGTATTAGGTCAATAGGAATGTTCTGTGGTTTTATGATATTGAATAAAATTTTATAATACTCGCGGAATGTATTTATGCGATTAAATTAAATTTTGAATGGATCGATTAAATTTCCAGATAGCATAAAAGTCAAGGTGGGCAATTCGTTATAAAACTTTTATTGAAATCCAGGAAGTTGATTTGAGTTTGCAAATGGGATGGAAATTGTTTTAACCTTTTTGGAATGAAATTTGCGATGCAAGTTTACCATATGTATGACTGTTTATCAGAAATGTTATAATGATCAACAAATATTGGTTTGTTTGTAATAGAAATTATTCAGTCAATATACATAAATATTATATCTCTCAACACATATTGAACCGAGAGCTTTCTGATTGGTAAGCTGAAATTTACAAATAACAATGCAGCTAGATTTTACTCTATTAGGAAATATTAAATAATAGTAAACGTTAATGTGACCGGAGTATTGATTAGCAAAAGATTACTTTTATAAAATGAACTTTTATTGTAACTTATATTTAAAATAGCCGTTAACTATCCTTACGTTATAAAGGCTTTTTATCATACATTATAGTAAGATCCTTTTAAGTATCAGATAAGGAAAAAAATCTTTGTTTTCCACTTCAAATAAAATAATTTAGCACATGGATTTGAAAATTTACTGTAAGAAGCATGTCGATGGATATAAGGTTCAACTGATTAAAGTCCAAGTTTTTTTTTTTTGTAAAGACGTGAAGGGTTTATTTACCGTTAGGGCGCTGAGAGTCTATATATAGACGTTTTATAGTATTGAAAAAAAATGTCCTGCAGTAAAACGGTTAAATAAAGGCTAGCCAATTTTAAAATGTGGCGTTTACAGTTAAAATGGTTACTTCTCGTAAGTTGCAACGGTTTTACACAGAATATCCGAAAAAAAAACAAAGTTTTCTCTTCATCAATTTTAAATTTACACTTAGCAATATCCAGTGTATGTGAATTATTTGCAAAAGAACAGTAAAAGGCGTGATAATTTGAGTTCAAAAAGTTTTGAACACCATTTATTTAATCGGAGATAAGAATAATTAAATAAGGAATGACTTTTAAAAGAATATTAAAAAGCATCATATTATAAAAAGACAGCTTTTTAATTGTTGTACAACTTTGGTCATTTCACCACACTTCCTCATTTTTTTATACATGTGCGTGTGGTCTTATGTAATATATTTGCGTATATATTTGAATGCGTGTGATTTTTTTTTGTATAAGATAAATGCTAATTGTCAAAAATGTTAAATATTTTTTTTTATTTATTAATAAATTTGAATAAAAACTCTTTGTTTGCAAAATAAAACGTAAATAACAGCACAAATATGATACACAAAATGAATTTGTAAGTTAAAATAGGAAGAAATATATAAGTTACAATATATAGTAAATTTAAATCTTAACTTTCTGAGTATTTATTCGAATCTCAAACTTATCTCAATCATAAAAAAGCATTTTTTCTATTATTCTTTTTATTTTTTTAGGTATCTTAAAGATCTTTTTCAGAAATGAAAGAAAGATATAAATAAAGCTATGTATTAATAAAACGTAATAAAAAAAGTCAGAATATCTCATAATCGCTAGAGTAAGTCATCAAAACTAACAAAACGCCCTATCTTCCACACAATGCTGTCAAATGAAAAATTCCGAATAACTAGTGCAGGAGGGGAAAACTTTTGATACAAGCCTTAGTAAAGAAATCATAATAGTGTCGCCACATTGTCGCCAAAAATCTATCCGTCGTACAATAAGAGCCTTCCTGAAATCATTCCTGAAACTTTTCCTGACATTTATGAAAATAACAAGTTAATTGAATGCGTCTTGTAAAAAGGTATTTAACATTTACTTTATAATTTTACTAAACACAATATATAAAAATGTATATTTCTACATGTAACGACTAATTTTCATGAAATATTATTTGCTTGAATTAAGTTTGAAGCGTTATAATGCCTTACATTGTGACATGATAAATATTTATGATACCGATATATCAGAATAAGACATGCGCATAATGAATTCAAAATAAAACGAGTCAAAAGCTAAGGAATCGATCTTAAAAGAGGCTTTTATCTGAATTTATAGAGGAACATTCCACTTTTGAAATTTATTGAGTATACAAGAGGAAAAAATAAGCTTTATTTATTTTGTTTATCTGGTAAGGTTTTAATCTATTCTGGTAAGTATAAATAAAAAAAAATGTTAATACTTTTCAGATCGTTTAAAAATATGTAAATTTTGTTTATTTATAACATAATCACTATTGTAGATATTCGTATATTTATATGTGAATCTCTTATCTGTTGCATTATGATAACATTACAATATAATTACTCACACTAAACATGGTACATAAGTAAAATGTGTTAATGAAATGTCTTCAGTCAGCAAGTCAAAAGACAATTTTTTTTTAAATTTCAGTTTGCACCATGATTTTGTTTCAGTAACGTTTTAAAGTTAATTTAGCAATTGTTTAAAATTGTTATTGCCAATATAATCATCATTGTCAAACAGGGTCGATCCACTGCTGGATGAAGGTCTCCCCAAATTGACTCCAAATAGTTAAGTTTTTTGCTCGTTGATACCATGTGATGCTGCCATGTTTCCTGATTTTATCTATCCAACGTACCTTTGGTCTTCTTTTGAGCCTCTTTATGCATCTTGGGTACCATTGGATTATTTCGGATGTCCATCGGGAGTCTGACATTCTGGCTACGTGTCCGGCCCATTGCCAATTCATTATCTTGCACACCTTTATAACGTCTTCTATCTTAGTTTTATTGCGAATCCAAGTGTTTCGTTTACGGTCTCTTTTAGTGTATCCCAACATGCACCTCTCCATGCCCCTTTGTGTGGTCTGGAGCTTTTGTGTGTTCTTTACTATGAGCGCCCATGTCTCGGAGCCATATGTAAGTACTGGGAGAATACATTGGTTGTAGACCCTTCACTTCAAGGATATTGCCCATATAATAAAAAATATATCTTGTTTTGTAAATGAAAATATTTTATCTGTTTATATTTATACATTTTCCTTTAATGTAGAGTTTCTAATAATAATCGAATAACAAAATGTTATTTTTTTTACTAAAACAGAAATGACACAAAAACATGGGTTACTTGAATAGTAAATGTGAGCAATACGTTTAGGAACGACTTATTTTTCACGAATCGTTGCATCCCGTATTATTAACATTCTCAGTCATGCTCCAGTTATGGGGCTTTAGCGTACTTAAAGAGCTTTGCTAACTAATCCTTTGTTTATCCGAATACATATCTGATTCCGGTAACTTGGTAAAGAAATCATGTTACAGAGACTGCCTCTAGAGTAAATATATTGACCTATATTTACAATTTTATATATTTATGAAGTGGGAGTTATTCGTAAGTGAGTTTTGTTTTCCGGTAAAAGTATTGTTTGTCAAAGTTATTGGTCTAACACTAAGCATTATTACTAAATATTTTAGAAAAAAAAACTGGTTTCTGATGAGTTTTTGTTTATTGAGAGTCATGTTTGGTTGTAAGAAAGTGTACTTGATTGATTGTTTTGACTTATATTTTTGATGAGTTTTTGTTTATTGAGTCATGTTTGGTTGTAAGAAAGTGTACTTGATTGATTGTTTTGACTTATATTTGTGATGAGTTTTTGTTTATTGAGAGTCGTGTTTGGTTGTAAGAAAGTGTATTTTATTAATTGTTTTGACTTATATTTTTGATGAGTTTTTGTTTATTGAGTCATGTTCGGTTGTAAGAAAGTGTACTTGATTGATTGTTTTGACTTATATTTCTGATGAGTTTTTGTTTATTGAGAGTCATGTTGGGTTGTAAGAAAATGTAATTGATTGATTGTTTTGACTTAAATTTCCGGTGTACGTACTGTTTGCCAACGTTGCTAGCCTAGTTTTGATTTTTTCTGCTGCATATTCAGTTTAGACAAATTATTGTTAAAATTCGTGAAGATAGGTAAAATGAGGGGAAAGTTATACTCGTATAATATTGCAAAATTATTCAACACTATAGTTTTGATGGAGTTGATGAGGGAAATGTTTGAAATCCATTTTATAAGCAAAATTAAGAAAATATACTCAGATGATTGTGTCATATTACGAGAATAATCCAGAAGAGACTTTAATACAAATATGATCATATGCACTCGTATATCTGATATAAATGAAAAACAAGGAAGTGATATACAAACTAATTATAAAAAGGGTATATTTGCAGGAATTATAATATGACATATGACAAGCTATATGAATATAGACGAAGCAAAGCTGTGTGCGTTGATAAAAAAGCGTAGAAATTTTATCTTGTTTGCTTTCTGCAAAAAGCTCTTATTTCTCACGTCACCAATTTTTCAGTGGGCAGAAGACACAGTATCAGACTTTTTGGCCTCACCTTGTTGAAACCACGTGTTTTTTAAGTCCAAGTCTATCAATTAATGCAAAAAAAATGTTGACCCATGTCACGATATCGAATTGAACGAAGGTATTATTTCATAGGGTAGCACAACAAGAACTGCAATTTTAAATTGGCCGCCATTTTTCAGCTGTCCATTGTATTATATTTATAATAGACATACGTCATTAACATAACTTATCAATTAATCATGCAGCTTTACACGATTATAGCGTTCAATTTAAATTTAAATTGCAGTTCTTGTTGCGCAAGCCTATTTTATGTTATTTATATAATAGTTAAGGCATTGACACTGTGGAGGTTTAAAGACATTGCAATTTATTTTCTCTTGTTTGTGCTCTCCTGATTATAAGGTGAAAACCTTGAAACTGGTAGGGTTATATATAATATTATAGAATAAACAGTGTTATAATAATATTATAGAATAAACAGTGTTGTAATAAGGGTTATAATATAAGCAGGGTTATAATAATATTATAGAATAAACAGTGTTGGACCAAACAAATTACGATGTGTTTTACATTGTAGACTTCCTGAAAGAATCAAAATAATACAACTCTAAAAGTGGAAACATTTTTTTTATAAAACTCCTTCAAGTTGACGAGTTTTTAAAAATTATTAAAACATTTTAGTTATCTCCTGCTTAATATTTTGAGAAGGCACAATCAAAACATAGCTTATTTATTTCCAAGCATGAACGGAGAAAAGTGTGGGTTGAACTATTAATGTGAGTAAGTTATAATTGATCTCTTGGTAGGGCCGTGGTTAGCACACAGACATTACAAGAAGAGTTTCATCTAGGACCTTGTGTCGGGGCGTAATTGATCAAACAATTCTGAAATATGATATTTCGTCTTTGTTAAGAAAATTAGCACTTATAAGATCAGCTTGCCTCACAAAGTAGCAAAGCTCTCTACATTTGAAAATGATATTTTGATATTTATATTTATTTTAAGACTTTTCGTATCAAAATTTATATACTTAAAAAAAAAACACTACATGTCCATTGCGTTCTTTGTTGCTTACGTACGATTATAACTGTTTTTTTTGTTCTGTTTAATAAAACACACATAAATCATCACTATATATATCAAGAGTGTGAGCTGAAAAATATCTTATGTCCTCGCAGCGGTGCTCGCCCTATATTGGGAGGGTGTATCTCGGCCGGGGGATGTTACGGGATGAGTCCAGACTTTTTGATAGATTTTCTTTTAAATGTATTATATGTTTTGCTTTTTATCTTGAGATATATGTGCGATTTTTTATTAAATTTATATGCGTGTGTGTACATACTATATTGCTTTCAATAAACCTATATTTATTATTATTCTTCTTAAATTTTGATTTTATGACTATCCAAATTATGACTATCCAAATTTCTTTCAAAAATTACAATATGACTATCCTAATTTCTCCTCTTTTATATTTTCATACACTTTTCGATCACCTTACTTTGTATACCACTGTATTTTTTATATGCTGGTAGTGTGCCAAATCGTTGAACGGACCATTACATTTTTCTATAATAAACTTAATATTTATATTTTTATAACAATATATTTAAACTTGTTTTCAAACTCAATTTAAAGCTTAATTTTAGACTTTATTTCACGTTTTTCAAAAACACATAAGCCACCTTTGTAATTTTAATCAAAGTAAATTCTGAACTTAATTTCGTTATTTCATTATAAATATAATATACAAATATTATACCTCTATATTACTATTCAAACTAAATATTTATATCATAATAAACATTTGAAACCCTTTTTTCAAGAAGTGTTTTTTATTGTATATTTATTATTCATTACTTGTTAATCCGTTTTGTTGTTTATTTAAATTGAAGTTGATAATTAAATTTAAATTCATAAAACACAATTTTTTTAATAAAAATGTTTATAATCCATAATTAATTGAACCGAGTAATTCTTAAACTATATCGAATAATTTTTTTGAAACTAGCTGAAATAAATTAAATAACAACAACTCTATGAATAAAAAATATAAATTTAATAAATTCGATAACATTAATATTTTCTCCAATTCCCATCACTCTCACCCCATATTCCGTCTAGAGAAGGCAAAGCGAAAATACTTCGCTTTTTTAATATGGCACATATTTTTTTTTTGCTTCTGTTCCGTCCATATACAATTTTCTATTACAAATTATTTTCACTCCTTCCATTTCAGAATTTGATTAATTTGGTCGTGCCACGTTTTTAAATCTCTACAAATTCCTCGTACTTTCTATATAACATATTTACTATTAATTTTTTTTAATTTACATTTCATATAAAGCTTGGTTCTCTTAAAAAGATGAAGTAAATCAAACTTCCCTGAATTTATCAAATATTCAATGATAATTTGAAAATGTCACAGTTTCAAAATACGAGGGGTGAGTTTTAGATGGGGAGGATTCTTAAGTACTTCGTTCTTGAGGGGCTGCAACATCCCTTTTAACAGAATCTCCTCCACCATCGAAAATGAATTCTTCCAATTGGCTTTCGCCTTGAATTATATTCTGGAGCATTATACTTAACTCTTCAGACCATAAATACAAAAAATTGAATATGGCATTTCTATAGACAAAACACAGTATGTGACATAAATTAACTAATATTTATTTATTTAACACTTGTAAAATCATATGTATTTTTTTATTTAACATATAAATACATCTAGTAGATTATTACTTTAGAGATTTTTAGTTTCAAAAAACCAGCTTATATTTCAAGATCATTATTGGTAACCACGACGGTGTTACGTTGTGAATAAAAATGAAATTTGAGGTAAGCTCCCAAAAAATAAAATATAACGTATATCTTAAGTAATTAGGGAGTTAGGGTGGGAATTGTATGGGAGTCAAGAAGGAGAAATATTTTGAGATGAATAATGTTTCTTTAGTTTTTCTTAAAAATATATAGATTAAATAATACTTATTGAGCTAGAAAAGTCATTTAAAAGTCGAGCTGAGTGAACTGCAAAATATAATGAGTCGATGCATAAAGGATTAAGCGTCACTAAATCGAGAGGATACTCCACGCTCAAAAAGAAAATTTAAAACTGAAAACAGTATGGATTGGTCAACACTCCAAAAAGGTTTAATATAATGTGAAGATTTCTTTGCTATCTAATTAAAAATCACTGGAGTTTGCCATGATATTCGAAAATATGATCATATATTTTAAGATTTAAAATAAACCGAATCCAAATACTCGTACTTTGGACTGTCTCCAGTATATCTAACAAATTCTTGTCAGCATTGTGATAACAAACATCTCCATAGTTAATAATATGCAAAAAAAATACTTTAATCTAGAAAGTTTCTGCTTTGGATAGCGAGACAAAGGCCCAATCTGTTAGGAGACTGTACACTTGGAAATATTTTGTGACTTAACTAAGATATATGATTACGTCAATTTAAAAAATAATTGACATGGTTTTCAAGTTCCTTAACATAGTGGGAATATGGAATCACAAAGCGATCAAATTTGAATAGACGGAAATTTTGATTGATTATTCATCAAAAGAAGGAAATGACTCCCTACGATGATAACATGCGATATTATTGGCCTAACGAGCAAACTGTTTTCGCTAGACGTTCGTGTGATATCGCTTAGATAATTTTTTCCCTTGTTTGAATTGTAAAGTAAATCGTGATTTTTATATATTTCTTTGGCTAGTTTGGTATTTCTGAACCCTACGCACAATACTCCATTCCATTAAGATTCTATTTTTTTTTTTGTTGGCTTTAGTCTAAAACAATGTATTTCTCGTCATTTTATCGTGATAGTTGCCATGATGAAACATCATCATTGCAACTATCAAATTATTGCTACGTAATAGTTATTGAATTGATAACCTTCGTTTCTTCCACACCCATAAAACTCCTTTATTTGACTTCTTACATATATTTCTTTTCAAAATTTCATTTACCTTATCTTCTTTTTCCACACCTTCCACTCAAATTTGCATTACACAATTTTTAAAGCCTTTCCTCGTTTATACATTACACGTGCCTAAACCATCTCAGTACGTCTTAAGTTCACATTTATCCCCATTCCGTATTTTGTCATACATTTTCTAAGAAATGAGAACCCTACGCTCCATCGCTGGCAGAATTCTAAGAGATCGGATCAGAAATGAGACGATAAGGTCTGTCTGTGGTGTTGAAGACATAGTAAGGTGGGGAAGACGCAGAAGGCGCTTTTGGAGGGATCATGTAGACCGCATGGAGGATATAAGACTGGCAAGAATCGCTAATATTGAAAACCCTAACAGCAAGAGATTACCAGGAAAGCCGCCGAAAAGGTGGAAGGACAGCTGGACGTCATCATCCCAGGACAGCTCACCGTCACAAACAGGTAATACGACCTAAGCCATGAGGAAGAAGAGATTTTCTAAGAGCACGCATTATCATAGCATTTATTCCCCCATTGCCTTTGTTTCCTATTACTTCACGCTATTTGGATATATTTCTGATCGGTAAGCTGAAATTTACAAATAACAATGCAGCTAGATTTTACTCTATTAGGAAATATTAAATAATAGTAAACGTTAATGTGACCGGAGTATTGATTAGCAAAAGATTACTTTTATAAAATGAACTTTTATTGTACACTTATATTTAAAATAGCCGTTAACTATCCTTACGTTATAAAGGCTATTTATCATACATTATAGTAAGATCCTTTTAAGTATCAGATAAGGAAAAAAATCTTTGTTTTCCACTTCAAATAAAATAATTTAGCACATGGATTTGAAAATTTACTGTAAGAAGCATGTCGATGGATATAAGGTTCAACTGATTAAAGTCCAAGTTTTTTTTTTGTAAAGGCGTGAAGGGTTTATTTACCGTTAGGGCGCTGAGAGTCTATATATAGACGTTTTATAGTATTGAAAAAAAATATCCTGCAGTAAAACGGTTAAATAAAGGCTAGCCAATTTTAAAATGTGGCGTTTACAGTTAAAATGGTTACTTCTCGTAAGTTGCAACGGTTTTACACAGAATATCCGAAAAAAAAACAAAGTTTTCTCTTCATCAATTTTAAATTTACACTTAGCAATATCCAGTGTATGTGAATTATTTGCAAAAGAACAGTAAAAGGCGTGATAATTTGAGTTCAAAAAGTTTTGAACACCATTTATTTAATCGGAGATAAGAATAATTAAATAAGGAATGACTTTTAAAAGAATATTAAAAAGCATCATATTATAAAAAGACAGCTTTTTAATTGTTGTACAACTTTGGTCATTTCACCACACTTCCTCATTTTTTTATACATGTGCGTGTGGTCTTATGTAATATATTTGCGTATATATTTGAATGCGTGTGATTTTTTTTTTGTATAAGATAAATGCTAATTGTCAAAAATGTAAAATATTTTTTTTTATTTATTAATAAATTTGAATAAAAACTCTTTGTTTGCAAAATAAAACGTAAATAACAGCACAAATATGATACACAAAATGAATTTGTAAGTTAAAATAGGAAGAAATATATAAGTTACAATATATAGTAAATTTAAATCTTAACTTTCTGAGTATTTATTCGAATCTCAAACTTATCTCAATCATAAAAAAGCATTTTTTCTATTATTCTTTTTATTTTTTTAGGTATCTTAAAGATCTTTTTCAGAAATGAAAGAAAGATATAAATAAAGCTATGTATTAATAAAACGTAATAAAAAAAGTCAGAATATCTCATAATCGCTAGAGTAAGTCATCAAAACTAACAAAACGCCCTATCTTCCACACAATGCTGTCAAATGAAAAATTCCGAATAACTAGTGCAGGAGGGGAAAACTTTTGATACAAGCCTTAGTAAAGAAATCATAATAGTGTCGCCACATTGTCGCCAAAAATCTATCCGTCGTACAATAAGAGCCTTCCTGAAATCATTCCTGAAACTTTTCCTGACATTTATGAAAATAACAAGTTAATTGAATGCGTCTTGTAAAAAGGTATTTAACATTTACTTTATAATTTTACTAAACACAATATATAAAAATGTATATTTCTACATGTAACGACTAATTTTCATGAAATATTATTTGCTCGAATTAAGTTTGAAGCGTTATAATGCCTTACATTGTGACATGATAAATATTTATGATACCGATATATCAGAATAAGACATGCGCATAATGAATTCAAAATAAAACGAGTCAAAAGCTAAGGAATCGATCTTAAAAGAGGCTTTTATCTGAATTTATAGAGGAACATTCCACTTTTGAAATTTATTGAGTATACAAGAGGAAAAAATAAGCTTTATTTATTTTGTTTATCTGGTAAGGTTTTAATCTATTCTGGTAAGTATAAATAAAAAAAAATGTTAATACTTTTCAGATCGTTTAAAAATATGTAAATTTTGTTTATTTATAACATAATCACTATTGTAGATATTCGTATATTTATATGTGAATCTCTTATCTGTTGCATTATGATAACATTACAATATAATTACTCACACTAAACATGGTACATAAGTAAAATGTGTTAATGAAATGTCTTCAGTCAGCAAGTCAAAAGACAATTTTTTTTTAAATTTCAGTTTGCACCATGATTTTGTTTCAGTAACGTTTTAAAGTTAATTTAGCAATTGTTTAAAATTGTTATTGCCAATATAATCATCATTGTCAAACAGGGTCGATCCACTGCTGGATGAAGGTCTCCCCAAATTGACTCCAAATAGTTAAGTTTTTTGCTCGTTGATACCATGTGATGCTGCCATGTTTCCTGATTTTATCTATCCAACGTACCTTTGGTCTTCTTTTGAGCCTCTTTATGCATCTTGGGTACCATTGGATTATTTCGGATGTCCATCGGGAGTCTGACATTCTGGCTACGTGTCCGGCCCATTGCCAATTCATTATCTTGCACACCTTTATAACGTCTTCTATCTTAGTTTTATTGCGAATCCAAGTGTTTCGTTTACGGTCTCTTTTAGTGTATCCCAACATGCACCTCTCCATGCCCCTTTGTGTGGTCTGGAGCTTTTGTGTGTTCTTTACTATGAGCGCCCATGTCTCGGAGCCATACGTAAGTACTGAGAGAATACATTGGTTGTAGACCCTTCACTTCAAGGATATTGCCCATATAATAAAAAATATATCTTGTTTTGTAAATGAAAATATTTTATCTGTTTATATTTATACATTTTCCTTTAATGTAGAGTTTCTAATAATAATCGAATAACAAAATGTTATTTTTTTTACTAAAACAGAAATGACACAAAAACATGGGTTACTTGAATAGTAAATGTGAGCAATACGTTTAGGAACGACTTATTTTTCACGAATCGTTGCATCCCGTATTATTAACATTCTCAGTCATGCTCCAGTTATGGGGCTTTAGCGTACTTAAAGAGCTTTGCTAACTAATCCTTTGTTTATCCGAATACATATCTGATTCCGGTAACTTGGTAAAGAAATCATGTTACAGAGACTGCCTCTAGAGTAAATATATTGACCTATATTTACAATTTTATATATTTATGAAGTGGGAGTTATTCGTAAGTGAGTTTTGTTTTCCGGTAAAAGTATTGTTTGTCAAAGTTATTGGTCTAACACTAAGCATTATTACTAAATATTTTAGAAAAAAAAACTGGTTTCTGATGAGTTTTTGTTTATTGAGAGTCATGTTTGGTTGTAAGAAAGTGTACTTGATTGATTGTTTTGACTTATATTTTTGATGAGTTTTTGTTTATTGAGTCATGTTTGGTTGTAAGAAAGTGTACTTGATTGATTGTTTTGACTTATATTTGTGATGAGTTTTTGTTTATTGAGAGTCGTGTTTGGTTGTAAGAAAGTGTATTTTATTAATTGTTTTGACTTATATTTTTGATGAGTTTTTGTTTATTGAGTCATGTTCGGTTGTAAGAAAGTGTACTTGATTGATTGTTTTGACTTATATTTCTGATGAGTTTTTGTTTATTGAGAGTCATGTTGGGTTGTAAGAAAATGTAATTGATTGATTGTTTTGACTTAAATTTCCGGTGTACGTACTGTTTGCCAACGTTGCTAGCCTAGTTTTGATTTTTTCTGCTGCATATTCAGTTTAGACAAATTATTGTTAAAATTCGTGAAGATAGGTAAAATGAGGGGAAAGTTATACTCGTATAATATTGCAAAATTATTCAACACTATAGTTTTGATGGAGTTGATGAGGGAAATGTTTGAAATCGATTTTATAAGCAAAATTAAGAAAATATACTCAGATGATTGTGTCATATTACGAGAATAATCCGGAAGAGACTTTAATACAAATATGATCATATGCACTCGTATATCTGATATAAATGAAAAACAAGGAAGTGATATACAAACTAATTATAAAAAGGGTATATTTGCAGGAATTATAATATGACATATGACAAGCTATATGAATATAGACGAAGCAAAGCTGTGTGCGTTGATAAAAAAGCGTAGAAATTTTATCTTGTTTGCTTTCTGCAAAAAGCTCTTATTTCTCACGTCATCAATTTTTCAGTGGGCAGAAGACACAGTATCAGACTTTTTGGCCTCACCTTGTTGAAACCACGTGTTTTTTAAGTCCAAGTCTATCAATTAATGCAAAAAAAAATGTTGACCCATGTCACGATATCGAATTGAACGAAGGTATTATTTCATAGGGTAGCACAACAAGAACTGCAATTTAAAATTGGCCGCCATTTTTCAGCTGTCCATTGTATTATATTTATAATGGACGTACGTCATTAACATAACTTATAAATTAATCATGCCGCTGTACACGATTATAGCGTTCAATTTAAATATAAATTGCAGTTCTTGTTGCGCAAGTCTATTTTATGTCATTTATATAATAGTTAAAGCATTGACACTGTGGAGGTTTAAAGACATTGCAATTTATTTTCTCTTGTTTGTGCTCTCCTGATTATAAGGTGAAAACCTTGAAACTGGTAGGGTTATATATAATATTAAAGAATAAACAGTGTTATAATAATATTATAGAATAAACAGTGTTGTAATAAGGGTTATAATAATATTATAGAATAAACAGTGTTGGACCAAACAAATTACGATGTGTTTTACATTGTAGACTTCCTGAAAGAATCAAAATAATACAACTCTAAAAGTGGAAACATTTTTTTTATAAAACTCCTTCAAGTTGACGAGTTTTTAAAAATTATTAAAACATTTTAGTTATCTCCTGCTTAATATTTTGAAAAGGCACAATCAAAACATAGCTAATTTATTTCCAAGCATGAACGGAGAAAAGTGTGGGTTGAACTATTAATGTGAGTAAGTTATAATTGATCTCTTGGTAGGGCCGTGGTTAGCACACAGACATTACAAGAAGAGTTTCATCTAGGACCTTGTGTCGGAGCGTAATTGATCAAACAATTCTGAAATATGATATTTCGTCTTTGTTAAGAAAATTAGCACTTATAAGATCAGCTTGCCTTACAAAGTAGCAAAGCTCTCTACATTTGAAAATGATATTTTGATATTTATATTTATTTTAAGACTTTTCGTATCAAAATTTATATACTTAAAAAAAAAAACACTACATGTCCATTGCGTTCTTTGTTGCTTACGTACGATTATAACTGTTTTTTTTTGTTCTGTTTAATAAAACACACATAAATCATCACTATATATATCAAGGGTGTGAGCTGAAAAATATCTTATGTCCTCGCAGCGGTGCTCGCCCTATATTGGGAGGGTGTATCTCGGCCGGGGGATGTTACGGGATGAGTCCAGACTTTTTGATAGATTTTCTTTTAAATGTATTATATGTTTTGCTTTTTATCTTGAGATATATGTGCGATTTTTTATTAAATTTATATGCGTGTGTGTACATACTATATTGCTTTCAATAAACTTATATTTATTATTATTCTTCTTAAATTTTGATTTTTTGACTATCTAAATTATGACTATCCAAATTTCTTTCAAAAATTACAATATGACCACCCTAATTTCTCCTCTTTTATATTTTCATATACTTTTCGATCACCTTACTTTGTATACCACTGTATTTTTTATATGCTGGTAGTGTGCCAAATCGTTGAATGGACCATTACATTTTTCTATAATAAACTTAATATTTATATTTTTATAACAATATATTTAAACTTGTTTTCAAACTCAATTTAAAGCTTAATTTTAGACTTTATTTCACGTTTTTCAAAAACACATAAGCCACCTTTGTAATTTTAATCAAAGTAAATTCTGAACTTAATTTCGTTATTTCATTATAAATATAATATACAAATATTATACCTCTATATTACTATTCAAACTAAATATTTATATCATAATAAACGTTTGAAACCCTTTTTTTTCAAGAAGTCTATTTTATTGTATATTTATTATTAAACACTTGTTCCGTTTTGTTGTTTATTTAAATTGAAGTTGATAATTTATATATTTAAATTCATAACACACAATTTTTTTTAATAAAAATGTTTATAATCCATAATTAATTGAACCGAGTTATTCTAAAATTATATCGAATAATTTTTTTTAAACTAGTTGAAATAAATTTAATAACAACAACTATATGAATAAAAAATATAAATTTAATAAATTCGATAACATTAATATTTTCTCCAATTCCCATCACTCTCACCCCATATTCCGACTGGAGAAGGCAAAGCGAAAATACTTCGCTTTTTTAATATGGCACATATTTTTTTTTTGCTTCTGTTCCGTCCATATACAATTTTCTATTACAAATTATTTTCACTCCTTCCATTTCAGAATTTGATTAATTTGGTCGTGCCACGTTTTTAAATCTCTACAAATTCCTCGTACTTTCTATATAACATATTTTACTATTATTTTTTTTTAATTTACATTTCATATAAAGCTTGGTTCTCTTAAAAAGATGAAGTAAATCAAACTTCCCTGAATTTATCAAATATTCAATGATAATTTGAAAATGTCACAGTTTCAAAATACGAGGGGTGAGTTTTAGATGGGGAGGATTCTTAAGTACTTCGTTCTTGAGGGGCTGCAACATCCCTTTTAACAGAATCTCCTCCACCATCGAAAATGAATTCTTCCAATTGGCTTTCGCCTTGAATTATATTCTGGAGCATTATACTTAACTCTTCAGACCATAAATACAAAAAATTGAATATGGCATTTCTATAGACAAAACACAGTATGTGACATAAATTAACTAATATTTATTTATTTAACACTTGTAAAATCATATGTATTTTTTTATTTAACATATAAATACATCTAGTAGATTATTACTTTAGAGATTTTTAGTTTCAAAAAACCAGCTTATATTTCAAGATCATTATTGGTAACCACGACGGTGTTACGTTGTGAATAAAAATGAAATTTGAGGTAAGCTCCCAAAAAATAAAATATAACGTATATCTTAAGTAATTAGGGAGTTAGGGTGGGAATTGTATGGGAGTCAAGAAGGAGAAATATTTTGAGATGAATAATGTTTCTTTAGTTTTTCTTAAAAATATATAGATTAAATAATACTTATTGAGCTAGAAAAGTCATTTTAAAGTCGAGCTGAGTGAACTGCAAAATATAATGAGTCGATGCATAAAGGATTAAGCGTCACTAAATCGAGAGGATACTCCACGCTCAAAAAGAAAATTTAAAACTGAAAACAGTATGGATTGGTCAACACTCCAAAAAGGTTTAATATAATGTGAAGATTTCTTTGCTATCTAATTAAAAATCACTGGAGTTTGCCATGATATTCGAAAATATGATCATATATTTTAAGATTTAAAATAAACCGAATCCAAATACTCGTACTTTGGACTGTCTCCAGTATATCTAACAAATTCTTGTCAGCATTGTGATAACAAACATCTCCATAGTTAATAATATGCAAAAAAAATACTTTAATCTAGAAAGTTTCTGCTTTGGATAGCGAGACAAAGGCCCAATCTGTTAGGAGACTGTACACTTGGAAATATTTTGTGACTTAACTAAGATATATGATTACGTCAATTTAAAAAATAATTGACATGGTTTTCAAGTTCCTTAACATAGTGGGAATATGGAATCACAAAGCGATCAAATTTGAATAGACGGAAATTTTGATTGATTATTCATCAAAAGAAGGAAATGACTCCCTACGATGATAACATGCGATATTATTGGCCTAACGAGCAAACTGTTTTCGCTAGACGTTCGTGTGATATCGCTTAGATAATTTTTTCCCTTGTTTGAATTGTAAAGTAAATCGTGATTTTTATATATTTCTTTGGCTAGTTTGGTATTTCTGAACCCTACGCACAATACTCCATTCCATTAAGATTCTATTTTTTTTTTTGTTGGCTTTAGTCTAAAACAATGTATTTCTCGTCATTTTATCGTGATAGTTGCCATGATGAAACATCATCATTGCAACTATCAAATTATTGCTACGTAATAGTTATTGAATTGATAACCTTCGTTTCTTCCACACCCATAAAACTCCTTTATTTGACTTCTTACATATATTTCTTTTCAAAATTTCATTTACCTTATCTTCTTTTTCCACACCTTCCACTCAAATTTGCATTACACAATTTTTAAAGCCTTTCCTCGTTTATACATTACACGTGCCTAAACCATCTCAGTACGTCTTAAGTTCACATTTATCCCCATTCCGTATTTTGTCATACATTTTCTAAGAAATGAGAACCCTACGCTCCATCGCTGGCAGAATTCTAAGAGATCGGATCAGAAATGAGACGATAAGGTCTGTCTGTGGTGTTGAAGACATAGTAAGGTGGGGAAGACGCAGAAGGCGCTTTTGGAGGGATCATGTAGACCGCATGGAGGATATAAGACTGGCAAGAATCGCTAATATTGAAAACCCTAACAGCAAGAGATTACCAGGAAAGCCGCCGAAAAGGTGGAAGGACAGCTGGACGTCATCATCCCAGGACAGCTCACCGTCACAAACAGGTAATACGACCTAAGCCATGAGGAAGAAGAGATTTTCTAAGAGCACGCATTATCATAGCATTTATTCCCCCATTGCCTTTGTTTCCTATTACTTCACGCTATTTGGAATCACTTGTTACTTTTCAATCATCTGAAAAAATATTATCTGTATAGCAAAATTCTACATAGTGCATTCATTTTTCATTGCTCGTCCATTTATCACATTCACTTTTCCTCTTGCACTTATTTTCACCATTACATTAAATTTCGCTACATTTATCCTCGTATATTTATTTTCTTAACTCACGTACAATTTTATAAACTCCAAATAATCTTTATATGGCAAAAATCCCTTAATGTGTCTTTCCACCAAACCTAAGCTTGTACTTTACTGGGGATATACTATCGATTATAATAAAATTTTTATCAAAAATTCTTTCAACAGAACTATATGTCCTATCATATGTCCTATCATATGTCCTATAATATGTCCTATCATATATCCTATCATATGTCCTATCATATGTCCTATCATATGTCCTATCATATGTCCTGTCAGATGTCCTGTCAGATGTCCTATCATATGTCCTATCATATGTCCTATCATATGTCCTATCAGATGTCCTATCATATGTCCTATCAGATGTCCTATCAGATGTCCTTTCATATGTCCTATCATATGTCCTATCATATGTCCTATCATCTGTCCTATCATATTTCCTATCACATGTCCTATCATATGTCCTATCATATGTCCTATCGTACGTCCTATCATGTGTCCTATCAGATGTCGCATCCATCCCGATTTCTGCATAAATAAATAACATTCCCATACGTTTCGCGCGTGTGAGGCTAAAATCGGAAGTCAAACCCAAAACCTCCAGGTGAAAGACGTATAATTTACCAACTAGGCCATGAAGGTTTAGAAGGTTCGTTATTTAAATAAGTTTAGACATTTTTTTTTCAATTTGTAATTATTGAGAATTGATTTGTAATAATAATGACATTCAAATGAATAATGACCCTTATTGGATAAGGGTTAATAGGTGAGAGTAAATATTACCAATATCCCTCTATCACCTTATTTAATGTTTCCAAATGCCAGTCGTAGTTAATGCCGTGTGATTTTGAATACAATTCCTTAAATTATTTTCACTATATTTCCATCTTTGCTATATATGGAACGGCGTGTAGTGATATGAAATAAAGTCGATAAGGGGCTAAAATAAATACAGTCAAACAAGGCGGAATCGAAATCAGCTTAAATAAGATAGAAGTCCACAATAATATTAGAGTATCAACTTTGATGAATGAGAAAAACGTAGACGTGAAAAAAAAAACGAAATAAGTCGAATGAATGCTGAAGAAATGTGTGACCTGAGGAAAATAGACGGAATGACAACGTGCGACATAAAACGAAATGTAGGGATACGAGATTAGAGATAAACGTAATATACATTTAAGGTTGATGTGTTAAGTAAGAGGAAGAAAAACATTCTGATTGAACTTATGAAGGACGAAAGTGTAATAAAATATGAGAAGTTGTATATCAATAGCAGTAACAGTGCCTAATCAAGTGGTTCCAAGCCCGAAAGCTCGATGAGTGAAGCCAACAACAATGTTATATCCCGGCCACTCTCTTCAATATGTCCAAATAAGAAATTAAGATGTGTTGATTGGTACGATAAAAATATGAGAAAAAAATTAATTTATTTGGAAAAAAAACTGACGCTCAAAAAAATCGATCAAAAATAAAACTCCTGTGGTACAATATATATCATATAAGTAAAACGCATAGTGCCAAAATTTTCAGGTTTGATTCCCGATTGGGACACAGATAAGTGCTACATCTGTATTCTTTTTGTTTAGCAAAGAAAACGTAAAATCTTTTATTTTATTTTACGAGACTTGAGATCATCACTTAGAGTATTTTTCTTTTTTACGTGAAAATTCTTATCTTCCCCCATTTCACCTGCAATCATACACTTATCATCTTCTCCCGCCATCCCCTAGAATAGGTTTTATCCCCCAACTCTTTGAACAATGTCCCATCTTAACCCTCCCATTACCTACAGTGGTGGAATTAGGGGTGCTATATTAGTTTATTTATTTACACATGCGAAAACAAACAACATACAGTATTATTTAGCCTTGAGAAACGTTGTTGTGTTGAATAAAGCGGCGATGCTTTTAGACTGCTTAGTTTTAAGGAAACCTACTCATGTTGACTAACAGTAATTATGTATTATATACAAACCATAGCATCATGTTTCTTTTTAGGGTAAGATAGAGAAAACGTATCTCCACGCCTTGCTTTCGACATTGACACATTTTTATATATCATAATACATGTTATTCTATTTTTTTTTGGAGAATCAATATGTGAAAAAATCACATTTATAAATTAATCAATTAGATTTTTTTGTCAATTTTCAAAGAATTTGTCAATTATCCTGTCGGATTTAATTCAAATAAAAACTTTGAAAATGAACTTTTTTTTATTTAACTTTGTAGTGGGTTAATTCATTTGCAGTCTAAAGATATTCGTATAAGGGTGAAAATTTGGTTTTGGTTCGAATCCGAGTGTAGAGAAAAAAAAAGTTATGCGGCATTCTGAGAGGTTGTATAGGAGAACGAGATCGTCATAACAAAAAAACGAGGCTTTCTTGTCTAAAAGTTTACAAATATGTAGTTTCTGCTAATAAGATTTCTTATTGGAGGGAAAAGATTGAGGTGAAAATTAACTTTAGCAGCTTTGATATAGTTTTCAAGCAATCTGTGAAAATAATCAAATTAATACGCGTTTTTCTCATAATTCAAACAATTTTTGTATTTTTTTTGTAACAATATAGAGAAAAGTTGTTCTAATATTTTGTTTCACTAATCTTGTGCCGTCAAATATCGAATCCGATGGGACAATTAACATTATGAGTTGTAAGTTTTTTTTTCGTTTCTTCGGAAAAAAAAAGTAAATTAATTAAATCTTGTTCAGATAAATAATGCGGTAAGATCATATATTGACTAAATTGTTGTAGGGGTGTTTGGATTTTTTTATGCCTGAGTCTCAACGTATTGTCAATGGATCACTTGCAGCCTCTATAAAACACGTTGCGTTTAAAAATTCCATTATATCTCAAGTTCTAAAAACAAAATTTTGATCCAATCAATTGGAAAAATTACACTGGTTTATTATCAACCATTTTTATCAAAGCTTATTGAAAAAAAGCTCATTTTCAGACTAATTCATTTATACACATAGTGCAAACAAACGACTTCAAAGTAATTAATCTGCAAATACAAATATCAATTTGAAGGCATACTTATTTTAAGACTGGTGTCGGATTTGTTGACTGGGAAAGAGAAAGCGAAAAAAGCTTTAAATATTTTTTTATGGTAGTTTAGCGGAATGGTTGTTAAGGGAACGTGATGATTATGATTGTTGATAAATAATAAAACACGTTAGATCGCAATGCGGAAGGAGAGTGAATGTTTATTTTGATAGTACGTAGGTATTTATAACATTTCAGAATGGGCGCGGGAGTGCGCTCGCGATATGCTTCTATCTCGCTTCTGTGAATGCAGAAATGGTCAATTGTAGTATGTAGATAACAATCTATTTACGGAACCCGCGAGACAGCGTGGTGCGTTCTCTCTCTAGTATGTAGTGCGGTCCGCTCGCTACGGGATGACTGGCCGGCGGGTGATCTTTGAACTTGAATGGACGGCGTATATACTTTGGACTGTTTATTTAAATTTGTCGAGAAATGCGAATCTCATCGGTCATTGACCGTATGTATGCGACAATATTCCGCGACAACCGTGGATCCTTACAGTAGAAAAGACAGAGCGCAAGACATTCTTTTTACGACATACTTATTTTGTCTCTTTTACATCCATACACCTTCTAATACAACTTCTACTATTTCTCTGAATTTCCACGATTCCTTCTTTCAAAATATAATTCACTAGGTCCAACCATTATTTCCTTGTTGTGACTGGCACGTATTTTTCTCACATTTACACTGTTTATTTTTTTGCTAGCCTTTCTCCATTCATTTGTCTGCATGCCTAAACCATCGCAGAGAACTCTTTTACTTCTTACTCAGAAGGTCAGCCTTAAGTTCACATTCATTCCGTTTTACATTGTAATTATGTATTATTATATTTTATATAAATCTTTTATTTTCATAACAAGCTTTATGAATAGCAAGCCGAAAATCTAAAGAGAATTATTATTTGAGGACGTCAGTTTATTCACGACTAAGCTTGAATACTTTGCGTTGTAAGAAAGGGATTAAAAAAAAACAGTTCTATGGAGAATTTTTCAGCAGATGTAGTAGGGGAAAAGGCTGTGGAACTGTATCCATGAGCAACAGCCATAAATGGGTTGGAGTTATTGTTTTGTAAACTGAAGACCACCATCAAATTTCAATTTTTATTTTTAATATCTGTTATCTTATTAGTATTTATTTCAATTCCTAGTTTTTGAAAAAAAAAGTAGTGCCTATATTTTCTGCCTGAATCTGCAGATATTCGGGTTATCTTTTTTTTTTTTCAAAGATTTTTGATTTTTTTTTTTATTCAATGTTGCATAACTATACACACTGAGTTGACTGAATTACATACAAATCATTAAGAGTTTATCAAAACGAAGAAAAGTTGAAGACCTCTCAAAGTTGTTTTTCTCATTTTGACAAAGTGTCACTCGTAAAGGAACCCTCACAAACTATACAAACAATAGTATGAACTCATTTTATCAAAACAAACATATAATGCCAACCTTGCTCATTCCTTTTCCCCCTCTCTACCCTTACAGCTGCCGCTCTAAGATCCACAGTGCCCCACTTCTGTCAGGAATACCCCACTATAATAACCCCCTACCACTCTCAAACTCTCTCCCATTCCCCCATCTCTGCTCACATTATGTGTGTCTCCACTCGTCTATCTTACTGATGCGTTGTTTTATGTTACTATTAAACACTAGTAATGGTTCTTTTTTTTTTCAATTAATTTAAAATATTTTTAGAAAATTTTATGGCATTAATATAAAGTATATTTTATATTTTTGAATGACCCATTTGGTAAGGCGCTTTGTTTCTATCCGAAAGCGTCGGGTTCGATCTCCTAAGGTACTCAACAAACAAAAAACAAGTACTAGAAGAATAAAGAAAAGGACAATTTTATAAAGCGCCGTTTAAAGAGCAAACTCTCCTCAAAGGGACTCTTACTGGAGACTCGAACCCGCTATTATTAAACAATTCACATCTGGCAGCTGTTACAACATCCAATTAAATCATGTATCATATAGCACTTTATTTGTATACAGTATAACCCTGTAGGATTATTGCTATGTTGCGATTACCTCCAATCAACCATAAATGTGTATATGAGACCTGAAGTAAACCAGACAGAATACCTTTTTTATAAAAATCTGAGTTCTAGTGAGATTTAAACCCGCAACCTCCGAGTTGAAAGACAGGTGGATTACCAACTAGGCCACGGAGGTCGTCACTATTGTAAAAATAAATCGTCCTAAAAATAATACCCACGTTCGCTAAATGCGTGCGAATAATGACGAACACAGAGTTCTATGCCTACTCCAGTGGTTTTAATCACAAAGCTTCGATAAATGGGGCCGAAGACAGTGCTGTCTCCCGATTACACTCTTCAATACGTTTGAATTAGCAATTGACATGTTAAAGGATTAACATAGGAATAAAAAAAATATATATATTTTTTATGAAATGAATAAAATATATTTTTTTTATTTTGTTCAAACCAATGTTTTATTTGAGTTCACTGCAAGTTTTAAATACCTCCGTCTTCTTCTTCAGGTGAAGATAAACAATAATTTTCTCTTCACCTGACGGGAAAAACAAAGGTCTTTGAAATCGGTAGTAAGTAGCGAAGACGAAATAAAAGTGTTTTGTTTATTTTTGAAATATAACACCACAAAGTGAAACAAACGCGTTTTGTAAGAGTCAAGACGAAAATAATTAATTCTATCATTTATTTCCTTTAACTTTACATAATATATACGATTATAATAAAAAAAGTAATAATTTAAAGACATACGCTTCTACAATCATATAAAAAAAACATATTCTATTCCCCGAAGATGCTTAATTTCTTTGCACAGATACTGTATGCCTACTAACTAGAAATTTATGTTTTAACCCTACCAGTTGATCAATTATGTCAACGAAATACTCTCGTCACTGAAAAGAACATTAAAAAAACATATTCTTGAAATATTGTTTATGAGATTTACACTTTTTAGTTTAATAAACAAAATAATTGAAAAAACAATAGCAGCAACTTGTCGGTAACAAAAAATAATAATTTCTTGAATCTTTGAAAAGACTTTAGTTTCACTTTGTGTTATTATTTTTCATGTAAAAAAGAAGTAAATCTAAAAAGGGAAAGCCTTCTGCTAAATATGGTTCCCATTTAAAATCCATCCCATTGGATATCCAGACCCTGGGCTGCCCGTAAGATTATTTTTTTCCCTGCCCCATTTACCATTGAATCACAACTCTCTCCACTTCTCTCCCCCTACCTTATTCCTCTTATGCTATGTACACTTGCAGAAAAAAATTATTTAGAGCAATTTAGTTTATCTTAACCTGACGATGAAGACGGATGTCTCCGAAACCGGTAGTTAACTCAAAATAAACCAGTGGTGAACACAAAAACATAAAATTAGTGTTTTACTCGTATTTATTTATTTTATTTCTTTTTTACATAAAAAATGATAACACTCAATATTGTTATATGATTCATAAATGTCAAGAATTCAGATGTTACTTTGTAGATCTTGTTTATATGTTGTTTTTAACAAATCTTCTAATTTATTCTGAAATGGCTAATCATTGTCACCGTGAAAACCATACTTTTTCTATCGATGATGCCAAATTCTTACATATCAGTAATAACGGAAATAAATTGGACAGATTAAAGGCTCTAGAAATTTCTAAGTCAGTACACCGATCCGACCATCTGGTGAACAGTTATAACACAAAAATCTCCCCGCTCTTGGTCGAAATCGTCCCATGCCTCCCTCACCCCTCAGCCTCCAACCGTTGAAGCGTTTATATCGGTACCAGTTCGAACAGCATTTTGTCTTGTTTGGGGTCCCCTGAAGATGAGGTGAAAGCCTTGAAACCGGTAGGGCTATACCGTTACAAAAAAGTGGAATAAACAGTGTTTGATAAAAATAAATTACAATAACTTTGTAGATATCCACAACTAATATAATCAAAGTACGTGCGATACGATAGACAATATCTCCCATGAACCAATTATGCCAATGAGGGCATTTATATAAATAGGTGCGGAGATCTTTCGTGACCGTTAAAGAGTAGTGCGTAAATATGTAGAACAATTAAAATATTGTGTTAATTCAACTAAAAATAAAAACAATTGATTTTGATATGTTATGCGCCACAGCACGAGGTTTTCAAACACTTGTTTCAATACTTTCTTGCCGTCTTCCGCTTCTATTCGTGGTCAAACTTTTGTATTATCGTCTTCCGCGTCCACTCTTGGTTGATGGTGATTGAATTTTGAAAAGAAACTTTTCAATTTCGCGTATCTTAATGCCTTATTTATCTCTCAAGAAATATCTTCGTGTAAATAAACTTAGAACTTTCCAACTCCTGGCAATGAAGCTTTCAAAGTGTTATTTTGTTATATAAGGATGTGTTTTGAATGCTGGATACACAAACGATCATAAAAATATATAAAAAACGGGTTGAATGTAAAATTTTCTTTAGATTAAGAATATTTCTACTTAATTTAAATGAACATACATAATATACACCATCACACAATTTCCAAGATAAAGTAGGCTGAGAGGATAGATTGCAGAACTCATAATAAAACACGTAATAAAAAAAATCCTTAACTTTTTCCACATCAATACACCTTCTTAAAATTTCAATAATTTTACCCAACCTCTTTCTTAGTTTATACTGTACCCCGACTATCACTTTTTATTGTATCATATTACACTTTCGTTGTAACAGTGGAATTTGGCGAGGTTATTGCTTGTGACAATTTCGACCAACCAGAAATATGTAATAGACACCATTAATGAAAATCAGACTGGTATCCTTTTAAAAAAGTCTTAGTTCCATCGGAAATTGAACCCGTAACCATCCTTTTTTAATATCGATATTAAAAATCTATTAAAAATAAGTTTCTTTATTGATTATTTACAAGAAATTGAATGGAGACAATTATTAAATATTACTTAATTTATTATACTACAGTGAAACCCCGTTTTTACGTGCCCGGAATTCACGTTATCCCGCTATTTGCGTTCAATTTTTACAGTCCCGTTTTATTTCAGTAAATTAAGTACCCGCCTTTACGTTTTTATTTCTCGCAATTTACGTTTGAAATATTTAAAATTCAAATCAATTTATAAACTGTTAGGACTATATTTGTTAAATTGCATACTTCACGTCCTCGAAATTGTTAATTCGCGACATATCATAATTTATGAAACTTGTGGTGTCGAGACCATGTGCTTGGCTTGAAAACAGGAAGATTAAAATATTATGAAATACTTGAATATTTTAAAATACTAAAGACAATAAAATAAGGGTAACTAC
Organism: Odontocerum albicorne; assembly: GCA_949825065.1. Taxonomy (NCBI): domain Eukaryota; kingdom Metazoa; phylum Arthropoda; class Insecta; order Trichoptera; family Odontoceridae; genus Odontocerum; species Odontocerum albicorne. Next base: position 7,421,453 of record OX463856.1, read on the forward strand.
CCTTGCAGTCAGGTACATTTTTATTCAATGACAACATTGTCACGGGCGACTTAGGTCGAGATTGGCACCCCTGTCTCTTGGTACTTCCTTGCCAGGGGGAAGCGGGCGCCAGCTGGCTCGTCCTATTCCGTTCAGATCGTGGTGAGATTCAGACGTAAGTCCGACACTGCTCTTCCTCATATATCACAGAACTCCAGGACGCCATCTTGATTACGGGTGAATATTATTCCTCCTATTTTTAATGTGAATTTCGTCCGCACATTTTAACCATCGCTCAACTTTAATTCTAAATTGTTATTGGAATCTCCCTTGCAAAATACAACACATTTTTATTTTCTTGCCAATTTTAAACTTTTTTCTTGACATTCGTCAAGTTTTTTTATATATTTTTTTCTTTTTTCTTTTTTTTTACAATATAATAAACTGCTTCATTACAAATTGTTCTTGTTTAATTGTGTCGCCTGTCCCTGCGAGAGTTGAAAGAGACTTATTCAGAGTTAAGAGAACCCAACATACCCCAGAGACCTAAAGAGTACTTGTCTCGTTAAGAAGCCGACTGACCTGTCCGGGCCTGTCACCTTGGTAAGATTGATATTTGGAGAATTGATTTATGTAATCAATTGTGTACATATAATTGTTGTTTCTTAAATTTAGCAAAAAGGCGTGACATAATTGGCGCCCAGCGTGGGGCATACTTTGTATCTCTGATCTCTCGTTGGACAAGGTTTTTATTTATAATTTGTTTTGTGTGTTTTAAATAATAATTTATTTTCAGAAAAGTGTTTTTATATGTATTTTTTTGTGTACGACCGTTTGTTTTCTCTATTTTGTTCCCACGTGTTTGCATCATTTGTTTTTACTGCCATTGTTTTTTTTTGTTGTTCTCCCGCGTTTGTTTTCGCTGTTCGCGACCACATGGTCTTTCTTGTGCCCATGTGCTACGGGCTCCGAGTTGGAAAGGCCGTTTTTCGAGTCTTTTTGGAATAGATTTCTAGCTAACTTTTTCCAAATATTTTCTTGTTAAGAATCGTGTGTTCCTTATTAAACTCGATTTAAAAGTTAGGGTGTTCAGAAATTTGTACCACGCTTCAGAGAGAAGTCTTTGTTTGTTTAACATATCGTTTGAATTAGAAGTGTGTTTTTGTTAGTGGGGTCTGATATCGCGTTTTTTCTTTTCTTCTTTTTGGGCCTTGTTTATTGTTTTAATTTTTTTTTTTGGTTTGTTGTTGTTGGCAATGGATCCAATTAGGGACGTAATGAAGTCGACCAAGGCTAGATTGATAGGGGAATTACTTGAGCGCGGACTCTCCCCCAGTAATAATTTTTACGAATTGCGTCGTCAGGCCAGTCTATACAATAAAGGTCTCGCTCCATCATCATCGAGGGAGGTGGCCTTACCCCCTAGAACTCGACCATATTTAAACCTTTCTAAAGCTCCGGAGTTATTTGAGAGGGCGGATAATGGGGATACCGCTTCGGGAGCTCTGGCACCGATGCCTTTGACAAATTCATCTCCGTATACTGAGGTTGGGATTTCCCGTTCTCATGTTCCACTTCCGTCGCCACAATGGAATATAAACTTCTCGTGTTGGCCAATTGATCCATATACCGGAACGGGTTGTATAAGGGAATTTTTGTCACGAATGGAAGAATTAGCTTGTGCCAGAGGTGTTCACCTAAACGCGCTTCCGGCGGTCTTACCAGAGTTTTTACGTAAGGGAGCATTAACCTTCTTTAGGAGCAAGGTTAAGATATTTAAAGATTGGAACACAGTAACGAAACTTTTCTTAGAAAAGTATGAGTCGGAAGACTTTATGACTCAGCGCAGGATGGATATTTGGGCCTCCATACAAAAACCGGGCGAATCATCTACGGATTTTGTTTCGAGAATCCAGAACTTGAATCAGTCTTTGGAACCGCCTCTCACTGACAAGGATTTATTACAAGTATTTAGACGCGGCCTACATCATAGGTACTGTTCAGTCCTTGTCAGCTCGCAACCGTCTTCGGTTGACCAGTTGGAAAAATTGTGCCTGACCTTCGACCTAATGAACAGGGACGAGGGAAGGTCCCCTCGTTCTGCCCCCCTTTTCTCAAGAATGGGTGCTCGGTTTGTCGAAATATGGAGAATTTCAACGGTTTAATATTACAAAGAAGTGGAAGTTTCGCTTAAGTTAGATTCCTCTTTTACTTAAAAAGATTCCGTTGGAGCAAGTTATTTTTGGTTTCGATCTTGGTTCAATGGCCGAATCATGCATTGAATAGTTTCTTCTGTAATGGATCTATAAACGGTATAATTGTTTATAGAGATTGAATTACATTTTGGTCTATAGTCGTTTGTTGTTAAAATGGAGCTTTGGTCAGCCTCGTCCCTCGCGGTTGATTGTAAACACGATGTAGGAAGTTGTTGTTTGTAAATTTGAACTGCGTTGCTAGGAGAAATCTTGTTGGTTTAACAGAACGATCGAGTTAGAAGTGTTGTTTTTGTTATCAAGGTCTTGATTTGCTTCGGTTGGGCTTTTTGTCCTATTGTTTTATTGTTGCAATGTATCCAATTAAGGCCGAGGGAAGATCTCTTCATTCTGCTCTCCTGTTTTCAAGAAAAAAAGTGCGCGGTCAGAGAATTGTAAATAGGACTAGTGTGGTATTTCGTGGATAGTCAGGCTTAAAAAGAACTAAATTCCACGTGGATTAAGCTCCAGTTCATCTTTGAAAGGAGATGGGCTGGGCAAAGTGTTATGTGCGCCCTACTTTCGTAAGAAATATTCCAATCGCGTAAATGATCCAGTTTACGAATTTTGTTTAGGAGTAAATAATAATTAATATCTCAGTGGTCAGTTTAGTGATTTTTGCGAATTGTGGTAGATTGAAAAGGAGATAAAGGATAGGAGTTCAATGTTTAGAAAATTTAAATTATGGAATGGTCGTGCGTAATGGACGGACGCCATTTTGTTTTGCGGCTGGAAATACTGTCCGATGTTTTTCTTTGAGGAAATAGATTCGCATGGTATCGTGTTTTGAAACAGATTAAATAATACAGGAAGTGCGTGGTCATTGAATGACGACAAGTGTTATGAAATCATAGAATATTCCAGTTGAATAAGAATTGGTTCCTGGCTAATTGAGAGCAATCTCACCTGGAAAGAAGGTAACTTCCGTAAATAATGTTTCAATCGCGCTAGAGACCCGGTTTACGGATTTTGTTTAGGACTAAGTAATAGTTAAAATCGCAGTGTTCGGTTTGGTAATTTTCAAAGTCAAAGGCGAAAGGACGAATTGCGTCGTAATTACGGATAGTTTATTTTGATAACGGTGTAGCAGGTCAGGCAGTAAATATTGTGAAAAAGAAAAAGAGTGGGAACTAGAAGAAGGCTCTAGATGTGAATAGTATTGCGTCATAGTTATAATTTTTTTTTTCTCGTGATAGCAGTGGCTGTTATTAAACAATATGTTGGAATAGAGAGAACTGGAATTAAGTTCCAGAAGGGTTCTTATAATAGGATATTGCGAATTATTACGCGGAGCTACTGTTGTTATGGCGAGTTTGTGTAGAAAGTATTGCGTCATAATTGTTGTCGTTCGGTAATATTGGCTGTTCTTGTTGACACGGGGATTGTTAGAAAGGGCTGTTGTATCTTATTGATAATCAGTCAGTCGATGCTGAGTTTTCTTACATGCGCTGTTTTTAAACACTGAATGGAATTACGTTTTAGATAAATTCATTTGTTCTCGTATCAATGTCTTTTGATAGAGAAGTTTGTTATCTGTTCTGAATTGAATTTCGGTTGGTTAGATTCCTTTGTTTCTGACAATACATCTGGATAACACGGTTGGTTTCGAAATTCGAATAGAATTTCGTTTTGGAATAAATTCTTTTGTTTTGTGTCAGTGCATTGGGTACAAAGAAGATGGCTTGTTTATCCTGGAAGTAGAAGTAAATAGACTTCCTTCAACTAGCCATAGTTCCTGTGAGATGCAACATTAACCTTCTCAGAATTAAGGTTAAAAAGGTAGTGATTGTCATGTAATCTATAGGGTTTTCCTAGAAGGGTATGGGTCGGAAGACTTTAGGATAAATTGCAGACTAGACAGGCTTATGTATAGAAACAGTTGAGTCCCTTACAGAATATATTCCAAGAATAGAGAATTTAAAATCATTCTTTAGAGCCACCCTTGTCAGATAACGAATTATCACGGGTGTAAGAAGTGATAGCATAAAGATGGCGCAGAGATTGTCTGTTTCCAGTCGTGATTAGTTGAGGATTTGTGAAAACTCTGCTCAGTTTTCGAGCTAATAATTAAGGAAGATAAAAGATCTCGCCTCGCTTCCTTTTACGTAAGAGCATGGCCGGGGTCAGTACCAATTTGTGGTCACCCCATTTGGTCTAAAAAATATTCCTGCCGAAATGCAGAGGCTATTGGATAAACTGTTTGCCGATCAGGGCGATCATGTATTTTGCTACCTAGATGACATCTTAATCTGCAGCGCAGATTTCGATTCACACATCGCCACCTTACGTTTGGTGTTGCGCCGGTTGAAGGAGTCCAATCTTACTATAAAATTGGCCAAGTCGGAATTTTGCAAGTCAAGCCTTAGGTACTTGGGACATATAGTGGACCGCGAAGGGTTGAGAACGGACCCTGAAAAGATTAAGGTGATGAAGGAATTCAGAGGATTCCTGGAATCCTATGGGATACGAGACCTCTTTTACAACGCGTATTATCACCCGCAAAACAATACCAGCGAGAGATATAATTCTTCAATTCTGACGTGTCTATCCATTTTGGTACAGGACAATCAACGAGATTGGTGCGAATTCTTAGGGAAGATCTGTTCCTGTTTAAACAATACTGTGAGCATAGCCACCGGTAGCACCCCTTTTTATCTGTTTCACGGATTCCATCCGGTTCCCCATGCTTCGTTCCACGACCAACTGGATTCGAATCAGATTGTCTCTTCCACGAGATCTCCTAATTATCTCCAAGGGCTAAATAGAATGGAAAAATTGTACGAGACCGTCACTGCTAAACTATTGACTGGGTTTAAGCGTAGCGCAGCTAGGTATAACCTACGCCGTAGAGAGAGACGTCTGTCCGTTGGACAGGTGGTATGGAGGAAGTCCTTTAAGCAGTCAAATGCAGGTCGTTACTTCAGCGCCAAGCTGGCACCGAGATTTATAAAGAGCGTAGTTAGCAGGAAAATCTCCAATTCGGTTTACGAGCTGTCGGAGCTTAGTGGAAAAGTGGTAGGGAGATATCACGTGAAGGACATTGCAAAGGTTGACCAATGATAGTCTCGCGATCGAGTGACCGACAGAGGAGTATAGCACTCCATGTCATAAAGCTAAGTGAGAATTAGTCCGGATTCTCGTAGTCGAGGCACATAAGAGGAGCATGGCCAAGTGTTAAATAGAGTATAGCCCCTTTGTTGTTGCAATAACGATAGAGTCATTTGTGTATTTTCTCCTTAGAAGCTAAAGAGCGTGGTCGAGTGACCAATATTTGAGTATAGAACTGTTTCTCGTCGTAATAGGGAGATCGTAGTCGAGTATTCTCTCTTTAGAAACTAGAAAGCGTGACCTGGAGTCAAATTATTAAATGTATCATTCTTGTCTTGTAAGAGGGAAGGAATACAGGGGTTATTCTCTTATAAGAATACGGCTGAAGTTTAGTAGCTGCATAAATATTATATAAATTGACTATTGAATACAGTATAGCTTAGAATAGACCTTATGCGGTGAGTCCGTCGTCACACGATAAGGACGCGAACATATGATATGGGTCCGGTCCTGAGCACAGCTTCTGTGCCCGGGTGGATTATAGATAAGCTGATAGTTGACAGTGTAGTGATGGGTTCGTCAGCGCCTAATTGGGAGTCATTCATGGTTAGGAAAATGGTTCTTAAAATAATTAAATTAAATATTTTGTTATAATACCTTGAAGGTATACACTGTCGATTCCTTGGTGAATGTCAGTTTAGTATGTCAAGTGACGTCACCGGTGCGAATTTATTATTGCACAAGGGTGAATGAATAAGTGGGCTGGCCGTGGGCAATCTCGTATGGATTCATTTCCATATGTTTTATGTATGGGCTGGTATTCAACCCGGTGACTTAACCAAAGAATACCTGGCGTTCAATGAACCTAAGCCTGGACCACGAGTGGCGGAATGCTGAGAGCCTAGAGTAGGATTATATGTATCTCAACGAAGGACTTAGGTCCTTCTGAAGTAAGAATTCATGTAATACATAGATGATTAGTACCGTTTGTAGAAGGTACACGTATTACATTCAGGATCAAATTGCTCTTGTGTAATGCGAGCTTAGGTATTGGGTTACCTAACAGCTGTTGTGGGTTATTTAGTGGTAATTGTACCTTCTCATTAGATTCCCTATCGAATTATTGGCTGCAGAAGTTAGGGCATTAAGTGAAGAAATTCTTGGAAGTCTTCAGAATTTCGTATTAGGGAAGGATTGTCTTCCTAATTGTTGTCTTATCTGATAAGAATTCGTGATGTATTCCGAACTTCTTGACGGAGAGGTGTACCCTTCCCCCGGGAGTAGCGTTCCAACGATTGTACTGAGGATTCAGTAGAGTATCCATCGTGGATAATTGCTTTGCACAAATGCTATCGCTGGACGGTGGTCCGCAAGTTTAATAGCAGTAGAATTGTCCAGTAGTGCTATGGAGTAGGTGTTGCTTTCCACCGAGTTGAATTTTGGAAAAGATTGTACAGATGGTACAGTGGAGTATCCGTTTCGGATAGTTGCACATAGCAAGTGTTAGTTATTGGACGGGGTTCCATGATGATAATAGCCGTTGATGTGTTCGGAATTTCTTGTTAGAGAGGTGTAGCATTCCACGGTGTTGAAGGGCTATAGTATTGAAGTAAGTCATCTTGTTGACGAATTGGCTCTTGTTGAGTGTGGAGTATATAATTTGAAATAAAAATGATTAATTTTTTTTGTTGTTGTGTAAAATATTATAATATATTTTGTTCTGTCAAAGCACTCACCGAGTACGGGGTCGCATGGTAGTCTGTTAGGCAGCGCGATGAAAGGTTTATGGGAAATGTGGAGGTTGTAGTGGTGCTGCTGGGAGTAATAAGGATAAGAGTATGGTGCGTTCTCGAATGAACTTTGACAGAATTTATGTAACTGTTACGGTAATTGCCGTTCTATTTTTGTTTTGTTTTGAACTTGTGCCAAATTTATGTAACTGTTACGGTAATTGCCGTTCTAATTTTGTTTGTTTTGAACTTGTACCGATTTTATGTAACTGTTACGGTGATTACCGTTGTATTGTTTGCTCTGTTTTGAGTTTTGGGATAAGAGCTCTGGTTACTGTAGTGTTGGCAGCATGCGTCATGACTGGGGGCTGCGTTTCTTGGATAGTTAAATCTCGAAACGAACCCGTGCCCTTGTGGTCGGACGTATGGTGGGTCTCGCTCGGTAAATTGAATTCCCAGTTTTTGTTGTTTATCATTGTCTCCTTACTTTGGCTCGGTGTGAATCACCGAGAGGCCCTGGGCAGCCTTAAGAGTCCGGGTTGGGGGAAGCTAGCCTCCCAACCGATAAAGGTTTTGAAGATGGCCTGAGAATACATCTGGGATGGATTGCTGTGTGTCTCCATCACGGGCCTCATGAACCCAAATTAGCGATTGCGATTACAGATGTGTTCTGTCATGCACATGTTTCGGGCTAGGGTAGCTTCGGTTCGGGAGGGTCGCGTGTCTGTCGCTCGGATCCTAGATGACCAAAGTTGTGTAAGTGGTATCACGTGATTCTTGGCTCTGTTCTGGGGGTCCGTAGACGCGTCCTGCTGTCAGCCGGGGCTACTTGCCAATTTTCTATCATGTTTTGTGTTTTTTTTTTAAGGAACTAAGGCTCCATCTATACAGTTACCATTCTGTGTGGTGGTGAATTGTTACTGCAACGGTTGTCCAGACCTTGGAGTCTGAGGAAACCCAAGTTATGTGTAAAGTTCTGTGTGAACTTAAGGAGATATAAGTCCTCGAAAATGGTTCGGTGTGAACCATAGGATATTTGTTATTCAATGTATAAAGTTCTGTCTGAACTTAAGGAGATATAAGTCCTCGAAAATGGTTCGGTGTGAACCATAGGATATTTGTTATTCAATGTATAAAGTTCTGTCTGAACTTAAGGAGATATAAGTCCTCGAAAATGGTTCGGTGGGAACCATAGGATATTTGTTATTCAATGTATAAAGTTCTGTCTGAACTTAAGGAGTTACAAGTCCTCGAAAGTGGCTCTGTGTGAACCATAGGATATTTGTAATTTGACGTATAAGGTTCTGTGTGAACCTCTTGAAATTTTTAAATGATAGATATTGGCAATTGCGAAATTTATTGTTATCATTGTTGTTATCACTACGCCCGGTAGTGGCCGGAAGTTTGGACCGTCTTGTGCTGTGTGCCAGGGGCGGTCGTATTGTGGAAAGCGCCCGTAATATGGGGCTGCTTTAAAATTTATCGGTTCCCGACTGTGCAGTATAGGGAAGGGCGAGGAAAAGAATGTGTTGTAAAGTGTTGTCTTTGGTGTGTCAAGGGAAGTGGGATTCTAATTTTGTGTTGAGCCATGTGGGTGGTTGGTTGGATGAAATCCACATTGAAAGGGGAGAATTTCAGGAATCACCATTGAAGATAATCCACATTGAAAGGGGAGCATTTCAGGAATCACCTTTGAAGATAATCCACATTGGAAGGGGAGAATTTCAGGAATCACCTTTGAAGATAATCCACATTGAAAGGGGAGAATTTCAGGAATCACCTTTGAAGAGCAGCTGGTTCATAGGTTGGCCCGTGACCTACAGTGAACCCACTAAAGTCAGCCTTTGGGAGAAGACTGCAGATTTGTTTTATTATTTTGGTTAAGCTGTGTCCATTTCTCAGAATATTGTAATGAGAGAATGGCTTAACTGATTTGTTTCCCTCTTGGTCAACATTTGATTGTTAGTTGACCTTGCAGTTTAATATTTTATTAATTATATTACCCGATTGTATAGTATTATTTTAATTTCTTTGTTGTGTGATTTGATTTTATTAATATTGTATCGATTTCCTGTAATCTTGTACCATTGTGCATTGTTTTGTTTTGTATCATTTCCTGTAAACTTGTACCATTGTGCATTGTTTTGTTTTGTATCAATTCCTGTAATCTTATACCATTGTGTATTGTTTTTTTTTTTATGTGTAAGGGGTTGGGAAGGATTGTTTCCCGCTCCTGTGTAACCGGCTATGTGTTGAAGTTAAATTGTTTAGGAGCCTAGTCAAGGAAAAGGTTTACGTGGTTTCCTTCCTCGTGGTCGGTCTTACACCAATTAAGACTACACCTATGGCAAATGCTGACTAGAGATAAATCGGCCACGAAACCGTATCCGGTGAGGGGTACATACACCCCTCGCTCCTTAGAAACATCCCTCGGACTGATGCGTCTGTGATATACGGAGGATAATTTTTTTTTTTTTTGTTGTTTTTTTTTGTTCTTTCAATAACTTAGGGTGGGGTGTTAGGACTATATTTGTTAAATTGCATACTTCACGTCCTCGAAATTGTTAATTCGCGACATATCATAATTTATGAAACTTGTGGTGTCGAGACCATGTGCTTGGCTTGAAAACAGGAAGATTAAAATATTATGAAATACTTGAATATTTTAAAATACTAAAGACAATAAAATAAGGGTAACTACCCTTGCAGTCAGGTACATTTTTATTCAATGACAACATTGTCACGGGCGACTTAGGTCGAGATTGGCACCCCTGTCTCTTGGTACTTCCTTGCCAGGGGGAAGCGGGCGCCAGCTGGCTCGTCCTATTCCGTTCAGATCGTGGTGAGATTCAGACGTAAGTCCGACACTGCTCTTCCTCATATATCACAGAACTCCAGGACGCCATCTTGATTACGGGTGAATATTATTCCTCCTATTTTTAATGTGAATTTCGTCCGCACATTTTAACCATCGCTCAACTTTAATTCTAAATTGTTATTGGAATCTCCCTTGCAAAATACAACACATTTTTATTTTCTTGCCAATTTTAAACTTTTTTCTTGACATTCGTCAAGTTTTTTTATATATTTTTTTCTTTTTTCTTTTTTTTTACAATATAATAAACTGCTTCATTACAAATTGTTCTTGTTTAATTGTGTCGCCTGTCCCTGCGAGAGTTGAAAGAGACTTATTCAGAGTTAAGAGAACCCAACATACCCCAGAGACCTAAAGAGTACTTGTCTCGTTAAGAAGCCGACTGACCTGTCCGGGCCTGTCACCTTGGTAAGATTGATATTTGGAGAATTGATTTATGTAATCAATTGTGTACATATAATTGTTGTTTCTTAAATTTAGCAAAAAGGCGTGACAAAACATATTTAATTAAACGCGTGACGATTTAAAATATTTGAAATGAATATTAGGAAGCAGAAAAATGTTGTTTCCATTTATAGATACGTGTGCACCTGCAGCGCTCATGGTCAAGGTTACACGAGTTGTGTAATACGATGCAATCGGTGGGAAGTTTAGCGAATCAGAGGCAGGCAGACTGTATAGGCAGGTCAATATGTGCTTGTGTTTTAAATGTGTCGGTCGTGTACATACAATTTCAATTGTCGTGTATTTCGTGTGTCAATTAACATTTTTTTTTATTTCTTTTAATTTTTCGTTGAATCCCGTCAAATAATGTTTCAGCAAAGAAAAACATTATCGATTCAAGAGAAAAGGAAAATTCTCGAAAAAGTGAATAAACACGTTGGTTCACGTGTTTCACTCGCGCGTGATTTGGAGATACCCATTACAACTTTGGCTACGATAATAAAAAATCGCAAATCGATTGAAAAAAGTTTTCCGATTTGCGTGATTATCTAAATAAAAAATAATTTTCAATTTTTTTCTAGCCCCGAATCTACGTTTTCTCTCCAATTACGTTTTTTATCAGTCCCTTCAAAAACGTAAAAATGGGGTTTCACTGAATTTATATTCAAGTCATTGACATTCTGGAAGTTTAAATATATTGTAATTTTTTTTTTCAAGCACTGTTTAATCCACCTTTTGTGGAATAAACAGTGTTTAATGTAACAAATTACGAAGGTAACTTAAATAATTATATCATCCGTCGATACATAACGTTGTTTTTAAAACCATAAATCGTTGTTAATACAGTTCGTTATTTTCAAATTCCAGTTAAAAATCTTGTTTCCTATAAATTAAATTTATTGAATATTTTATTAAATTGAACGAAGGCGATTGCTGAAAGTTACTCTAGTATAGAAATTTTCCGTAGACAAATAACATTATTTTAAGATCGTAAGTCATCAATTATTGTCAATAAGTTCTTGATTTTTTTAATTCCTGTATTTTTTTTAATTGTTGTTATTTTACGGAAACTTTTTATGTTAGTCTTCGTAAAAAGATAACTTTTTTATTTATTTAAAGGCTTTACACGACTCGTCGATTATTTTCATACATTTCTTAACTTCATAGTTCCGGTTAAAAAATGTTGTCTACTGTAAAGAAATTCGTATTTTTTTTATTATTTCAAGGAAATTGAATGAAGAAAATTACTGAAAGTTACTTTAGTAATGATATTCTCCGTAGATAGATAACGTTTTTTTAACAGTGTAAATCACTCCCCAACGACTTGCCTTACTTTCACTTTGGAAGAGTGACCAAGCTTTATTTAATTTTAACCATTAAATATCAAATCAATTTATCTCAAAATAAATTATAGAATCGTCTTAAAATCAAGAATCTTTACAAGTTATTTTAATTCTGTTGAAGTGAGCAGATGGGATAGATAGTGAACCTTTTTAATAATAATTTTGCTGTATATGTTACAACTTGGTGAGCTCATTGCCAAGGGGCCAACCTGGTGAGTTTATTGCCAAGGGACCAACCAACCTAGTGAGCTTATTGTCAAGGGGCCAACCAACCTGGTGACCTTATTGTCAAGTCGCCAACCAGCTTGGTGAGCTCATTGCCAAGAGGTTCAACCAGCCTGGTGAGCTTATTGCCAAGGGGTCAACCAACCTGGTTAGCATATTGCCAAGGGGCCAACAATTCTGGTGAGTTTATTGTCGAGGTACCAACCAACCAACCAAAAAGAAGTTCCTTCTAATCAACCAAAAATAAGCTGTAACCAGACTGTAATCGTTTTTAAGGGGTAGTATTGTATTGAATTATACTTTTGTTGTGTACAATATAACTTGGTGGACGTTTTGCTATGTTTCAATCTCTTACGACTAATTAAAAAGACGTTAAAGAGGCCTAAAAAACACAAAAATCCTTTAAAAATTCTGGGATCCAACAGAAACTGAGCTCGCAACCTATGGGCTGGGAAACAAGCGTCTTACCAGCTAGGCTAGGGAGATCTCCGGGTTTGATGACAGGTGTCTTACCATCTAGGTCACGGGGCTGTTTCTTTTCTTTCACGATAATCTTTCTTTTCCTCCAGCATATCCATACATCTGCTTATACAATCACTTCTCCTTCTCTTACTTCTTACCTTTCCTTGCATGAATCCCATTTGCTCGGCTCCTTTGATTTATTTTCGGTATCCACGTCTTATTCCTATGTATAAGTTTTGGCAAAAAAAACCTGTTTTGGAACATTTTAGTATATATTTCAATGTTAAATCATTATATTTAAAATGAAATTCTACAATATAAATACGAAATAAGTTTAGTGTATTTTTTATTAGTAAAAGGCTTCAACGATATTCTTTCTCCCCCCAATCCTAATAAATAGAATATTGAAAATGCATAAGAAAAAGAAAAATAAAATATTTATTTATTTTGACATTTTATCGTGGTCTCCCTAAAATAATAGTCCTTTGGGACCCTCATCTGACAGTTTTCATCTCACAGGGAGAGCGAGCTGCCAGTCAGGCGGCGATTTTCACAATTTATCAGCAATTCCTGTACCTTAGTACACTTCTTATTGAGACAAGTCCAGACCTTGCAGTGTCCTCTTGACATTTGACCAAAATACATTTTGCGAAGCTATCCAATCGAAGTGTATGTATTTGAAAATTAATTAAATTTATTATTTTAAAAGAAACGTGTTTTGTCTTTCAATTAAAATTTATAAAAGATCAAAATAAATTATTTTACCAGTTAATAATTGAATGTTTTTTTTTTGGCATACATTATCTAATTAAAAGGATGTTTATTGCTTCCTAAAGCTGCGCATGCCACCTATATATATAAAACTTAGAGACAGACCATTTCACGCCACAGAACTAGCAACATCAAGTAATGACAAAAGCTATGTCTATACGAGCAAATAGTTACAACTGTTTTAATTTTTAATAAATAATTATTTTTATTATTCATGCTTCAATAAAATTATTTTCAATTTTCACTTATTTTAAACTGGTTGCTTCTCATTAAAATTCTCAAATTGAATCAATTACTTTTAAATTATATTTAATGGAGTTTCAGTAGGCCAAATTACAAGAAAGTTATTCGATAAATGAAAGGAAAGAAGGGGAAATGGCAGAAAAGGCAAACATCACATACTCTGTTATTAAGGATAAATAATAACGGTATTTCTATGTAATTGATTAATTATACTTAAGAAATAAAAGGAAAATGGCAAGATATTACGAAGAAATGAGGAAGAAATAAACAGATGGATAACAGATATGGTATAATCGTGCGCTGTCGGGCGAATAAACAAAAGATAATTGAAATAAATAGGAACTAAATACTAAAAGGAAAAAAAAATGTCATTTTTATGCAATCGGTCCTTAGAAGCATTTTCTTTTTTTTATATTATGCAATATATAGTAAAACAAACTAGAAAAAACTTACAATTTTGAGACATACATACATAAATACCATAACGCCTTTTTCCTTTCGAGGTTAACAGAAATAATAGAGCGTCAGACACATACGTTTTGCCTTTTCTACATCCATACTTCTCATACGATTCCTTAGACTTTTGACATTTCCTTCTTTCAATATATCATATACTTGATATAACGAAAAAATCAGGAAGAAATGAAAATATGGATAACAGATATGGTTATTGTAATTACCATAAGTATGTTAGTATTAGGAATGATAATCAGGGAAGGCAACGGTAAACCACCCTGATTATCATTCCCAGGATATCACTATGGAGAAGGCAGACGTCTTGGCTGCGAAATATAAGAGACTGGACCGGAATGAGACGTGTGGAAGAGCTGTTCCGGATCGCGCAAGACAGAGAAGCCTTCGCCAGAGTGATTGCCAACGTCGAGGGGACCTGACAGGGCACATCAAGAGAGAGAGATGTTAGTATTTAGTTAATCACAACTCGTCTCATAAGTCACTTTTCGTATAATTGTCGAGCAATGCCCATATATGGGGAAAAAATACGGAAGTAAGCTAACGAGCACCATTTTACGGTAATTTATGGGTTAATCGGACGTCTGTATTTGTTTTGCGCGCTGAATTAATTGTCATGAATCAATAAATATGGACAGAATAAATAAGTTTAGAAAAAAAATCTAAGAAAATAACTAAAATGAAATAAACGGAGCGAATAAAAAAAAAAGCGTGGGTATTTAAATTATAAAAAATCATAAGTATTAAAAAAATTGCGTGTATTATATATCTTTTGGTAGTTTTTTTTTCCTGTAGAGATGACCTCCATGGCTAAATTAGTAATACGCCTGTCTCTTGATCCGGGGGTTGCGGGTTCAAATCTCGCTAGAACCTAGATTTTTTTTTTAAGTATTCTAGTCTGATTTTCACTTAAGGCCTATTAAACACCTTTCTGGTTGGATGCAAAACATTGCCACATGGCAATAATCCCGCCGTATTGTATTGTATACAACAAAAGTGAAATACGATACAATACAATACTTATAAAAAGTAAAAAAAACATATCATATACAGTCGGACCATGAGACGCGCTCAAAACATATCATATACAGTCGGACCATGAGACGCGCTCAAAACATATCATATACAGTCGGACCATGAGACGCGCTCAAAATATATCATATACAGTCGGACAGTCAAGTGATGGATAGCTTGTTCGGAGTTTCGGTCCGATGGTAGGACACCTTACTCCTTCATCGGATAAGTTCTGACTGTTAAGATATTTATTGGAAATTTTTGGATCTTTTTGGGAATCGGGAAAGGATAGGTTTGTGGTAATTGTTTTGATTTTATGAATGATTATGAGAAATTATAAACGATTAAATACATATATAAATATGATGATATATACATAATATTAAATACAAATATACATAAATTTGTGTCGTCACACACTGTTTTATATTGAATGGGTGAAAAAAAAAAAAAAAATAATGATGGTGAATAAATTATAAGAATGAATATAGTATATGTAGATAAGTAAATGAGTGGGGAAACGTGTGTGACTTTTATAAATATATTAAGGTGTAGAAAATGTTTATTGAAGGTGAGAAATGCGGTTGCCTATGGGGGTAAACTGTCTGCCGGAGGAATTATCGATGATGGGGTGTTCAGAGTGACAATCGGGGGGTCATTTGGGGGGATGATTAGAGTTAAAGAGGGGGGGGTCGGGGGGATGTTTCGCAATATTGATTTCGGACGAGTGTGTCTGTAACTGGTGTTCGCGTTGTAGTTATCTAAGGCTTTTATGACTGGGTTGGGATGACGGGATATAGAGCTGAAGAACCTTTCGGCCAGAGCGCGCATATGTTCGGGGATAGTATGTAGTTTGGTATCTGCGTGGAGTCTTGAATTACGGACGATGTAGGGTGCTTTTTAAATTATGCGGAGGGCTTTGTTTTGAATGATCTGAATGTGATGTAGCGTTGTTTTCTTCGCGTGGCCCCAGACCGGAAGGGCGTATGTCAGTTGCGGTCTGACGATCGCTTTATATAGGTAGAGTTTAGTGCGCGTGCTAAGTTTGCTGTATTTACTGATCAAGGGAAATAATGATTTGAGTGTTCCGTGAGCTTTTGATTTGATATTGAGGGCGTGTTTATGCCACGAGAGTCTACTGTCTTATGTGAGGCCTAGGTATTTTACGTGTTTTGACCATGGGACGCTCTGGCCGAAGAGTTTAAGAGTTCTGATGGGTTTGATGTATCTGCGTGAGAAGCGGACTGCTGTGCTTTTGGTGGGATTTATTTTGATCTTCCATTTGGTGCACCAGTGCTCCAGAATGGGAATGAAGTCTTGCAGTCTGTTGTGGGAGTCGGACAGTAAGACGCGTTCAAATTTTATATCGATTTTTCATAGGAAAAATATGCGTCTTATATTGGAAAATGTACGATTCATATAATATTGAACACAAATACTAACAATCACAATGTTACGAGCGTTATTATGATTTGTGTAAGTGCTGACCTTTATGTATGAAAGCGAAAACTAGAGATTGAAAATGAGGAAAAAGGAACGCAATAAAGACAGTAGGAATGTGTAAAGTATAGAATAAGTTTCTTAAATAAATGATACAGTAGAATAATGCTAGATAAATGATTACTGTTTATTAGAGATCGACGGTACAAATATAATAAAGAACGCAATCTTCAGATGGTTTGACCATATTGAGAATTACAAAAGGCTTTAGAAGCAAATTAAAAGTCTGAAATGAATGGAAAGCGAAGACGAGGAATATCTAGGAAACAATTAATACATTGTCTTACTTATATGTCATCACCCTCTTTTCCAGTTAAGCTAAGCAAAGAGGTCGGAGCGCCTAGTTTTCTTATCCCGACATACTTCCTTCACATCCTCCACATCAACGTATCTTCTCATATCTCTCGATATTTCTATTACTCCTTAAGTTTAATTTTTTATTATTGTATTTACTCTATCGAACCATGATATTTTCTCAGTCATTTTCTACTCATGCTTGTATAATTTGTTTAGTCAATCTTTCGCCATCCATTCCTTCAGCGTGTCCAAACCACCTAAATGTGCTTTCTTAACCCTACTCAATATGTGAACATTTTCTTTCGCCCTATTGTTTCAGCCTTCAGGCTTAGAATTATTTGGTTTGACGCGGAACTCGTGGTTCGTCATTGTTAGTGTTTATAATAATGCCGCAAGCATAATAAATAAACAACAACACTCCCATAAGTTCAACGTTTGATGGTATTGCTACTACATACTCATTTACCAGATTAGGGCTCTTTTAATATGTATTTTTTTGGGTACCTCCAGGGAAAGGAACTTAAGACTACCAGTTGGAACCAAACGCCTTACTAACTATTGGGTAAATATTGTAAAATAATAAAAAAAGCTATAAATGTGGTCTATAGTGCTTAATTTACTTTATTATCAGTTTTTTTTTCCAATCAAATTAAATTCTTACGGAGTTCATCTAAATGCGTTTATTTCGATCGACGACCATTGAAATAAAAATGCAGTGCTTAAGATGAATAAGGAGAGTAATATGGTTAGATAACGTAGAATGACAAACATTGACATACAATGACAAATATTAAAAAAGAGTACGATCTGTAGCGACCGTGCGTGCGGTCACTGAACCCACTGAGGCGATCTTTGGCCGCTTGGTCATTGAACTCGCACTGTAAGAAATGCGAGACAGCACTGGACGAAGGTCGCCGCGTGGTCATAGAACTCACTAGTAGCGAACAGCGAGAGC
This sequence comes from Odontocerum albicorne, assembly GCA_949825065.1. Lineage (NCBI taxonomy): Eukaryota > Metazoa > Arthropoda > Insecta > Trichoptera > Odontoceridae > Odontocerum > Odontocerum albicorne. Next base: position 7,439,062 of record OX463856.1, read on the forward strand.
GAGACGCCTACATATCTCTTGCCTCTCCTACAGACCATTGAATGAAATGTATATGGAACGCGCAACAATAACCATGTGTCCGGCGAAGCGAGACAGCGACATCTTCTGCGCCGTTCTATACATTATAAATACAGACGCTTTCAATAAACTTTCTCTCTTTGCTTATCTCTAACTCGACGACTTTTATTCAAACAACCTCATCCTTCTATGCGAAACACAAGTCCCTAAAGATCGATCCCCTATCGGAATAGATCGTACTTATTTGTGCACGCATTTCTATTGTATTTATTCGACTCGTTTTAGTATTTTTTCGAGTTTACATCTAACTCTCATACAACAAAGTAAGTACTAAAAACGTGTTGTGGACTATCTAAGCTGATTTAAATATTTACTGTGCCTTTAACGGTCTCGATATATAAGAAAATTAAACACAATTAAGAAAAATGTAAGAAAATTCCATGTCGAGATATGTCTAGAATATATTGTCACATGCAATTTCCTCCAGAGACTCAAACCAACCACGTACAGAATAAATAAATTGATTTAAAAAATCACCATCTGTGGACGAGGCCAGAAATAAAACCAGCTAGGAAAATAGAAAAGTGACATTAAGAAAATGAAATCTTAGCATCGACCCAGATTTCAGAATCACAATGGCCGGCTTTTCTGATATCTTTAAATATATGACGATAATTATGAAGGGAAAAGAAAGGAGAGGAAAATTGAGAGAAAGGAATACTTTTATTTAACTCGGTATAACAAGGAAAAGGAATAACTATATTTTTCTTTGTTCTACATTTTTGTTTATAAGACGCAGAGAATATGTGTATTTATAGAATTTGTCAAAATTGGTTAAAAATGTATTCATATTAGATTATTTAACAAAAAAAAAAACATGATTTTAATTCGTTCTCATATATTTGGGTAATTTTAATTGTTAATATGTTGAAGATGTATAAGACCGTAAATCCTTTTGAATCGATTGTATTGTATTTCACTTGCGTTGTATGTAACTTTGAGACGTTGGTTCCTTATAGAAGATACATTCGATATCTTGAAATGTTGCAGCAGTGCTTTTTTCGTCGTATCCTTCAGATTCACTGGAGTGATCATGCCATAAATGTCTCGGTCCTGAAGCACTTCCTGTAAACTTGAAGATAATATGTGTTTGTACAAACCAAATTGAGGTGGACCGCACATATGATATGCAGATACGATTGTAGGTTCCTAAAACCTGTCTTTTATGGGTAAAAAATGAGTAAACGAAGGGTTGATGGGCAAATAAATCGCTATAAGGACAGTCTATGAAAGGCGCTGATTTTGTGCGGGGTGCCTGATAACTGGGAGCAGGAGGCTCAATACTGTGGAAAATGGAAAGCCATTTGTCGGTTTAGGGTGATGGCGTCTCAACAGCAAGATATTTGAGAAACAGTCAGCGTGCTGCGAACAAACGTCAGCATCACCAGGCAACTCAGTAGGATCCACATATATTTGACTGAAAATTATATAATCGAAGCGAAGAAGCAGCTCAAGGTTTGGAGGGACGAGGGGATTCTCGATAACGATGTCCAGAAACGACGATGTTGATTTTGTTGGCGTTGAGTTATTGACGTGGAAAAGCAACTTAAGACTGACGTAGGAGTGACGAGAGGATCCTCGACTTCAAGGACGAGCAACGACGATGACGACGATACCATAAAACCTGGCAGGCTTATTGCCTTATGCCAATCAACCTGGCTGATTTATTTCCATCCACATCTCTCCCAATTGTTCTGAAGCAATACGGATTTATTGCTACAAAGTAATTGGGGAAAATGGCTTTGAAGCAAATAAATCCGCCAGATGTATTTAAATGAAAGTAATTTAAAAAATAATTTAAATGATAGTGCAGGATTTTTCAGCTTCTTTCCGATCATAGACTGCGCTACGCTCAAATATAGATTGTTTATTGGCCTTTCCGGTTCAACGTTCTTCTTTTTTACGTCATCATTCATTTATCCATGCAGTAAGACTCTGGAATCAGTTACAAACCAATATAATACTCGCTCCGTCCTTGGCATGGTTTAAGAAGTGACTGAAAAATCTGTTTCTAGTCAGTAAAATAACGTGTTTCATTCCTGATTTTTTTCCTTTCCTCTCCACCATCCCTTCTATTCCTTTGATTGAAAAGGATTTTATTTTATTTGATTTTATATGAAAAGGAATATTCGGGCGATTGTCCGTCTTTGTGGGGTTTGTAGGCGTATGCTCACGTATGTGTTTATGGATTTCATGGGGATGAATAGACATTTGAATGTTTTTTTTACGACCATGTAACTTGCTTTATTTACTTTTGCCTGGTTGGTTGGAACAGATTACCACCAAGCAATAAGTCGGCAAGGTTGTATTTGCAATAAAAGTGTTAAATAAATAAATAATGATTATTTATAGCTCGAAATACATTTCCCTTGCAATGTTTCAAATGTGAACTTAAACATGTAATCTTTAAATTGAACAATAAGGGTGATTTTTGCATTTAAATATTTATTATTATGTCTTGTAAATAAAAGAAGAATACAAATCTAATTTTAGATATTTTGATAATTTTTTTTTTGATTCTATATATGTTATGAAATATAAATTAAAATAAATTGATCGTAATGAGATCAAATATACAATAAAAAGATAAATATTACAGATGTGCATTAACTGCAACAGCAATCAAAATGCAAATGTTGCACAAATAACGCTCAACCAACGCAGCAAGTGAACGAGTGAATTGTAATGGAAAATATTCACGGCTGTAGCAGCTATTCTCGTTGCAGATTTTTTTTAATGTCGCCTGGCATTTAAATGCTTTTCCTTTGTGCATTCCAAATGCAAATATCTCTAACAAGAAGTTGTGCAAGGGCACATTTTAATATCGCTTGGCCAATTGGAAAAAGTAGCAGCTTTTCAGAATTATGGACGCATTTTGACGAGGCTGTTTATATGCATTAAAATATTTTAAAGCAGATTAAAGAAATATTCTCTTGATTTTATTTAAAAAAAAAATACGAATGAGTTTCAAAACGCAAAATTAACGACTGTCGAAAACAGTTATTCAAAGAGTTTTTGCATTATTTGGGAACGTTGATACAAGCATTGTCGTCGTTGCTGGGAGTCGTAGTCGAGGATCCCCTCGCTTTTGCAAATTTAATTGAAAAGCAAAGATGTGCTGGGGAGTTTTGTTTCTTTCTAAATTTTTATTTTCTTTAAGTGAGTGAGCTACTGCACATTGGCAAACTTACCAGCCACGCCACTGTACAGCATCCGATGGCGTACCAAAGTGGACTATCACAGCCTAACGGCATGTTTTTTCTTCTTTTTTTTAATGAATAGATATGACCAAGATCAAAGGTATCATTATACCCCCACGAATATTAGGGGGGAAATGCCAGTGTCATTCGAAGGTAGCACAGCGTGGGGGTCAAACCGGTGACCTTCCGTACTAAAATTCAGTGTGATATCGCACTGTTAGGTACCTCATACATACATACCATCATGCCATTTCCCTGTCACGATAAACAGAGGACGAACTCCAGACTTTGTTATTTTACACATATCCTTATCATAGACTCCCGCACCTTCTCATACACGTCCTACAACTTCACTTACTTTTTACGTTTCCTTCTTTCCAAATATTTAAGTATCCAATCATACTTTAAATGATCTACCTCGACCACGCTTTCCACTCATGTTTGTTCGATACATTAGTTTCATTTTCAAATCATACATAATAATCAAAAAGCATCCCTGAAGTACAATCGAGACTAGAAAATTTCATTAGAAAATATTTTTCCATTTGACAATACAGCTAACTTTGTGAGAAAAAAATCTAAAATGTTCAAAAATAAACTGCCACGAGTTCAATTAATGAACATCTTAACAATTTGTACAATTCCTCGCAGAAGTTTTCTTCTTTTTTAACTATGATTGCAAAGAAATGTTCCTGCAAAATGCTATCCAGTGACTTCGTGCTTGTTCCAGATTACAGCAGAGATTCTTAGATCATTATAAGATAAAGAAAGCTTCTGTGCCTGACATTTTTATTATTTTTGTTTATTATTCGAGGAAATTAACTTTGAAAAATCTCAAAAATATATTGTTATAAAGTGAACTATTTCACAGCTTTTTATTTATTAAAGGTTATAATATTTTTGACAAAAATCTATTAAATTTATAGACAAATCAATAAGACGCCTGTTTTCTGATTAAGAGGCAGCAGATTAAAATAAAATGTGTACTGATTTTTATTCAAAAAGTCTCAATCAAATAAATTATCACTTCTGCCTTTTTTTCAAATATTTCTTTTTGATTTTAAAATATTGCTACATAGCAATAAGCCCACTACGTTGACATATATGTAATTAAAACGTTATGTAAAACAGTCAAAAATCTTCATAAATAATTCGTTTGTTGTGGTTTGTTAATATCCATCCATCTTAATGTATAAAAGAGAAGCCTAGGTATGAAAAGCGATTGGGAAGGGCAAATTAAATGTGGTAGAAATGCCTGCGTTACGTGGAAAATGGGGTATAATATAATTAATGATAGAATAAGGACATATCGGATCAAAAAACTGTTTGTTAGTGACCTTTAAGATTTTCGCGGTATCTTAGAGACCAAACATGTGGAAATGAGGTGAAGATCAATGTTCACACATATCAGTAGAAAGTTGAGTAAATTTAATGTTCACGTATATCAAAGTTCATACATATATCGTATTATGTAATATTTGCAATGGCTGGTGAACATTTATAGAATAATGAAGGTTGTTGGAAAGGTAGTTTGCAAGGTATTGGAGTAAAGGCTCTTAACTGCCTGAAATATATTGGAAAGCAAATGAGACTAGATTGACAGATAACATTGTTTGTATTATCTATGCTGGTTGATTAAAATTGCGTAATAATAGGGAAACAAACATACTAATCCCCCAATAAAATATCATCAGGCTGATGACAACGATATCCAATTACCCCTATCAACAAAATGCAACTGCGATTTATATAATTTTTGTCGTTTTTTTTATTTATTTTTTGTATGCCCATTGGAAAAGCTTTTACGCGATCATTTATGGTGGCCATCAAAATGCCATTGCGAACACACGACGCCATAACATCATGGCTATTATTGTTTGTACCGATGTTATTTTTCTAATGGTGTGCCATTCCATTCCCCATTGGCTCCAACGTGGCATGAAATTGTGAACGCGGTGCAAAGTGGACATCTCCTGGCAAACACTATGCATTGTGTATATATTGTACAAGGGTGAGATCGAAGTTGTATGTGAAATTGCACTGTGCTGGATTTTATTTTAAAACGTTTTTGAGTTGTTTATCAATTTATTTATCCGTTTCTAGTGCTTTAATTTATTTTAACAAATTGATTGTTCGCTCATTGTGTTTGCAACATTATTAAGATTTGAGAATTCAGAAAATTGTTTATTATCAATCATTTGATAACAAGCACAAAATCTCATCAAAGGATGTGCAAAAACAATCACTTAATATTTTTTAATTGTTGCATCTATTTTTATTCCATCCTATCATGCCACGACACTTACGGGATAGGCTGAGAGAAAGAATTAAAATACACATTCATATATAGTACAAACATGTAAATTATGTGATTCTTAAATATCTTTAACCTTTCCTTCCCTATGTTGGGTATCTTCTACACGTTGCTTCTAATAACCATCAATATCTCTATAAATATAATAAATACAAGGTTAAGATTTTAGGTATTCCTCCATAATATATTTACGCATTGATTTAAAAAATAATATTAATAATAATCAGAATTTATCGACTACATCGAGGTGTTTTGTAAAGATCGAAAACAAATTCGCATTTAAACGCTGCGAGTGCCTCGTCTTGACGATAGGTGAATAGTATGCGGGAAGCGCGACACTATATTCGCATCTCACTCTTGCATACTAGACTGAATTGCGAGGAGCTGAATTGTCTCAACGTCGCAAGCATAAGCGTAAGCGCCGGGGTATGCGACTGACGTTCCGCGCCACTAGTAGCTTCAAGGCTTGCAAATAGATTAGACGTACGCCCGTTCCGTGAGCGTTTTTTAATGTTTTCAGATGGTTTTTTAATGTTTTCAGCAAATAAATCTCAATTATTATAATTTTTAATTTCAATTATAATCAATTAAGGGGATTATCTATGAATTTTCTTATTTTTCCGATTTAAAATCGCTAATTTTTTATTGCGTACTCACTACCCAGCACCGGAGCACGCGTAATATTTTTATCACCGTAAGGGAAGGGTTAATAACGACTGATCCTTGTCTGATCTTCCGTTGACATATTACCAATCATCATAAATCTGATCTGCCTTTGCGTACCGGCATTTCTCATTTTGGTTTTGCCGATCTTCGTTGCCGATCCGTGAACTTCGATCTTTTTTAAGAAACTGTATTTTACCAGCGTTTATACTTTGTCGGCGTAGTCGTTGTACAGTTTTAACATAAGTCGCTTTGCAACAACACGCTCTTTTTCTGTCAATCTGATCTTCCTGGCATTTTTAAAACGTATTTTTTTTTTATTACATTTTAAAAGCAAATCAATTTTTACTAACTTTATGTATTCAATACGTTATAAAAAATCAAGAGATTTTATCACTTTTAACATTACTTGTGTCATATTTTACTTAATGATTACCTCATTTAACATTACTTGTGTAATATTTGACTTAATGATTACCTCATTTTTCAGTACGTGTATACTAGAAATGCGATGACAACAAATGTATTTTCATTTGGTTTGTTAAAAAGTACAAAATAATTGCTTAGTAAAACAAAAATCGATATAATTATAATAAATGTCGTAATACCTGATATTCGTATATGCGGGCGGGCTCGCCCTACATTGGTGGGGTGTATCTCGGCCGGGGGAATGTTTGTGGGATGAGCCTGGACATTTTAATGTCTTCTCTCTTGAATGTATATTTTTTGTCATATATTTATTTTCTGTGTTTTTTTATCTTCTTGTTCTACGTGTTCAAGGGTGTAGGCTGAAAAACATCTGGTGTCCCCGTGGCTGAGCTCGCCCTATATTGGTGGGGTGTATCATGGCCGGGGATGTTATTAGATGAGCCCAGATCTTTTGATAGCTTCTGTTTTTTAATGTATTCTTTTTTTAATGTATTATGTACATACTTTGTTGATATCAATAAACCTGTATTTATTTATATATTCTTAGCATATCACGCATTTTTTCTGATTCTATTTATCCTTTTTCAATGTCCAGGTTTTGCTTTCATATATCAAGATTGACACCAGCACACTAATGTGCACATTAATTTAAAAAAAATCGATTGATTTATTCACAGAAAAACACTTCCAAATATTCTAAGCATGGTTCACATTTATTTAGCTTAAATTAATTCATTTGAATGAATATCGGAAAAATGCTTTATCGAGTATATATGTCAAAAGTGCAAGTTGTGCTTAAAAAAATAAGACCGAGAAAAACGTAGTAAAATCAGTTGAAATAGATTTTGTAAAAAGTAAAGTGAGAAGTTTGAAAAGTAGAATATTTTTCATGTCAAGATGTAGGCTTGAATAGAAATGAATGGAAATCTATTATCTCTGCGTATTCCACAAGTGTCTCAGTGTAATGATATTTATCAAATAATAAAAAAAAATTGGTTTAAATCAGTTAAATGCATTTAACTTTCAACCATAAAATAAATAATAACCTGATTTTAAATATTCACTCGAAATACCTTACTAAAAATTCAAAAGATTTTCTGAGAGCTTACAAACTCCCTCTCAAACACTATCAATCATTGTCCACCTTAACTCTGCCTGTTTCTCTTCTTTGCTCTACCACACTCGTTCCATTCCTACCCTTTCCCAGCATTCTAACCCACTCCTTCTCTTCCTTCCCATTCCAAGCTGTTCTGCTCGCTCTTGCCCGTTCTTCCCGTTTCGCATATTGACTCGTATGATTTACTTCCCGGGGCAAACCGTCTCTAAACTTTGTCCGAAGGGGGATGAGGTTTCCTGCAGATATTTATTGACTTATTTCCAGGGTAGGTATGCCGCAGCATTGTGTTGCTCCACATTATTCTGTCACGCGTGTTTAAATAGCAATTTATTTTATTTTATTTCAACGGTCAAATGGCCTTTATGAGGCAAAAAATATTTACAAATAACAACAAATGAGGTTCAGCATTGACATCAATGTTACCAACACAATAAAATAAAAATGCAAACCTAAACAATTTAATTAATTTAACCCTGCAAGAACAACTTTTTTAGTTCCCTCCGTAAGTAATCAAAGTCATCTGAAAATTCGTACAATGCCCATATTGACTATCTTATTTATTAATGTTGTCACACAGTTCTTCAAACATTAAGTTGCAACCACTTGGGGCAACCGGATAAGCCTATAAAGAACGTGTAACATGATAAGCTGTGTTACTTCCGGACTTGAATAATCCGAGCTTACAATTTTAAATAATGTTGTGAAATCAAACATATCTCACAGGTTAAAAATATAAAACTCATAATTTCCAACAATAAACAATATTCTTCCTCTTCAGTTTCAATCCTGGGGATTGATTAGCAGCAAAACTCTGCATCTCCTCATCTGCTCCGTTCGGTCTTCAGCGATCCTCATGAGCTCTGTATAGGAGGTGCAGTCCATATCGTGGCATATTTGCTCCAAATACTCCCGGCGAGGACACCCTCTGCAAATCGATCCCTCAATCATTCCCTCCAGTATATTGTGCAGGAGATTTTCATGTCGCAGCATATGACCCATCTATTCTGCATGCCTTTCTGATATGGATGTAATAAACAATAGTTCTACTTAATTATTGGAATTTGCAGTTCAAACTTAATAAACCGTAAACATTTTATGTGATTTGCTATTTGTGAAGTATGTTCTCAGACGACGTAAAGGTGGATAGATTTTATAATCAAATATCAATTGGGATGACTTACATCTGATTGAGTCAGGAAGATCGTTCCAAAGCTGAGCCGAGAAAGATTTTGCTTTGGTTAAAGAAGAAAATGTCGAGGAAATGGAAGACTTGCCAAAAATAAAGTGGCTTAACTCTGTGATACGATTACGCTTAATAAAAACATTTTCAACAAGGATTCCCAAATCCTTAATATGTTAGGAATATAGAATCAGACACTCATCAATTTTAAAACATTTAAGATTTGAATTTATTTCATTTTTTTAATTTAATAGTACAAACATTTTCCAAATGCCATTTCTATTTAAAAAAAAATACATCTTTAGAATTTATCTGATTTATGTATTATGAAGTATGAACTAACATTTTTTTTATTTCTTACATGTAATTTACTTTTTAATAATCTTAATATAAAGTTAAATTTCTTATAAATAGTTAACACCTACATGCCACTGATAACTAGATAACAATTCTTACAAAAAAAATTTGCAAGTACATGTCCACTCGTTCAGGTTATTTGCATTCCATCACATTTACTCAAACCTTGGTCCTACAAATTCATGCCGAACAGCGCGAAGAAACCCTACAAAACCACACCCTCGTTTGGACCGTGAAGTTCTATCAGAACTTCACGGTCCAAACGAGCCAACAGAACCACAGCAATCCTCTAATCACTGCCCTGGGTGTTTACGAGAGTATCTACTTTTTCTGTATAATCACAGTTGTCCCCTTACTAGTCCACCTAGAGTATTAAGATTGGATTTTAAATTGTTTAATTAAAGGAATGATTTTATTAAAAAAAAAACAATGTTTTCGATGACATCACTAGAAAAGTAGAATCGATAATTAACGTTATAAAACAAAAGATAAACAAACACAGAATGATGAAAGACCAGACTAAGATGATCTATAGAATGCCAAACAAATATATGATTATGTACACTGTTTTGTTGTTTATAGTTAAGGCATTAACGTTGTGGAGGTTTAAAGACATTGTAATTTATTTTTATCAAACACTGTTTATTCCACTTTTCTGTGACGGTGTAACCCTACCGGTTTCAAGGCTTTCACCTCATCTTCAGGGGAGCGCAAACAAGTTTTGACAAGATAAGGTGAAAGCCTTGAAACCGGTAGGGTTATACCGTCACAAAAAAGTGGAATAAACAGTGTTTGATAAAAATAAATTACAAAGTATGCACACTTTTACACTATACCGTTTAACTTAAACTTGTTTCAAGAATTTGTTATACCACATATTCGTGAGAAGTTTTGCGATGAGAAATTTTATTTCCAGCAATATGGTGCACTTCCTCACAACCATCGTGATGTGAGAGCCTATCTTGATGTTACTTTGCTGAACAGATGGATTGAACTTAGAGGTAGCGTTGAATACTCCCTGCGCTCCCCAGACCTCACACCAATATACTTTCTTATGGGGATTCATCGAAAATAAAGTATACGCCACAAAATCAGTAATAATCAATAAATTGAGAGCAGCCATTGAAAAAAAATGCACCCAAATACCAAAAAAAAAATTGTGATGTTGACGGTTCTACCTTATTAGCAGTGCCAGAATGACTATTAATTAGAAAATATGCGATAGTGTTACAAATTCCTCGTCTGTATTATTTTATTTGAAGTTTTAAAGTTAGATACAGCATAATAATAATAGCAATAAACTCTTCAGGTTTAAAAAAAAAAAAAAATACACAATTTATATGATCGATAGATCGATCGCCAATCGAAAAATGATTCCGGCAGAAATAATTCTACTGTGGAAGAATTGCCTGAATAAAAAATATGAAAATTACCTGTAACATTTTTTTTTTAATTTTATCTGAGGATTTAAATGACAAATCTGCCGAATAAACAAAACAACGTTTAATCCAGAATTGCAAAAACCGTTACTCTACATCGTTCGCTGCAAAAAATCGCACACATGTCATCAAAAATTCCCATCTATTTTGCAGGATTCAGTTTTCCAATTTGTCAGGGAAATGAAGGTGGCCTTTTGAATAGTCGGAAACTTGTTGTCACGCTGTTGATTCAATGGGGATTTTAAAATACCGATTTTTTTTCCATCAAATTAAATTTGACTGTACGAATATATATTTTTTTTCTAACATATTGACAATTGTTATGATTTATTTAGTAAATGCTTGTTTTTAGTCTTGATATGTCAAGTTTATTTCCTGATGAAACTAAAAAAAATCATATATTTTTATCTATTCGAGTACATAGAATATACGAAAAAATTAGGAAACCTTTGAAAAATATGATTGTAAAACGTAACAATTCATCTGTCTTGAAAGATTATGGAGATGCAGTGATTAAAAGTCAATTATTACTGAAATGAAGCTGGGGACGTACGGCATCGTTTTTGATGACTCTGGAAACCAATCTCAACATTCACCCTCTCTCGATTCCATTTAATGTTCAGTCAATTTTGGTCACACATCTCTCAGCTTTGACGAATTATTTGGCGACCCAATTGTTTATCGTAATCTACTCACACTAACAAACGTAGTAATTGAAATTATAGTCAAACGTCTCAATTAAAATTATGGTTAAACCTACTTATTAACATGAAAGTCAAAACGTACCCAATAACTTGAAAGTCCAAAGTAACTTTTAACACGATGGTCAAACGTTACTATACACATAATAGTCAAACGTCACAATTAACATGATGGTCAAAGGTAACAATTAACATGCAAGTCAAAAGTAACAATAAATGTGATAGTCATACGTCCCAATTCATAATAAACTTTAAATATAAAGGACGAGTATATATACGTCAAATTTAACATTATGGTCAAACATAAGAGTTAATATGAAAGTCAAAGTAACAATAAACATGATAGTCAAACGTCATAATCAATGTGATGATCAAACGGATCAATTTACATGAAAGTCGAAAGTAACATAGAACATGATAGTCAAACGTCACCATTAACATGATGGTCAAATGTAACAATTTACATGAAAGTCAACGTAATAAATTACATAATGGTCCAACGTAACAATAAATATTATTGTCAAACGTTACAATTAATATGGTTGTCAAACGTAACAATTAACCTGACGTCCAAATGTTTCGACTATTCCAATATCAACCGGTGTAGATAGAACTTTGGCTATTGGATTCATAAGTTCACTCTTCTTCAAAATTGTTCCATAGTTATCGTAACGTAGACATATTTGAATGTCCTTTAGTCTCTAGATAACGCAAGAAAAATCAATAAATGTTAATTCAACCCACGGAAAATATGGTAAAAGGTCTTATAGCGTAAGTAACAGGCAGATTTTTTTCGAATCGAGTAATTTAAAAAGAAAACAGCATCTTCTCGTTAATATCGAGCTTATAACGATATACGGTAGTTCTTCACTATCTGCGGTTTCGCTTCACCGCGGTCAACTACAATTTTAAAATAATAAATGAAAAATTCCAACAAGTCGTAAGAAGATCAATAGTCACCTAGAACTACATCACAATTCTCACGTTATTGACCTAATCTCATCTATGATACGATTGGCTATCCCTATTGATCGAGTATGATTGTCAGCAATTGGATGAATGAAAAACACTTGTAGATGTATAACTTTAGTGTGCAAGATGTTGCACTTCAGCAAGAACACATTATTCGCAGATCAAACACAAGACTTTGATGGAAAGGAAATCATCGTTCCAAAATCCGCTGCAGCCTTTTGAGGCTGAGTTTTATAAAACGCCGTTTTTATGTTGTTTTTTTTAAAGAGATATGAATATCTATGGTTCGCCGCATTCAAGCTTTAGAAAAATATGAATTTAGATATAACGGTTGTAGAGTAAAATCGGTCCATAATTGAGAGGTGCATGGCCGCGCGGTAACGCACTGGACTTGCGTGCAGAAGATTTTTGTTTTGAACCCCAAGCTGTGCTTGGGATTCAAAACCCCTCGAACGAAATAGGCATTTTTTTCCGCCTAGTGTTTGAGGTTATAAGGGTACTTATGACTTCGGTCATATCTATTTAAAAAAAAAGTTAATCTCTAGGAAATAGATCTGGGGTTCATGTTTGCCTCGTGTGAAAGCTGAGTATTATATCACGGCCACTGACACATAAATCAACACCTTATTCATCACCACAAGAAGGAGCGTAAGTATACAACAATAAAAAAAAAAAGAAAGAGAGACCGCATTCACATAAGTTATATTTGATTTTAAGTTCTTACTCATCGTCGTTGCCGGGTGTCGTAGTCAATGATCCTTCGCCCCTCCAAAGTCAATCTTGAGTTGCTTTTCCACGTTGTTCATGTGATTTTCTGTGATAAAACAGCCCGATTCTAGATTCACACACCCTTCCACAGATATCACAGACATGTGAATTCAGGTGAGTCACCTGGCAATGTTGACGCAGCACGCTGAAATCTAGCCATTGAGATGCCATCAGCCCGACAACTGGCTTTCCCTCCTCCACGGTGCTGAGTCATTTGCTCCCAGTTTTTAGGCACCCCGCACAAAGTCAGCGACTCTGTCAGACTGTCCTTAAAGCGCTTTTTTTTTGTCTTCTCTACTTTCTCGCACAAGGCGCGTTTTGGAAGCCTAAGATTGTCATTAGTTTTTGTTAGAATTTACATGTATAACAAAACACATATGCCGTGTAAATATGAGTAAAAGTAGTAAAGGAAGATCCAATATACTCGTAAATGATTAAATCAAGTGAATGATATTTAAAAAAGGACAATGTTAAAGTCAAAGAAATTGCAGGAGATATATAAGAAAGTGTATGAATGTAAAAGAGGCGAGATACATGTTACAAGATAGGAATGTCTGGCACACTTTCCTCTTTGCTAGCTTCGATATTGAAACGGCGTAATGTGTGAGTACATGGTTATTGTAAATTCTCTTTTAGAGTGTCTAATTTATAAATCAAATTTTATCACAGGTATGTACTATATGCATGCATACGAAGGAAAAACAAAGTAACACAAATAGGTTTTATTATTATCCGCGGTTTTAGACATCTACTGGGAGTCTTTGAATATTTTGCCCGCGAATAAGAAAGGTCTACTGTAATGACTAAAAACCCTGTGACATACACTTTTCATAGAATTAATAATATCTGAATTCGAAGGAATCTTTTTTTTTCATTAAAACTTTTCATTTGAATTTAGGAAGAAAAATTTCATTTTCGGAATCACAAAGAAGCCTTAGAGCATACTTTTTACCATATAGTACAAGTCATTGATCAAATATGTGGAATTTTGAAAATGTCTTGATTTAAAAATTCGGATCCATTTATTACACAAGTTAAGTTAAAATTTAAAGTGTGTATAATAGTTTATTTATGCAACTTTAAATTACTTTGTTAGGAATTATAAAGTTTAAATAATTTGTTGTTCCATATTCTATGTGTACTTTCCTATGTAATATTTTAAAAGAATATCCTACCTTGAATTTCTCTCACACACACAGTAAAGGACCAACGTGTCCGGTACATGCTCGTAAAGTCTAGCGAGAAATCTAGGGGTGGTGTAGAATGTAGCGCATGCATTCTTTGGACAAGATCCCTCAGCTTAAAAGTCACACCACACCATCGAATAACAGCATAATTCAATTTCAAATTAAATTCAATAAGTCAATAATCCCGATTTTAGATTATTTAAATAAACATGTTTTTAACTTCTGTTAAAACAATGAATTCTAGTTGACATGATTTAAAACAAAATTTCGTATCACAAAATTTTATAAAACACTTTCATAGTTCAGAATCATAAAAAAAGTTATAGTGAAATTGTTAATAAAAATATATATTCAAGAAATAAAAAAAAATCCTTTCAACACTTAATACATTCGGGGTGTATTCTTTTACGACCACGAAAGTTGGAAAATCCACATAAAGATAAGCATGGATGAAAGCGTTTCGAGGTGAAGTGTTGACGGGGTGGCTTAAGGTGGTTGGGTATAACAGAAAAAAGTTTTCAATTACACTGTTTTTATGACGCATATAACGACAAATTTTTATTTGAGACTTTCGTTGATGTAAAAATTAAAAAATATACATCAACGCTTTTTAAAAATAGTTCATAATTATTCAAATTATCCGCCTAGTAATAATAATAAAAGGACTTCGTATTTCTCGAGTTTAAGCTTTAGCACTGCTGAAATTCATGTTTCTTTATATATAATTAAACAATTTAAACACTCTTTAACCCAACTTCTTTGAAGACATGTGTTATTCATCTTTAGGGGTGTTCCGAACTAAGAGTTTGTTTTAAATACCCCTGAAGATGAGTCACAATCAACTTGAAACTAGTTGGGTTACATATAATAGGTTAGTCAAAAAGTTTTGAAAGCGACATCTATGGAGCAGTAGAAAAACTAAAATTTTTACGCCATTTTAATATTTCATCTTTCATAAGAACGTACTCAAAAATTCATTTTGATCTGTCAATTATTTTTTTGTTTACAAGCCATTTGAAGTTGACGTGTCAGTGTATTTTTTAACAATGGAAAAATCCGAATATCGTGCAGTGATTAAATTCTTTGTTTTGGAAAGTTTATTGGCTACTGAGATCCATGCAAAGATGGTGAAAGTATTAAAGGAGTCTTCTCCTTCATTTCTAACCGTTCACCGATGGGTTTTGGAGTTTAAGCGTGGCCGTACAAGCGTTGAAGACGATCCACGCTCAGGACGTCCAAAAAGTGCATCAACACCAGAAATCATAGCGAAAATACAGGATATGGTTTTGGAAGATCATCGATCGACTATGGATGTGATAGCTGACACCATAGGCATCTCACATGGAATAACATGGCATATTTTGGCTGAAGTTTTGGGTTTCAAAAAACTGTGTGCACAATGGGTGCCGCATTTGCTAACAATGCAACAAAAACACGTTCGAATGCGACTTTCTGAGCAATATTTGGAGTGATTTCGAAAGGATAAAAAGGATTTTCTGCATCGATTCATCACTATTGATGAGACTTGGGTCTACCACCATGATCTTGAATCAAAACAAGAGGCTAAGGAGTGGTGTGAACCAGGCACTTTGGCTCCGAAGCGAGTTCGTGTCCAGAAATCGGCCAAGAAGGTGTTAGCGTCAGTTTTTTGGGGTGCAAAAGGAATTTTATTGATAGATTATCTCCAAACTGGTAAAAAAAATTAACTCTGATTATTATTGTGACCTGTTGGACCAGTTGAATGAAAAAAAATGTGAAAAAAGATCCGGTTTGCAAAAGAAAAAAATCATTTTTCATCAAGACAATGCTTCTGCTCACACAGCTCAAAAAACCATCGCGAAAATCAGTGAATTGGGGTGCGAATTGTTGCAGCATCCATCCTATTTGCCAGATTTAGCTCTCTCTGACTTCTGGCTGTTCTCACACCTCAAAAAATTCCTTCGTGGAAAGCATTTTTCATCAAACGAAGAGGTTATAGCCGTCGTAGAGGAGTATTTTGCAGGCCTTCCAGAAAATCACTTCCGTGATGGGACAACAAAGTTGGAAGATCGTTGGACCAAGTGTATTGATCTTATGGGAGACTATGCTGAGCAATAAAAGTGATATCCCCCCCAAAAAAATGTATTTTCATTTCCGCTTTCAAAACTTTTTGACTAACCTAGATATTTTCAAGTGGATTAAACAGTGTTTCATTTTTTGATAATATTTAATAAAAGGACAATTGATATATCATATAGCTCGTTAGAAAAAAAGATTCTTCTTGAGAGCGCTCGTACTCGGAATTCGAGTCAACGATTATTGATAGATTAAAAATATTACTAAAAATAAAAATAAACAACTATAGAATGATGGTAATTGCGGCGATTAGATTGATTCTTCACCCCCATTTGTCCCATTTCGACCTATGCTGCACCCATTTGGAATAGATAGTATGAGCAACACGGATCACCTGAAGCTTTAACAAAAGCAGAACAAGGCATTCAAGATCTCTTTCAATACCCATTCCAGAACAAACTGCTCTCGATTTTACGCCAAATAGCGTGAAGAAATCTTTCAACACCACATCCTCGCTTGGACCGAGAAGTTCTATAAAAGTCAACAAAACCACAATTATCCTATAATCGTTGCCACGGGGCCTTACGAGAGTAAGTCCGACCTTCTTTTTCGTTAGAAGGACAGGCTTCCGAAGCGTCATCTCTTGCCTAACTAGTCCACCTATAATATTAACAGGGAGGACCAAAGCCTGAGTGAATGTTATGAAATGCAAGTAGCCTGAACGAGTGGACATGTATGTGTTAATTTATAAGTATTAAAATAAGTAGAAATAATTATTATCTAGTTATTAGTTAGTATACAGAGGCTAACTACTTTTTAGAAATTAAATATTTTATTTAAAATGAAATACCATGTAGGTAATTACAATTAAGGTTCATAGTTATAAAATGAGAAACGTATTCTGCGATGATAATCTAAACTTGAAACTTCGACAACGGTTAGTCAAATGCTACGTTTGGTCAGTGTTATTGCATGGAGTATAATCATGGACCTTCAACAAAGTAAGTAGTATGAACCAACTGTAAGTATGATGGGCGGATATGGTCAGCAGCCCAATGGTTCTTCAAAGAGCCAAAGTTGATAGAGAGTTGCTGACTAATATTAAAATCCGAAAGGTGTCCGTCCTACTTGGGTCATGTACTTAGAGGAGCAAAGTACAACTTACTGCACCTGATCATCCAAGGCAAAATAGAAGGCTGAAGAGGTGTTGGCAGAAGGAAAGTCTCCTGGCTCCGCAATATATGTGATTGGACTGGCATAGGGGGCGTTGGGGATCTTTTTCAGGCTGCCGTGGACAAAGATATCTACTCTCAAGTGATACTCAACGTTGGGGGGACCTGACATGACACTTAGAAGAAGAAGAAGCTATAATATATGAATTAGATAAGTTTTTAAAATTAACGTTTGTATATAGGTATTATATCCTTAGGCAAGTGTTTGTGTTAAAGATGACTTGATTAAAAAAATAAAAAAGATTGATACGTACCCGCGTCTGCAAATGAAATAATTTAGTGGTTAAGATACAAAACTAGCCTTGGAACGCCGTGTCAAAATCCACTTTACGCATAATTTTATCGAAAATATTTATTTTTTATATTGTATTGTGTTATACTTTCGTAGTATACAAAAAAACCTGATGTTCTGATTGCCATTTGTCAATCTCTTACAACCAACCGATACGTACCCACTACCTTCGGTTTGGGAGACAGGCGTCTTATAACCTAGACAGAGGTCGTGTGTTAAAACTAACTAGTGTTTCTGTTAAAATTTACTATTGTTTCTGTTAAAACTTACTTTTGTTTCTGTAAAACCTCTGTTTTTTTTTCTTCATAAAAGGTCTTTTAACATTTTTTAGGTTGATTGGATGTAAGTGGTATTGAGCATTAAGCCGGGCGAATTTCATTGATTTAGTCATGTGTTATATTACAGTTCCGTTGTAATTTAACACATGACTAAAAGACTTGTCAACGATAAATATTTATTTTTCTACTGTTTTGTATTTTTATGTTTTTATATATTTATTTGTAAGTCGTCAACCAGAGCTAGAAGACTTTTAAAGTAACATCATAGTTTTTCTTAATCGCTTTGGATTTATCATCATACGTCATAAATATGCCGTAAAAATATAAGTTTCTACCCCAACATCAGAGGCATTTTATTGGTGTTAAAGTATGGCCAAAAGAAGCCTTGTTTTTTTTATTATGCGGCCTGTATTCGCTCATGAACTTTTATAATTTGGAATAAAAGACATTTTGAAAAAAAATGGATATGTGGTAAGTTAATTTGAAATTTGATTTAAAAAGGTTTATATAATAAAGACGTATCTTTATTTTTTTAATGAAATTAAAAAATACTAAATTGAAAATGTATCATTTTTTTAATATTTCTTGTTAACTTCCGTCAAAATCTTTCTGATTACGCTTTTCACTCGCTTTATAAGAAATATACCCTGAGTACACAGTTCATACTTATAAGCCACCGCTTTTACTTGTGTAAGCACTAGAAGAGTTCTTGCTACAGGAGAGCCTTTAGCATGGAATGGATTAACCCCAGATTAAGGGATGGAGGGATTAGGAACTTTTCAGCAAATCGATCAGGAGCACCACTATCGCTACTGAAAGTTCAGAGTTTTCCAATGAAACTGGAAAAAATACAAACAAAAAACTTGCCTGGAGCGAACAAACGCTCCGCCAACACAAATAAAACCATTTCTTAGGAAAATATATACGTATTATGGCTCAATATCATTTCAAATAAAGAGCACTAGATCATTTTTTAGCGGAACGGTTTTTTTTTTTTCAGATAAAATTGTATGAAGATCTTGAAGTAATTTTTATGAAAAATTTCAACGTAGTAATAAAACAGACTGTTTTGAAAAAAATACTGCTTTCTATATATAATATTAAATTATTATTTTTATTTTTGGAAACTTATTGGGAGTTTTTATACAAAAGCAAGGCTATAATTAATTTTACTTCTTAAATGTTTTTTTTATATACTCGTATATCTATTTCGTAACAAAAAAATAAACATCCAAAAATTGATGTATTAATTAACTTTTAATTGAAAGTTTGCTTTGTTTTCATTTTAATCGGCGTCGTTGCTGGTTCTCGTAGTCAAGGATCCCCTCAACCACTCCAACGTCAATCTTGACCTGCTCTTCTACGTCAATCATGTGATCTTCTGTGAGAAAACCGCCTGATCCTAGATGCGTACTCCCTCCCACAGACGTCACAGACATGTGGATCTCGCTGATTCGTCTGACAATGCTGACGCATGTTCGCAACACATTGCCTGTTTCTCACCCGTCTTGCCGTAGAGACGCCATCAGATGACCCTTCATTCTCCGCGGTCCTGAGCCACCTGTTCGCAGACCTCAAGCGCTCCGCACAAAGTTAGTGACTTCGCAGACTGTCCTTATAGCTTTTCTTTGCCCACTACTTCCTCGTACAATACGCTTTTTGGGAGCCTATGTTTGCCTATGTATATCACATGTCCAGTTATTTCGCTTTTAATTTTAATACAACCAGATTTTAAATTGTCAATGTGTATAAAGATTTATTGTTGTGCATCTTAAGTATTATTTTATTATTTATCTAAGCAATGTTGTAAGTAAATATAATAATTTTATTCAGTATGTGTGGTAGTTATTTTTGCCTGTAAAGAGGAAGGAGAAGTGTGTCGAGTTGTATAACCATGTCCATTGGAAGGTAATAATGAAGAATATATTATGCTGTTTTTTAATTTTACACGCGGCTCTTGGACTTCTGTGTCTTGACCAGTTGTTAACGGTAGAACTTTTGTACTTGTAACAGCAGATTGATTTAATTATGTAAGTGTTTCGATATTTTTGTATTTTATTGCAGTATCTTATTTTTATTGTATTCACTCGCACTCTGAATTTTAAATAAGTAGAAAAAAAACTGTTATAATCTAAATATATCTTCACATACATAAATAAATCTTCACCATTATTATTCAATCTAAGCGATTAGTAGTTTATTTAAGTGATCTATTTTCTTCTGTATAAAAATAATCTCGACCTATTTATACGAATTTTGTGATGCTTCATAGCTTGTTTCTATGGTGTCGAATGTAGACGTTTGCTCAAGCCTTCATCAAGAAATCTAGTAGCTTTCAAATAATAGTTAAACCCATGAACGAAAAGTTCAGATAAGGTAAATCCTGTTAAAAAAAATTTTTTGTGTAAGTCTAATGATATAAATATCTAGAATTCAAGAATAAACGGATATAATACAATGAAGCTTCTCCAAAAAATGCTGGATGACCTCTGAAACGTCGATTTCAATCTCGATTTATGTATTAAAATTTGGCGTTGTTATATATTATTCATTCTTTTGAAAAGTGTTCTTCTTAAAGCATTCAATCTAGACTACCACAAAGAAACTAGGTTTTTTGAATTTTTTATTATTTCATAATTCAATACAGTGCCTTTTACAAAACAAATGTTTCTCAAGGGCGCTGTAACTTGGTATTCAAACCCACTTGTCATATACTAAACAAATCACCTCTGGCAGCTTTAGCAGCGCCCGTGAGAATCGTGTATAATATTTTCTTTGCATATGATACTACCCTGTGGGATTATTGCGATGTGACAATCTTTTTCAATTAACCAGAAATATGTTTATGAGGCCTTAAGTGAAAACCAGAATGAAAACCTGTGGGAATCGAATTCGTAAACTTCGAGTCAGAAGACAGGCGTCTTACTAACTAGGCCACGGAGGTCGTAGAAGATTTTAAAATTAAGTCTTATCTGAGAATACTGAGAGCCTAATAATTTGATGAAATCTGTTATGATGGCATGTCGAAACGGATGAATAAACACAAAGAAGTTTTATCGGTCATCGAGCAAAAAAACGTGGAATGTTTGAACATTAAATGCAACGAAAAAAATATGAGATCCTACTATTAATATTGATGGAAAAATTCAGGACAGCTGAAAAATAAGATTATGGCGCATTTTTGTTTCCAAAATTCTTGAGATTTGTTTCTTCGTAGAACCATGTAGAGATTTAACAGGACTTAAAAGAACACATACTGGATATTTTTTTTTTTATTTGAGCACCATCAGTAACCGAGCCGGCTACTTCCACGCAGGGAGACAGGCATCTTATTATCTTGACTACGGATGTTTTTTTAAGACAGACCTTGAAGGAAAATATATGAACACACATAATAATGTGGTACATTTTTAATAATATTTATCAAACGCAAAAAAAATATTTCAAAGGTCATCTAAAAAAAACAGATTTTTTATTTAATTTTTCAATATACAGGTTTTTAAAAGGGCAATACAAAAATATCTAAAAATCATGGAATTTTAAAATTCTTATAATGAGCTGTTGAATTTTTAATAAAATCATAAAAAAATCGACATCAGATTTTAAAAAAAATCCCTCATTATTAAAAACGTTAATAAAAATTCTTCAGAATTCATTCTTCTGAGTGCAAGTTAATCCGGACTGAAAAAGCTCTTAGCTCTCCTGAAAAGGCTTTACAAGAGAATATTAATAATCCAAGCTGCCCTGAAAAAGCTGCTGGGTCTTTTTCAAAAACAATATGTTTTCTTTCCATTGAACTTTCGTTAGTCAAAGTATGATTTGTGCACTCGAAACATTTAAGTAAACCTGTTGACAATTTCCGTGGCTTATTTGGAAAGACGCTCGAATTTTATCTAAGGTTTCGGGCTCAATTCCGGTTGGTATCCATAAGCAAGTCCCTACTTCGGATGGTCATATAACTTTATAGAGTTAGTTTTTTTATCGAAAATGTATTATTTTCAAATTTAACACTTTTAAATGATTTAGATGAAAAATTGCTGAACATTTGAGATCTCCCCAATTTCGATCTAAGGATGCAAGAAAACTAAGTCTGTTTATTAGTTCTCAATATTTGAGCTTGTTCTTTAATCTCTTTGACAGGTGAACTCTGCACACAATAAAATATACCATCATGATTTTTCCTTGTCAATGTAACCAAAGAAAACAAAAAATCAGACTTTCTCTATCGCGAAACCCATATTTTGTTTCTGCTACATTCAAATAACTTATGGAAGCCCCCTGATGCCCTTGCGGCCGGGCTCGCTCTACATTGGTGGGGTGTATCTCGGCGGGGGAAATGTTTGTGGGATGAACCCGGACCTTTTAGTGTCTTCTCTCTTGAATGTAATTTTTTTTGTCCTCTATTTATTTTCTGTGTTTATTTTTTTTATATATTCTTGTTCTACGTGTTCAAGGGTGTGGGCTGAAAAATATCTGGTGTCCTCGTGGCTGGATTTGCCCTATATTGGTGGGGTGTATCTTGGCCGAGGGGATGCTATAAGATGAGCTCAGACCTTTTGATAGCTTCTGTATTTAATGTATTATCTGCAATTTATGTGTTTTAAAAGTGTTATTTAAATATAATCTTTACATACTATGTTGCTATTAATAAACCTATTATTTATTTATTTATTTATGTACCATCTCCAAATTCTAAAACTTCATACATTTCCTATTTTCAAAATATGATTCACTTTATCTTACCATATTTTCTTCGGTCTTTCTCCACCTCTCCTTCTACTCCCATTTCAACTGAATACTTATTTTCTTTTTCTTCATTTATTCGATCTACATATATATCCAAACCACCTCAAAGTTATTTTTATACATTTAATTTAATACATAAGTTCACATTAATATCTTATTACTTGATTATGTTTTCTGTCATACATTGTCATTAAATATATTTTTTCCGGTGCACGCATTCTTGCTACATTTATTTGCCTCATTTCAATATTTTTTGCGTCCAAGTTTCCCTTATATGCATTAAATTTAGTTTTATCTAATTTTTATAATTTTATAAAAGAATAGAAGCAAAACCCTATTAATTGTTTAAGATAAAACCCGATTACGTTAGTGCACTTACTTAACTTGTAAGACAATTGTATGAAACAATAATTTTCTCTGTGGAAGACATGGTGCAATTTGCATAATTCGCATCTACTGCAGTTTGTAAGGAATTACGATATACGAAACATGTGTATAATATAAATTTGTTAATCTTGAAAATACCTCGTCACACGTATTTCGAGATTTTTTTTTATTTCAACTGTTTAAACTATGTTCATACGGTAAAAAATCAAACTTACATTCATGGCCAAAGATCAGAACAAGCTTCGTGCAAAAGGATTTTAGAAGACTGGAAAACTTGTCTACCACCCGTAGGTTTTGGGTTCATATTTCTGATGGTGCCAATGGAAATTAAGGGCCCCAGTATTGTGAAAAAAATTATCAGGTAACAATATTTGAGTGCTAGATGTGTCTCAAATGTTGTCTGTGCGGTAGTATTTCAAACATGTACGATATTTAACTGTAAGTAACGAACTAACTTCAACATTTCTTAGCCCAAAGGTTCGATTATTAGAAACGAAACAATTCTGGCTCCCGGCCATGTTTTTTATCATGTCCGTATCATCAATTTGGATATGTTGAAAGATATCATATGAATAAATAAAAGATAAGGGTCAGATAAAAAAAACCTGGAACGTTAAAACAAGTAACTGATTGACTGTGTTATAAACGCTAAAGTTTAAAGTAAATGGAAAGTCAATCGAATGAAAGGTTAAGTATATTTTCAAGTCAGTATATAATTTACATCGACGAAACTTGAAACTTTAGTTTCTATGAGAAGGAGTTTGGATCTAGGAATTGGAAAAGTATCCAAATTTGATAAAAGAGTTTGTCAACTTACAATATTCGTACGCACCGAGTGAGTACTAGTGTCAATTTTGTTGTCATTTCACGTAAGATTGTATTACTAATAAGTATAGGATCTTTCAAATTGAGTGTTTTTTTTTTAATTATTGGATAAAATACAGATGGCGTTGCAAACTTGCCTGGGTTTTATGATATTCGAGAAGTGTAATGTATGGCATTTATAAAAATGGAGTCGTATACAATATAACAACGCGTTCAAATTGAGAATTATTGTATCTATTATAATATCCGGAAACGGTGATGTTAATTGGCCACCAAGATCATGTGATCTGACACCGTTGGACTATTTTTTCTGGGGTTACGTGAAAAACCAGGCCTATAAATTGAAATTGACTTCCAATCAATTCCTGAGCCTAAGGATGAAATTATTCGCGTTATTGGTGAGTTAGAACCGCAATTATGCCAAAATGTCATCGAAAATTTTGACAAAAGAGTGGACATCTGTGGAGCTGCAAGAGATGGACATTTGGCGGATATTGTTTATTGTATTTAAATGGCATACATTATACTTAATGACCAGTAAATTTTTTTTAAATCAAAGCAAATTGTGTTTTATTTAAGAGTTAAAAAAAATTAATTAAAAAAACTGCTTAATTTGAAAGACCCTTTACAATGGCGATCCGTGATTTTCTTGACAACTCCATAGTAGATCTAAGCCCGACGGCTCGATTTCTGAAGCCAATGATTATATTGCCTCTTCATACTTTTCAGTATTTCTGAATCACTAATTCGGATATTTTGAAACCCAAAGAGTGTGAAGAAGACGCACCTCCTGATTAAAAAAACTCTTGGGGAAAGTTTCAGTATCGAACCATATATTTATTTGAAGTTGTTGCCTCAACTTTAAAGAAGGAAAAAAAAACACTGATAAATATTTCATAACTGTAACAATAATGTTACAGTTATGAAATATTTATCAGTTTTAAATTACACTTGAACTTTAACTCAAGTGAAATAAATTACAAATAAAAGCAATGTCTTGAGCTTATAATTGAAGCTTTAACGCTGGGAAATGAACTGTTTAATGCACAGATCTTGCTATCATATCTTAGACTATATTTCTACGAGTTATTAACTTAACAAAATTAACACACGCACTCATTTCATATTTTGGATCGCAGAAATATAAAATGGCTTGTTACAAAGTCAGTCAGTGTGAAAGTATGTAAACCTTTTTAAAAAGCCTCATTAAAAAAGTAACAAGTGGCTACGTTTAAGAATTCTTGTATATGGTATTTCCAAGATTCACTCGGTATTTATTTCCGAAACTTCAGATGCAAACAGAATGCAATTCCTACATTCTCGTTTTTGTAGGAAGTTTGAACATTTTAACACAATAACAAAACCGTAAGAACTCAACATAAAACTTATCATGGGTTTTATAAAATAACATTGATTACTAAAAGTTACATTATATATAGTACTCGTATAACAAATTATCACTGTACAATAATTGTAGCATTTTTTAAATCATTAACCAATAAATTCAGAAATAAGTTTCTTCAATCTTGTATTATAGTATACACGTGTATACCATTTTGATTCGTTGGAT
Source organism: Odontocerum albicorne (assembly GCA_949825065.1). Lineage (NCBI taxonomy): Eukaryota > Metazoa > Arthropoda > Insecta > Trichoptera > Odontoceridae > Odontocerum > Odontocerum albicorne. The sequence continues at coordinate 7,464,852 of OX463856.1, forward strand.
TCTTATCTTATAGAATAACTGGAACTAGTTAGGAAAAACTGATACAAGTGTTTTTTGCAGGTGATTACGTTTTCTCAGTATACATTATTAAAAGAGTTTTGAAAATACCGAAACAAACGACAAGAAAGAGCCAATTTCCAAATATAAAGTGGAACCATGAAAATATTCTAGAAAATTAAAAAAAAAATCTAGAGACTGTGGCAACGTGTGATCCGGTATTATTATGCTGGAACATAAAGCCTTATATATTGGTAAATCCTGGTCTCTCACGGTCAATTGCTTGCTTCAATTTGGATAAATTATGAGCAATACTTATAAGAATCAATAGTTTTGTAAAATTGAAATAGCTGAAATCATACGATACCCTTCCAGTCCCACTAGATACAAAACATAGCCTTTTTTGGGTACGTTCCAGCATTTCCAATCTGGCTTACCCCGTTGTGATCATGATCGTTTTTGACTAACATTGTTGTAAACAATGTGCTTTTCATTGCCATTGATGATTCGTTTTAGATAAAAAAACAATTTTTCATTGCATAAACCCAGAAATCGCGAACGTAAAATTGGTTCTAATTTTTACTTGATCAATTAATGCAGCACCCAAGTATTGAGATATGGACAGTTCCAAGCTAACGTAAATTTTGCAGTAGTGGCAGTTACGTTAGTTACCTTCCCAATTTCACATATCGTGAAATGGTCCTAGCTATCAATTATGGTCTTTATTTTATCCACGTCATTCGTATTACGCTGTTCGATGCAAGACGCATTTTTGACATCAAAATTCCCCCCATTAAATATCTGAAACCACTTTAAGTAATTTGAATCATCTACAAAATCATTCACAGTTGAGTGCATTGTAATTTTTTTAACAAGTTTGTGACACGTCTTTGCCTTTTCGGAAGTAAACACGTCGAAGATGTTTTTTATTTTCTGATATTTTTAAAACTTCACATAAAACGCTCACTGATTACAACAAAACTTAAAGATGAACTTTTCATCGGTCCACAGTTTATTTGTGCGTCAAGCATGTAAGAGGCTGAAAAGCGATAGTATGCCACCAAGTGAAGAAAATTAGACGACTATATTTTACTACCAAATACAACGCTTTTCGTTGCATACAATATAACCTGGTCAGCTTATAATCATTAAGCAATATTATCCAACTTACCAGAAAGTTATTTAATAGTCTCAAAGTTTTCTTCAAGAAAGTTTTTAAATCACGAGACTTTACTAAGTTATATTTCCCTTCAGCTACATAGCAAATTTTCTGGTTTTTCCATTATCCTTCTTCCAAATGTTCCTTCATATGCTTAAGCTATAAATAAAGTTATTAAATTTAAATCCTTTACGAATTCTATCTTCTTTTTGGGTGACAGTTCTATCTTTTATTATATTTTCCATGTATAAAATTTTAATGTCAATCTTTCACCCAACACAGTAAACTAAATTTATATCCATGTAAGTGTAATTTAAATAAGACAGAAATAAGCATTTAGTAATATGCCCGTCAAATTGTTAACAAAATATAGGCCTTCTTTGGTGAAAAATTGGAGTCTCAAGTAACCACCGGATTTGAAAACTCGCATCTTATTTATCAGGCTTTAGATGCTCCCAATAATCATACGATTGACGCAAGTTTTAATATCCACTAGTTTTTAAATAAACGCAAATCAAAGACGATGACAATTTTACTCGTTGGTTATTAAAAAACATCAATGAGCCATAAAAAACAACATAAAGATTGTACAATAAAAACAAATATATATTTAGAAGTTCGAAACGTCTGCCATCATTTCACAAAATACTTGACTGCAACACATATTTTTTTCTTATATCAAAACAATGAAATAATTTACCAAAGAAAGGCAAAGGATGACTTTTGTAGGTGATAAGACGCCTGTCTCCCATTCTGGAGATTATGGATTCAAATGATTCTGGAAAACATTTTTTTTAAGTATTTCAGACCGATTTCCACTCAAGTCCTCTTTGACGTCTTTCTGGTTGGTTGGAAGAGATTTCTACATGAGAATAAGTCCACCAGGCTAAACTATTTACAACTTAAGTAAAATACAATACAATATTACAAATACTCATTTGATAAAAACACATTATCCAACATTCAAATAAAATAAAACTCACCCCTTTTGTAAAAATAATATCGAAACATTTGCCCCCTTGAAACATACCTGAAATAAAGGAAAATAACATAATCAGTTTAAATTTATGAACGTGAAAAGAAAGGGGTTTAAATATTAACATATTATAACATATATGTCTATATTAAAATTGTGTTTTCTGACCAAATTTACCATTTTCATTGTAATGTAGATATGATTTTTTACTACCTTTAAATTAACTTAATCTTTTTATTAGCTTTAATGATAATTAAATAAAAACTTTTGTTTGATTTAATTTTTAACAAAAGATAAATAATACAAAAAAATTGTTAAGTGAGTCCAACAATATAAGTAATATAAATATCTGGAATGCTGGCTGAATGATCAATACGAAAATTTTAAAAAGATCAAAGTTGAATGGAGAGGGATTGAAGCTGCTTCTTTAAAATATATATTTTCTGCAACAAGGATTTTAATCTCGAATTGCGTTTGCAAATTTTGTATTGCTATATATTCTCCGATTTTATCTAGGGTGTTGAAGCATAGATACTTACTAAGCCACCATAAATAAGCTATAATCTTTTGAAAAGTGATGCTATGTTTTTTATTTCTGTAGTAATTATATTTTGAAGCGAATATTAAAAACAATGAAGTAAAATCCACTAACGAGGGTTCAACTCAAAATGTATGAATGACAGAACCGACGCTCTACAAAGCCGAAGTTAGCCGATTATGACTGACAGTCTCTTTCTTAAAGCCTCAGCCACACAGGTAGGAGCCTCGCTTGATGCTTAGAGCTACGTTGCGAGCGTTAGCGTTATATCCTAGTGAACAAACGTACCGCATGCTATCGCAGTGGCCACACTGCATGCTTCGCGCCACGTTGCATGACGATTAGTCGTCGAGTGAATCTCCTAGCGAACGAACGTGTTGGTTAATTTTATTGTGTCATCGTGATTTTACAATATGGCGGAAGTTGTAATAACAGCTCGATGGGTTCCACAAAAGAGAGCCTTTGTGGAACCCATCGAGCAAATTATAGAAAAATGTACTTGTAATAAAATCACTTTGGAATGAAGCTGCACAGAAAGTAAATAAAGATGGTAAGTTGTTATGAAATGGGTTAGTTTTGAAAGTGACATCGTGTGTTGACTCAAACGCTCCCAACTGTCAAATGAATTTGTGCGTAGCACTTTGGTGTGGCCAGGCATGAAGTCGCCTAGTATATGAGTCACGTAAAACCTAGCTTAGCACCTAACGAAACACTTTGGTGTGGCCTCGACCTAAGAAAAAGACTAACATCGCCTTTGTAGAGCGTCATCTCTATCATTCATACGTTTTGAGTTTAAGCCCGACGTGTATTACTTACTGCCGGATACTTGTAATAATTGAGAGTTAGTTTACCTTGAGCATATTCTGCAAAGATAATAATTTAAAATCCTTCAACTGATATTGATTTTTTTATTTTGTCAATACATGGTCAACCCAATAACATTAATAAGTACAAAACAATAATAATATTTAAAATATATATATTAATATAAACAAACATATATAAACACATATAAACACAAAAATACGCAAAAAACACTTAAATAAGTTGATGAGTGTTTTCTAACGTCCCCAATCTAAGAAGCAAAGTTTCCTTTACTTTTGTTTGTGATATGAAACATGTCAATATTCGAAGCAGTATCGTTCAAAATAGCTTAATCCCTTAAAACAGACATAGTGGCTGAAAGACCCGTTCTAGCGTATGCGATTGAGAAAAGTGCTTGCCATCGTAGTCTAGTGTAATTGTTAGGGAAATTTAACTCTTATTGTTGTAGTTATGCTGGTCAGCTCACAACTCTTCGAACGAGTCTGACAACGTATACCAGGAGACACAGATCTCTTCTTACGCTCAAAGAGTTATACCCGAGCACACCCAGCAGAAGATACCAAACTCACTCAGATAGAGATATCGTACATATTTTTGTCGTATCTTTTCCAGCATGAGTAAGTCCTGCGCTTCCAGCAGTTTCCAAATACAAGCAATGCTTTCTAGTATACTACAAATTATTACTGGATCATTTGGTATTAAAATGACTTAGAGGTTCTCATCCCAAATCGTAGAGTTTTATAAGCTGGATTTAAGTTATGTGTGAGGACCAAATGCGATATGGCTATGGAACAACACACCCAGATCTTTAAGGTTTTGCAGGAAATAGTATAAGAAGAAGACGCATCACCCAGTTTAATAAAAAAACAAACAGTTTCATTTCACTGCTTTTAACTTTCAGCCGTCTGAAAACATACTTCCTAAATAGCAAAATGAAATAAAAAACAAGATATAACCAAGTAGTTCAACGATAAAACCTTAATAATAAAAACATAAAAAAGATAAAGGTGTCGGCTTTATCTTTTATTTAGTTTTTTTTTTATCGTTTGCATATTTATGTATCACATTTATTTATCAACATAAATATTTATTAATTTATTATTCAAAACAAATGTCTTCATTTTTTTAGATTATTGACTCAGCAGAATTCACATGTCTGTAACATCTTCACGAAGGAGGGTGCTTCTAGAATCGGACTGTTTTGGCAGAGAAGATCACATGGTCGACGAGAAAAAGATTGACCATGAAGTAGCGAGGGGACCTTCTACTACAAGATACAGCAATGATGACGATTATATACATATTCCTTAAGAAAACCATAAAAACTTAAGTAAGAAAATCGAATATAATCGCTACTTATAAGTTTTTTAAGTCTTTTTAAATTGTGTCTATGACGTTTATAAATTAAGATTCATTAATGTTCTAGTTCGGTAAGACAGAGTTGACGGAGAACCATTTTTTTAAATACACAATATACCTCATTAAGCAATTTTAAATACACCATATATCTCATTAAGCAATTTCAAATACACCATTTACCTCAATAAGCAATTTTAAATACACCAAATATCTCAATAAGCAATTATAAAAACACCATATACCTCATTAAGAAATTTTAAATACACCATATACCTACCTCATTAAGCAATTTTGTTTTTGTTTTCGTAAATCAACTAATCACAAGTTAACAAGTCTATTTCAGCTACCTTGTTAGGCTTATTGACTGTTCTGAGACAGATGACTTAAAAATGCGAGATAAGCATACAAACACATGCATATACAATATAAATGTTTTGGTATATCAGGAGTGATGAAATGTGAGGGGTTTGATTCGCGCGATGTATACATATGTAATTGAGTGTCACTATTTGTCAGGTTGATGAGAATGTAAAACGGGGTTTTGTATAATCAAAGATCAGAAAGAAGCATCGATTTATTTTTTCATCTTATATGTCCTCAGTGAGATACAGGCAAAAGCCTAGTTTACTGGGGACATGACAATTGGAAGGCAACAAATCCAGATCCATGAAAATTGTGTGTCCAAAATAAATGACCTGTTGTTTTTTCGCAAATAATGTAAATTTCTTGTCATGTGTAAGATAAATAAAAAAATAGGGCAGCAAGTTGGATTTTAAGCTCATGAAATTCGATAACTTTAAAAATATATATATTACTGAATTTCATTAAAGATCCCTGTCCCCGAGATGCAGATCAACAAAATATAAAATTGACAAACTCACCTTTCATACACAATCACTTCTTTAATAACACATTTACACTATTGACAGATATAAACTATATTTCCGCAGTTTTCATCCATCTGTACATATTATTATAGTTCTACGGTTCCCTTTCTTTTCATTCACCTTACTTCAAAACCTTACTTTGCTCTAATTTATTTTACCACGACGCTCACTCACGGAAATAAGTTAATTTAATTAATAATGTTCATATTATACCAAAAATTTAATTGTTGAAACAATAAAAGTATCCAATTCAAAAAAGTTCCTGATTCATTAGGGGAGGAGGGGGGCTTAAAATCATGTTTAAATTTTAAACGCAATCTGTTCAAAATCTTTCAAACTGTAAGGGTTGATGTACTTTATCTTCTTGTGTCCGACTTACTTCAAGGAGGGGTTGTTGAGTACAATTTTTAATTTAAACTTTAACGGGAATTCCAACTTGGTTCAGACAATATCAACAACCAAGTTAATCTACCCCTTACTTCTAAGATGTATGAGCTGAAACGAATACTGCTTTCTGAGTTACTTAAGCTAATTACTTCTTCCTTAAAATATACCATATTTTTAGCAGAATACTTATTTCACTTAAAAGAAAAATAACAGAAAACATCCCTTAAAGAAAATATGACGTCTTATAGAATGAAACTTTAAAAAATATCCATACCAATACACCGTTTCCCTGTCAGGCTAGGCTGAGCAGAGAGAGTGCCAAACTTTTCTTTCGTGAAACATTTTTCATCTCTTTTACATTCATACACTTTCTCATACATCTATCGCGAACTTTTTATTTTCTTCTTTCCTCTACTACGATTTCTAGTCATATTTACCCTGTTTTTTTAGTCTGTCTTTATTCATTCATTCCATATGACCGAACTATTTCAGAGTGTTTGTCTTTATGTCACACAATACACCAGTCTTAGGTTCATATTCATTTCTATTTCTCTTCGTTCCGTGTTCTGTATAAAAATAAAAAAAAATAAATAATTTATTTAAATTAAATATATTTAAATTTTGATTACAGAAGTTTTCAAAGTTGAAAATCAATTAAAAAACGCATGTAGTAAGTAGCTAGAAAATCAAATTCACACCTAAAATATGAGAAAAAAGCGTTTGTAAAAAAAAACAAGTTAATTGTGTAAGAATCAAGTTAATCGATATTTGAAGTTAAGTTAAGTGAACGTCAGCCGATGTTTTTTTTATGTTTTTAACAATTAAATTTCAATTAATATCACTTTTGACTTCAAATTTAATTAGTTTAAGTGATTGGCTATGAATATTCTTATTTTTTCCGATTTTAAATCTCTCATTTTTACGTGTGTATTGAATACACAACACCAGAACGTGCGGATTTTTTTTAGCAAAGGAAGGGAAAGATTAATCTATAAATAGTAGGGCGTTCTAGTTCCGAGTAACAGCGCCTGTTAAAAGTAAGTTCTCTCTTAACGGCGCTAAATAAATTATTTTCGGGTTATTATTTTGATTACATTATTGAGCGATTTTATATATATGCGACGAAGAGCAGTCTTTGTGACACCTACTGAAGTACCCCAGATGGTCGATGTCTCGTACCAAAGGGGAATTGTTTCCTGGATCACTCAATTATTCGCAGGTGATAGAACTATGACCTGAAATAGTTAAGAGCCTTTGACACAAAGATAAGAAAACTGCATTTGATTTTTTGAAACAGTCCCAATCCTTACTTTTAAGACTTAAGGAATATTTTCTAACACTCATAGCAGGGACACTCTACCATTATGTATCTATTCAGTTTATCTTTAATTCATTATTCAACAAGGTTCACTTTGAACATCAGTTGAGAAATATCATTAATCAATTTGGCAAAAAGCTACTTCTTCGTAAAATAAGCGATGGTTTTTTTTATGGAGGACGTAGAATAAAAGACGTTTGATATATTTAATTCAAATAAAAAAGGTAGGTTTCGATTGTTTCTTTACGTGTTTTGTATTTCTTAGAACTAGGTCAATTGTTTATTTTAAAAGTCAAATTTTATGTAACAGTTGTTCCCTTATTTACACGTTCTCATTTACACTGATTCGCGAGACTGGAAATATAGGAACAAAAAGAACAGCGAATTAACTCTCCTGATAAATTATTTTTTGTCATCAAGATTAACGATTTAAACAGATTGAACTGTAACAACGACAAGAATATCGATGTCATATGCTACACGACCGTAATTTTGAACATATATAGGTATAACAAATTGTGAATTCTGTTTTTTCCTTCTTCATTGAAATAAACTTTAAAATTCATATAAAATTTTTTTTTTTTGAAAGTTGTCATTTACCACTTATATGGACTTGTTAAAATGTAACTATAAATGTTAACTAAGTAACAACAGAATAACTGCAACAATGAATAACTTCAATTTAAGGTTACCATTTTTACATTGCAATTAATGTCTCTATTTGCACGGTTTTAATTTACGCATTTTTTCTACACATGACAAGAAATATACATAATTTGCTAAAAAAAACAAATAATTTAATTTGTACACACAATTTAAATTGATCTGGGTTTTTCGCCTTTCAATTGTCGTGTCATCAGTAAACTAGGATTTTGCTTGTATCTCACTGAGGATATACATCATAAAAATTAAATCGATACTAGTTTCCGATTTTTTACTATATAAAACCCCGTTGCACATTCTCATCAACCTGACAAACAGTGACACACAATTACATATGTATACATCACACGAATCAAATCCCTCATACTTTATCACACCAGACAGACCAAAACGTTCATCCCACAATATACCGCATATAATCATAAAAAAAAAAAACAATAAAAAAACCACATTCAAGAGTTCACACACACCTTTGCTACAATTCATTCCTCTTGCAAGTCCAAGTATTCAAACTTCTGTCTGTATTATTTTCTTTGAATGTTTTGTTTAAATTGTTTTCTTTAAACCAACACACCTCGTAAATGGGGAGGATAACTGTGTATGGATGTAATTAAGTAGCTTGTCACTTTCAGATTTACAATTTTTTGGTCTGAAAAAAAAAATACGTGCTCAGTATTTATTTTGGGTTTGTTCTATTATTTTAAATTATTTCTCCTTGAAAGTTAATCTGAGATTTCCTTCAGTCACTTTTTTTTAAGTTCGGTAATAACTTGCTATTATTTTACTACGAAGTTATTTTAATCTAAGAAATTAATAATTATATTCAGCTACGAGTAAATACTTTGACCACTTATGTGGGCATTGTTTGAAATGTGCTGATTGAAACTGTCTTGACGAGATACTGTGGACTTGAATGATGAAGATATACGCCTACTCCAGTAGTTGAAAGCCTGAAAACACGATAAATGGGCCCGATGGCAATGTTGTCTCCCTGTCACGATCTTTAATATGTCTACATTAATAATTCAGATATTTTGAAGGGTTACCATACAAATGAATAAAAAAAATTGTACATTCTGATTCCTAAATTGGTTTTTCCTTTGTCTCGAGAAAAATATTCATTTGTTTTTTAATATGTTTTCTATTTTTCTTATATGAGGGTCAATTAAGAGTAAATTCTGACATAAACAATCTCGCAAACACACCCGATAGCTATTGCTTACCTTTAAAATGAAAATTTTGCGTTTATACTAACAATTGGTTTCTTAAATTGTTTAATTATTTTTTATTTATTTATTTGAAACGGCTATATTTTATTACAATCGAAATTCTATATAAATTTTATGAAAATAAGGAAGTAAAATTCCAAATAAAATAAAAATGTCACATAACAAACATGAAAATAAATGACATAATTGAAAAATAAATCAAAACTTGAATATACACGAATTACGAAAACATGTACACGTACTCGTACATATAAAACAGAAAAAAATATTTTGGCACGAATTCATTCAATAAATGAATAATATCATGTTTTTTTTTACTTAAAAATTGTTTTGAATTCACCAGCGTAAAATAAAAACTAAAAAAATCAACATTATGACATCTAAAACATTTTTGATTTCAGCTTCCCCTGGAACAACTGTCATGTTTTATCTTTAAATCGAGTAAAACTAGATAAGAATGATATTCAAACTATTTTATCTATTCCAATCTTACTCGGTAATAATAAAAAAAAATATTTGGATGCAATTTTATATTCACTACCATTCATTTATAAAGGAATCATTGTTGTTAAAGTTTAGATAAAGAAAGAAGAAAAAAAACGTCTCTTCAAAATTTCCTTACAATTTATATAAATACCTGATACCTAAAAACGAAATTATTTTGGGTTTTCTTTTTAGGAGTTCTCTGAAACCATAGATAACCTAACTTAACTTTTTCTTTTACTTTAAAGTATTTCAGATTTTGTTACTAGTTTTATAACTCAATCAGAAAGGGTCTGAAACACCTTTATCAAATAAAGTCTTGTGATTATAAGTTAAATGAAATTATTTCAAAAGCCGAATATTCTCAGTACGTTAGTCTAAACCTTTGTATCTTTTTAATTTTATTTTGTATCCAATGGCAGCATTTTTTTTTTTTGAAAGAATACAATTCCTATTTTCTTGTCAAACACTACACAATTCTGTCACCAAGATAGCACTGGTCGGTCCACAAACCCAGTCCTTCGGCGCAACACATCGTACTATGTAGCAAGTGTCGCATAGACTGCTCTTCACCGCAGATACAAAGAGTCGATCCATCAAGTAAAATTCCCCATTTTGTCTTTAGCTCTCCCAATTCCTGTATGGAACCTGCAGTATAGAGACAGGTCACAATTCTTTCCAAGTAAAATCAATATTTATTTTTGTTCGTTCGTCCCAGCAAGAGTAGATGGTTGTTCCAATAGCTAAGTAGTCCTTATAAAACTATGCCTAGACTTTAACTAAGGAGACTGGAGGCTGATTGTTACACAAAGGATGTCTGAAACCATTGAATTTATTGGATGTCTTAGAACTGCTTTCAATATATATTCTGATTTTTAAGGGAGTCGTTCCGGCGAAGACATGCATCTTATTCAAAGCGGCTGGGTTCAAGGCTACCTTGAGACTGTCGAAAAGGTTCTTATTTCAACTTTTGAAAACATCTCGTTTACAATCAACTTCGCCATAAGTGGATGTGCAATTTTTTACCGCTTGGTCTATAGAGTACCGTTACATAAGCGCATGGGTCGCGCGCCCTCATTACATTAGCAAACTGAGATGGACCCATTCACGCACCTTACGTTTACAAACCGGGATAGATACACGCACTCACGTTACGGTTGTGGCTCGACTTTAGATTAAGAGGTATACGATGCATATATATTTATTACGACATTGAATACAACCATGTCCTGAAGATGAAAACTGCAACGTTTTTGAAACTAAAGCATCATAAGCCAAACCACACTATGCAACACTCTGAAACATTTAAAACCACAAACACGAAAATCTGCGAACGCTTCAAAAAATATTTAAATATAATATTCGTATGTTGCTTAAAGCTCTTAATACAAAGGTAAATAATTCGAAAAAATAAATGTATTTCAATGTGAGTTTTCCCATGTTTTAATCAACTCATTTTCTTCGCATAAGATGAATTAAACTGATTCATTCATCTTCAACTTCCTCAAGCGTCAATTTTATTCTTTCATTAATTTGTTTTATCTCTCATAATTAGATCTAGAATAAGATATATGATGAGTTGAGCAGATTCATCTTTTTCATACGGAGAAAGAAATTTCTGTGGAGAAATAAATGGCATGCACATTACGTTGGAAATGTTTAAATTACGTGAGGTTTTCAATGTTAAGCTGAATTTTTATTTTAAGTTCATTATTTTTTTTCCATTTTCATATATAGGGATTGGAAGAATTTTAATTCACAAATAATAATTCAAGGACAATGTATATACTTGAAACACTGTTTAAAATGCAAACTCTCCTTAAGGACGATCTAGCTCGGGACTGAAACTCACTTTTATTGACGAATTAAAAATATTACATAATGAATATGTATAAATTGAGTAAAATAATAGGAAGGTAGTAAAATTTTAAATGAAAAAAATACACTCGTTCTTCAGTTATTTCAGCCACCATTTATTTTAGCTCTGACAGCATTGAAATATGTCCACATTCAAGTCAGTTATCGCGTTGTACTCTCGGCACATTCTTACAAATGGATTATAGAAGCCAATATTATTTCTTAACGTGTCTACACTAAAAAAAATAGATCTTCTAAGAAAGCGAGAGCAAAAAAAATCGATACGTTTCCAAGTCGCAGGTGAGTTCATAAGACAATTCCAGACTAAAAAAGAAATGCTAGGTAAAAAAACAACGTCCATGAGCCTCAAGCGATTAAAGATCGTCAAAAAAAAAACCAATCTATCGCTATTTAGCTCATGAACACTCAGCAACCCCTTTCTTTGACATAGGCAATTAAAAAATCGCCGATTGACAGCCTCCGCTTAACCAACATACAACCTATTATGTACAGATGATTCCGTTTGGCCTGTGTATTTTTGATTTAGTTGATTTTTTTAATGATGCTGATGTATTGTCTTTTGTTAAGAAATCTATCGCTATTAAGCTCATGAACATTAAGCAACCCCTTCCTATGATATAGGCAATTAAAAAATCGCCGATTGACAGCCTCCGCTAAACCAACATACAACCTATTATGCACAGATGATTCCGTTTGCCTTGTGTCTTTTTAATTTTGTTGATTTTTTTGATGATGCTGATATATTATCTTTTGTTAAGGTAATGTTGAGAATATTTAAAAAGTAAAATAAAATTAATTAAATCACTAATAAATTTAATTATAATATTTAATGATAGATTATTTATAAATTATCAGTTTTGTGTGTATACATTGATGGTTCCAATGAATAAGTATATATCATCAACACTATGCCATCAAAATGTTTACACCATTAAGATTGATAAAATCAAATATAAAATAAAAAGAAAAAAGAGTTAAAAAATTGTATTTTAAGTACTCGTAGATCTTATCCTTTATACGAAATAACTTTTAAAACCTTAAGAGCCGAAATGAAACTTTTAGATTCAAGATTTAAATATTTTGAATAGAATGTATGAAGAATGATAACAAACTGTCTTATACAGAACAGACTTCGTAAAACTTTTCGTTTGGGAGTTTAAATTACCATAAACATACACTAAAACGTTTAGCGTATGTTTGTTTTCTAACTTTTATGCTCGTATTCCTAATTTCATGATCATCGTTTTGTTTATTTTATAAGCTTTCTTTTGTTATTCAACGTTTATCCAAAGATATACTGGCATTCTCTTAAATTCTGATAGCATAATTTAATTAATTTTCTCAAATTACTCGAAAATACCAAAGGTGAAAGAAAATGTTACGCGTTGTTATGTAACAAAATCCCTTTTCAACGGTTTCGTATGAAATTTTGTAATGATGGTTAATTGAAAATTCTTATTCATGGTTTTTGAAAAGGGTGAAAGGAAAAGGTTATGGGATATTCTTGGCGAACAATGAGATATTAGAGTGATTGGAAGAATGATGCTTTTTGGTAAGTATGTTCTCAGATGATTGAAAGATGGAATATATAAAACGACAAGAACATACGTTGTAGGTTTGTTATACTCGTACATCCTATTGCAACTCGTCGTTGGTTCTTATTACAAGAGTGAGCTTTAATAGGAAACAACGTTAATACACGAGAAACATATATACAACCCAGAAACAATAAATAAGTACAAAAAAAAAACAAAATTTGTCAGTAATGGTTGAACTATAGCAAAGGAATTCGTTCAAGAATAAGGAAGATAATTGTCAGGACTTGGGTACGGCCGACCAATTAGTTTATTGTAGTTAAAAAATAACCATTAAAAATAGTGAACCAGAGCAGTCAAAGGGAGATCTTGCGTCATTTTCGAGAAGGATTGCTTCCTATTGTTTCAAACTTAACTGCCTCGAGTGGCTGGCTTGTCTTCCCATTTGTATAGAAATACACGACACTTTATGAGGATCGGTAATTAGTGTTCCGTCTGCGATCTGTTTTATTGCAGTCACAGATAACTATTGTTACTAAGAAAAGAAAATAAAACTTTGCGCAAGATATATTTCGAGGGCGAAGGCGCTTTTATGACCGCGATTGTCATGCGAGAGAGAAAAAAGGGGTCAAAAAATTTCTCTTCTCCTTTCTAAAGAAATACGTCGCGCTTAATTTATTACGGACATAGTTAAATATTGAAAACAACGGCTGAGAATAACAATTCACTCGAGATACATTAAAAAAAGAAGGGTCCAGTATTGTCTCTTAAACAATAAGTTTCACCGGATGTTATACAAAAAGGATTCTCGACTTAATTACGCTGTGAAAGTTTAAATAGACTATTCATTGGCAAAATAACGAAAAGATTTATGATTTTTTTAACTGTCGCGAGGGACTTTCTATAGAGTTCCAAAATGGCGGCGCTAGGCTGAGATCCCTTAAATTAAGGGACCGCGATCTTCCGAGCTCATTCCCTCGCCACGAAGTTATCAAGTCAACATCATTCTCGTCTTGACGCTGTTCGCGAACTTGAACAAGCTTCTCACATTTGATTGTTCATTCTTATTTGATACAATTTGTCCGGTAAATTCTGGAGGAACTGAGTCGTGTGGGTGTATTACGGCACGAATTGGCGGTCGCCAACCACTGAGGGAATTTCTTCACATCAGCGGCCCTGTAGTAACAGTATAAGGTCAGAGGGCCATATACGAGTCGACCTGGTCATACACTTGAAGCGGATCTGGGATAATACATTTTGTCCTGTATTGGAGTAAGATCAACCTTATTTATCCTCTTTTGCTTGTCATTTTATGGTGATATTTGAGTATTCTAGAGATTGGCGAGATCTAATCTTTGAGAATTGACACATTTCCGCAACGGACTGTTGTGTGATAATAAATTACTTCGACTGCCTGTCCATCTGAAAGGTTAGCGAAGTAGCAGAGAGAAATCTGCCCATTTGATTTTCCTGACGGAGTATCAGCTCGTCAGGATTAAATATATAACCAATTAACAGCAAATATGTGTTTCATTATGTATTTATACCTACCCAAGCACTGACGAATGCCTACCTCTTCCCACGACGTCTTGAGATCTTATTGAGCCTTGTTTTACCTATACTGAGCTACCGGAGTAAGAGTCATACATTGTAACATCCAGGCTTTTAGTAATCCAACTTAATTAATTAAAGGGAAAAAGTCTGAAACTGACCGCCCTTCAACGTGGGGCGTCGAGGTACGTCGTCGGGCTTGGACGGTATAATTTGTATTTTTATGTTTTTTTCCTTTCTTTCTTCTTTTGGTACTAGAATAATTTGTGCATTGCTGTGTTGTGTACTGTGTATTGGAATTTTATGTTTTTTTTCTTCTTTTTTCATTTTTCGATTTGAATATCTTGTGCATTGCTTTATTGTATACTGTGTATTTGAGTTTTATGTTTTTTTTTCCTTTTTTTGATTTGAATATCTTGTGCATTGCTTTGTTGTGTACTGTGTATTTGAATTTTATGTTTTCTTCTTTCTTTTCTTCCTGTTTTTATTCGAAATTTTGTGCATTGTTGTATTGTATACGGTGTATAATTTTGTTATATTATTTTGATTAACTGCGTATAACTCGGTAAAGAATCGAAAGCAATTCAGGACCGTTAAAACAACAAAGCATAGGCTTTGTACTTCAGTCAAGTCGGTCGGGCGGAAATTGATTCGAGTACCGTTTTGTTTGGTGGTCATTTTGTGTATGAGTTGAGGATTTTATTTATTAATTAAATAAAATATAATAACCAACTAATAACGTGCGGCTGATAAAAGCTGTGCGAGTGTAGGTAGTTATTTTCTAAAATTAGAAAAAATCGAGTTGAGCGTAGTTTTACGAGGAGTATAATCTCGAATTTGGCCGGTAATCGGGTAGGCAGAGCTAGTGGAACGCCATAGTTTCTTGTGATTGGCCGGGTGTTTAGCAGCTGATAGAAGTTCCTTGTTGCATTGGCAAGGAATAATTCGTTACGTTTTCTTTCCGGTTGGATAGAGTTAGTGGCGTATTCCGGAGTTTGGATCGCTTTGAAGATTTTTAAATCATCAACAAAAAATAGAATATTTAGAGCACTAAGTTTGCCAACTATAACATTATTCGTTCAGAGCCGTCCGGCTGTTTCGCTAATTAAGTTTGACGAATACTAGCTGTCGTACATCTGGTCGGCGAGATTAGTAGTAGACCGGTGTTATAATAGCGTGGCCGGGTGATCGAACTTATTGAATTATTCTATTTAGGCCTTTAAGGTAGAGTTGTTTTCTTCGATTACATGCGATTGGAATTTCTGGTGAAGGCTATTCCTGAGATTGGGAACGCGTATTAATAACAGCGTGGCCTAGAGTCTTGGGGATTTCTAATCTTTCAGATAGAACTCTCACCTTGCTAGCTGAGGATAAGTCCACAATGAGTCCTATTGACAATATTACGAGTGCAACTAAGGAGAGATTGATTGGGGAATTGATGGAAAGGGGAATCACTCCGGGTAACAAACTCCCCAGGTTGCGTCGGCAAGCATGGAGCTACAATCGGGGCCTCGTTCACTCTCCTACAGAAGAGGTTATATTGCCTCAAAGGTCTAAGGCACATGTTAATTTGCGAGGAGCCCCGGAATTTTCTATGGAACTGGTTTCCGGAGCGACAGCCCCTCGTTCGGACTCTTCCTTGCCATTTACCGGGTCTTGCCCTTCAAGAGACTTGGGAATGTTGCCGTCTCCTAGCACTAGAGGTAATCAATTACCTCCATTAAATATCAATTTTTCATCGTGGCCAGTGGATCCGTTTAATGGCTCGGGTAGCGTACGTCAGTTTTTGGTTAGGCTCGAGGAAATAGCACACGCACGTAGGTTCGATGTAGACTCTCTCTCTCCCGTCCTACCTGAATTTTTGCGCGACAGAGCCCTGACCTTTTTCAGGATTACGTATAGGAACCCTATGAGATGGGCTACATTGAAGGCACATTTTTTGGAGAGGTTCGAATCGGAGAGTTTTATGATAGATAGAAAGCTGGATATTTGGGCATCCAAGCAGGGTCACGAAGAATCTTCCACCGATTATATCTCCCGAATTTTGGAGGTAAACAGTACACTGGACTCTGCCTTGACGGAGGTGGAGCTGTTACAGGTGTTCAAAAGAGGGCTTCACGTTAGGTTTAGCTCAGTCCTTGTCAGTACGCGGCCTTCGTCAGTACGAGAGATGGAAAGAGTATGTGCCTCTTTCGAACAAATGAACAGGAGTGGTGAGGTATCACCCCGGCCGCTGCAGATGCAGCCAAGGGTAAGGGCACGTGTGTCATCCGTCTCACAGAAGGTTATCGGTAGAGGGCCGACCTTGTTGAGGTGTTTCTTGTGCAATCTTCCGCATCATATTGCCCGCGACTGTCCGCACAAACCACTTATCCAGAAGGAACCGGATAAGTCGCCAAGTAATCGCGTAAGGAGTCGTGCCGAGACTTCTAGACCTTTTACTTTGCTGACGGATACTTCGCGTCCGCCGCCGAGTTTTGTTTAATTCCAAAAACAGATAGAGGACCAACCCGGTCAAGGTAATTCGGAACTAGGGGGTTGGTCAAAAAACAATGGAATTAGGAAGTAATAACCGTAACATTAGTGCCATAGAAATTTCAAATGCAAGGGATGAGAGACCCTATCTTCATTGTGAAATTCAGGGCTCACCATTTAGGGCGTTGCTAGATTCAGGTGCAGCAATTAACGTAATAGGTGGTAATCTGTATAAGAATTTTAAGGACTTACGGTTTATTATGCGAACTACTGAGGGAGTCGTTCACACGGCTGATAGTCAGGGACATCGGGTGCTGGGTACGATCCAGTTGCCCTTACATTATGATCACCAAACTGTGTTGGTGGAATTCCAGGTAGTTCCTTCTTTAGATACTTGCTTGGTGCTCGGTATTCCCTTCTTGAAGCGTTCCGGGCTTACGCCGGAATCGTTTTCTCATTCGAGTAGGAGTTAATGGCTCAATAATGCCTCCATTGTTCCGAAAAAGGATGCTTCTGCTCGAATCGTATTGGACCCCGCAAACTAAATTCCGTGACGCAGACGGACTGTTATCAGTTACCTAACATCAACCGAATTCTCGACAATCTTCGAGATACGCGCTACCTCACTGCTTTAGATCTGAGCCATGAGTTTTGGCTAATGCCATTAAGCAAAGAGTCTAAATGTAAGACGGCATTCCTTGTAGAGGGCCGGGGACAATATCGGTTTGTGGTCACCCCATTTGGCTTAAAAAACATTCCTGCTGAGATGCAACGAATGATGGAACAATTGTTCGCCGATCAGGGTGACCAGGGTTCTGTACCATGTTGGTTTAATAATATGCAAACAGGACTGAGAGTCTTGGAGATAATTAATTATTGACTTTATTGATCTCAGGTAAAGGCTTGAGAGTTATAATTCTTGTGTGTTTTTCCGTATCTGATTATCTGCCATGCATACATCTTATTGTCCTGAATTGTAATTTTTTTTGTTGCATTAATTATATTTATAATTTCATTTCTGTTAGTATTGTATTGTATTTGTGCCTATGTATTGTATTTGGTATTGTGTTCCTTTGAGGTTGCCTTCTAGACGTACGGCTATAATTGTTTGTGCCTGTGCGTGTATTAGGAAGCCGTACTACAGGGTTATACAAATCCGAATTTTGCGATGACGCATGCAAATGTCTAGGTCATCTTACGTACCGCGACGAACTCAGGAGGGTTCCTAGTAGAGAGTAATATTGTAGAAGTTTCATAACCAGCGGCATGGTAAATAAGTTAGAATTTTACTCGTATTACCCGTATATTGTAGTTAGTTCAGTTTAATTTTCGAAACAACGCCTAGCCTTGCGGTAAGCTCGCCAGCCATAAGCTTCATGATACCGCAGATGTAATAGAAACCTAGATCGCTGATTAATTAGTACAAGTATGTCACCAAAGGGCGAAAAAAAAACTTTGATTTGTTTTTCTATCGCAAGGGTATTACACACCCTGATTTTTAGAACGTCTACATATATAACGCGTGGTGACAACTTTATTGTGCTCGGGCAGGAAATCAGAGACCTTAGGGCGCATGTCTGTATACAAGCGAGCGAGTATACCATGCAGTATTGAAGCAACATGTTCGTTTAACCTCCTTCATCGGGAGCGGAGCATGTTTTCACGATGCTGGCCGTAGTATAAAGTTGGCAAGTTGTTTAAACTTCATCGTTGAGGTGGCGTCATCGAAAATTATTAGTTAAAGGTATATGAGGAATAAATATCCCCGCCATGATCCGCAGAAGACTAGTATAGGAGAGGTTTAATTCCTCATTAATTACGTGTTCGTCAAGTGGTTTAGAGTAAACCAATGCGAGTGATGCGAACACCTAGGGAAGGATTGTTCATGCCTCAATGATACTGTGAGAATAGCAAGATGAGTTCACCTTTCTTCTCCTCGCCATAATCTCTACCCTGCCCCATCATGGATCGTTCTCCGAATAGAGGGGCCGTGCCGGAAGAACGTTTTGTTCGCACTTTTTGCAATAACTAATGGTATAAGGCAAAGGGAACAACCTTTAGGTTAAAAGTACAGATAGGTTGTGGCAGGCTGGAAGCTAAGCGCTGCTTGGTGTAGTTTACACCTAGGTTATAAACCACCTAGTTGGACAGGTGGTATGGAGAGGGTATTCTAGCCAATCAAACGCTGGGCGATATTTCAGCAACAAATTAGCGCCCCGATTTGTCAAGTGTGTGGTCACAAGGTAAATTTCCGACACAATATATGAACTGTCTGACCTGAAGGGGAAAGTGGCAGGTAAATTTCGCGTCAAAGACATCGCCAAGGTGGAATAAAGGCTCCATTACGGTGAATTGACGCGAGAGCTGCCGTGGCACTTGTGGTAATTCAGTTTTACCAAATTAGGTTTCCATGTTCCAAGAAAAAAATATGGTGGCGCTCAATAGACCATGTGCTGGACAATGAGTGGTGAATTTTTGCTGATAGCATAGCGTTTGTATGCACGTCTTTTGATAGAGCGTCGGCGCTCACTTCCTCATGATGTCACATTGGATACATCCTTACCAATTCCTTATCCTGTTCTGTCAAGGGTCGCTCACCTGGCACGAGGTCGTATAGGTTGAATGGAAGGCAGCTCCATGATAGGGAATGAGTGGGGTTGCTACAGGGGTTTGGGAAGTGCTGCTGGGAAGTATGAATGAAAGGGATTTGGTGCGTGCTTTGGTGGGGGGGGCTTTCGATGGGATATCCTTTAATTGTGAGGCTTCGGCCAATGATTTTTTTTTTGTTGTTTTGTATATTTTTTTTTTTTGTAACTGTCAGTCCGGTCTAGGTGGGCAGGCGTCCGCGACGCCATCGGTACACGGAGGTGCATAGTATGATATGACTACGTCATGCACATCTTGGCTCCGCCCGTTGGTTCTGCGGCCGTCGCACAGACGACTTAGGTGGGCGCTCGCGGCACCATTGGTACCAGGACCTCCATAGTAGTGTGTATGGACTCCGCCCTTTGGGCCTGCAGGCGTGACACTGGTGACAAAGGTTTTATTGTCAGTCCGGTCTAGGTGGGCAGGCGTCCGTGGTTCTGCGGCCGTCGCACCGACGACAGAGGTGGGCGCTTGTGGACCATTGGTACGGGGACATCCGTAGTAGTATGTATGGACTCCGCCCTTTGGGCCTGCAGGCGTCACACTGGTGACAAAGGTTTTATTGTCAGTCCGGTCCAGGTGGGCAGGCGTCCGTGACGCCATCGGTACACGGAGGTGCATAGTATGGTATGACTACGTCATGCACATCTTGGCTCCGCCCGTTGGTTCTGCGGCCGTCGCACCGACGACTTAGGTGGGCGCTCGTGGGCACCATTGGGACAAGGACGACCGTAGTTTTGTGCGTGGACAACATGTACAACTTGGCTCCGCCATTTGGGTCCGCGGGTGTCGCACTGGTGACAACGGTTGTGGAGTAGGCTCCAACCAATCAGCGAAAGGCTTACGGATGGCCTATATACATCCAGTGGAGGCTTACGGATGGCCTATATACATCCAGTGGGGGTTGTTGAGTGTGACTCCAACCATGGGCGTCATGAACCCAAATTGGCATATGCTCCCGGTCTAGGTGGACGCTCATGGCACCGTCGGTGCCCGGATAACCATGGTATTTTATGGATCATGCGAGTTTTGGCACCGTCCGTGATGTGTGTGGGCGTTGCACTGACGACTCTGGCTAGCACGAGAATTGGCACTAAAGGGATGACGATCCCCGAGGTGATGATATTATAAACACATATTTGCTGTATTGTATAACCAAGTGTAACTGTTTCTTGTCAGTTTTTAGACCTGGAGAAGCCTATAGTCAGATGTCGCCCCTATGAGTGGTGTCTCAGGGCCGTGTAATGGAAAATCGTATGTTAAATGTGTCTTATATAGTCTCATTATTGATATATCGCCAGACTTGTATCTTGCAATATCAAGGATCACCAGACAAGCGGGAGGAAACTCACCTTGCTTCCTTAATTTAAGTGATTAGGTTAAGAAACTAAATCAGTGCCCCTAAAAAGTGCAGACTATCGGATCCGGTTCTGGGGAAGCCGTTGTGAACTAACATAATTACTATTAAGTAACTTGATCTGTTTTTGGGCATTACTCTTGTGAGTGTGTTGCCTTTGTAATCTTAAATGTTTGTACATTTTTCTATTGTAAATTAATAAGAATTATTATGTGTAACCATGCTGTAGAGAAGGCGATAGTATCTGTTCTTGAACATTACTCTTGTGACTGTTTTGTCTTGTTATCCTAAATGTTGTATGTTTCTTTTTTTTGTAAAAATAATAATAAGACTTATTATGTGTAACCATGTTGAGGGGAAGGCGATAATTGATGTTCTACTGTATTGTGCCTTGCTCTATAAAATGTTTAACTGTTTCCAGGTGTTCTTAGATAGGGAAGCCCTGAGAGTTAGTTTTTCGTGGTTTCCTACTCTTTTCGCAAATGCAGGGGCTTATTAAATCGTCCACGAGCGTATCCGGCATGACCCAGTAACGTCATGCCCTTTAGCATAGTATCTAATCCTTGTTTCGGCAAGCAGGTGTATGACCAATTGACACAGGGCCGTAATCAGTACTTGAATTATTATTTTTTTTTTATTATTTTTTTTTTCTTCGGTAACATAAAATGGAGTGTCAGGACTTGGGTACGGCCGACCAATTAGTTTATTGTAGTTAAAAAATAACCATTAAAAATAGTGAACCAGAGCAGTCAAAGGGAGATCTTGCGTCATTTTCGAGAAGGATTGCTTCCTATTGTTTCAAACTTAACTGCCTCGAGTGGCTGGCTTGTCTTCCCATTTGTATAGAAATACACGACACTTTATGAGGATCGGTAATTAGTGTTCCGTCTGCGATCTGTTTTATTGCAGTCACAGATAACTATTGTTACTAAGAAAAGAAAATAAAACTTTGCGCAAGATATATTTCGAGGGCGAAGGCGCTTTTATGACCGCGATTGTCATGCGAGAGAGAAAAAAGGGGTCAAAAAATTTCTCTTCTCCTTTCTAAAGAAATACGTCGCGCTTAATTTATTACGGACATAGTTAAATATTGAAAACAACGGCTGAGAATAACAATTCACTCGAGATACATTAAAAAAAGAAGGGTCCAGTATTGTCTCTTAAACAATAAGTTTCACCGGATGTTATACAAAAAGGATTCTCGACTTAATTACGCTGTGAAAGTTTAAATAGACTATTCATTGGCAAAATAACGAAAAGATTTATGATTTTTTTAACTGTCGCGAGGGACTTTCTATAGAGTTCCAAAATGGCGGCGCTAGGCTGAGATCCCTTAAATTAAGGGACCGCGATCTTCCGAGCTCATTCCCTCGCCACGAAGTTATCAAGTCAACATCATTCTCGTCTTGACGCTGTTCGCGAACTTGAACAAGCTTCTCACATTTGATTGTTCATTCTTATTTGATACAATTTGTCCGGTAAATTCTGGAGGAACTGAGTCGTGTGGGTGTATTACGGCACGAATTGGCGGTCGCCAACCACTGAGGGAATTTCTTCACATCAGCGGCCCTGTAGTAACAGTATAAGGTCAGAGGGCCATATACGAGTCGACCTGGTCATACACTTGAAGCGGATCTGGGATAATACATTTTGTCCTGTATTGGAGTAAGATCAACCTTATTTATCCTCTTTTGCTTGTCATTTTATGGTGATATTTGAGTATTCTAGAGATTGGCGAGATCTAATCTTTGAGAATTGACACATTTCCGCAACGGACTGTTGTGTGATAATAAATTACTTCGACTGCCTGTCCATCTGAAAGGTTAGCGAAGTAGCAGAGAGAAATCTGCCCATTTGATTTTCCTGACGGAGTATCAGCTCGTCAGGATTAAATATATAACCAATTAACAGCAAATATGTGTTTCATTATGTATTTATACCTACCCAAGCACTGACGAATGCCTACCTCTTCCCACGACGTCTTGAGATCTTATTGAGCCTTGTTTTACCTATACTGAGCTACCGGAGTAAGAGTCATACATTGTAACATCCAGGCTTTTAGTAATCCAACTTAATTAATTAAAGGGAAAAAGTCTGAAATAATATAAGCATAACTAAGATGGAAGAATTCTCTCAGTGATTTTTTCAATTATTTCTTAAACTTAAATAAGGATAGCGCACATGTCGAAAATTTTGGAACTTTGTTCTACAAACTCGCCAAGTGAATTGCACATGAAGATGTGGTGTAATGTGTTGGTATGCAAAGGACGTTTTCATTGCCAGATCAAAGAGAACGCCTGTGTCCTAAAAGAAACTGGAGTTTTTGTGAATATACGAAGAACTGAAATTGTTTTGTAAGCAAAATTATGTCGACGGAATGTGCAAGTTTCGTCGTTGCCTAACCTTAAAGAATGTTTTGAAATTGATACGTGATCCATTCTTCATTGGGTTAAATATGAATGCAAGCGTTTTGAAGTTCGCCTGACTTATATATAAACCATCCCTTTGTTAGCATCCAAATAACATAGTCACCGTAATCGAGTATCGGAATGAGTAAGACAGGAAATTAGTATTTGACTTAGAACAAACAGAAAGTTACGCATCTTCCTAAGACAATGTATAGAAGCAAATATACTTAACTCGAAAATATAAATATGCCCACTCAAATTTTCATCAATAAAGATTCCCATTTGTGTAACATGTGGTTTATACGG
This sequence comes from Odontocerum albicorne, assembly GCA_949825065.1. NCBI lineage: Eukaryota > Metazoa > Arthropoda > Insecta > Trichoptera > Odontoceridae > Odontocerum > Odontocerum albicorne. Next base: position 7,488,829 of record OX463856.1, read on the forward strand.
TTTCATATAATTATCGATTTTAATGTAGGGAAAATATCAGGTCTTCGATAGGTGACGTCACCTTCACACAACAATTGCTTGAGATTTTAGAGGATTCGTGAAATTCGTCTTAATTCTTGATATCAGTGACAGTAAAAACATTTCAGATATGAACACTAGTGTACAATTGAAGATTGTCTACATATACATAAGAGGAGGAGAGATGATTTGAGGGTTTCACCCTATTTTTTTGCATTCATATTACTGCTTATGTACAATCACTTTAATACCATGCAATATCTTATGTCTTCAAGAGTGTGGGCCGAATAGTGTTTGGTATCCTTGTGGCCGTGCTCACCCTCCTAATGGTGTCTTTTTGTTTGGAAAGGTATTGTGGGATGAACTCAGATCTTTTGACGGCTTCTCTTATTTTCTTTTCTTTTTCCTTTACGTCAGAATGTGTGTGTGATTGCGAGATTTATATTGTATTTTGCATGCTATTTTTTCATATCGACAACGTATTTTACTAACTGCTCGCCTTGTATTGGTGGGGGTGTATCTTGACTGGAGGGTTATTATAAAATGAGCCTAGACCTTCTGATAGCTAGTCTCTTAAATGCATTGTCTTTGCCATTATCCTGAGGTATATTAGATATTCAAATTCTGAATATGTTTATATACGTACATACTATGTTGGCAGCAATAAACCTTTATTTATTTATTTATGAAGATGATATTTGCTCTGCAGCTGTTAAGTTATGGAGTAAATGAGTATTGAAAATATAATTGGTGACAGTATTCTACCCTGCGAAACATCAGCACATAGATAAAATCTCATCGGGTAATTATTTTGAAAATTTCGCCTCTTGGCAATGCCCATTCAAGTAGTTTTTTAAACATTTCAAGAAGTTTAAATATTTTATGTACTCCAAAAGTAAATTTACTGAATTTAAAGCACTAATAAAGTCTAATAGTGTGAGGAGAGTGAGCAGTTTACCGTCTATATTCCATTTGATATCATTAATATGATAATATTATAATAACCATTTACTTTAAAATTTATTATTCACAAAGTAGATTTTCTAGAGTCATAAGAAATACAGTAATAGATCTATGTCTTCAGAAAGAACATAACGAAATTGGAGACAGTCGCAATGCAGACACGAAGCGCCGTTTTGTACAAAGTTAAAAGTTTCCGCTCCAGAGTTATACGAAGCATGTAATTTGTTTTTGCACCGGTATCCGTCCCAACACCGGACCGTAACGAGGAACACAGCTTATTATGGCCGCATAACGAGGTACGACTGTTTTGCATTGGATAACCGGTCAAAGATTACTACAAACTTGTGATTATTAAGTATGTCATTCGAAGTAAGAAAATATTAGAAATTATCTTTTAATATGAGTGAAGAATATTGTGATACTTAGAAATGTATGGTTGGTAAAAGAAGCAAGGAATATATCCCAAGAATCTCTCCACTGCTCGCCGAGATTGTCCCATCCCTCCCTCCAACCCCAGTCCCCAGCCTCGGTACCAGTTCGAACATAATTCAGTCTTGTTTGTGATGAGGTGAAAGCCTTGAAACCGGTAGGAGTATACCGTTATAAAAAAGTGGAATAAACAGTGTTTGATTAAATAAATTACAATATTGTTGGATTTATGGAAAAAATATCCTAAATGGAAACAAAAGTAGTCGTATTATAAAATTTATAAAATTTATATGAATATATATGTCGCAATTAAAAATTCTGATGAACCTTTCTTTCTGCCTATTCTAGTAGATAAATTTTGACTGTATTTATGTTAATAAAAGGTTTTTTTATATATTATTTATAGTCAAAACGTTAACACTGTGGAGTTCCAATATCATTAGAATTGGGTTACTTAATCAGTGCCACCGATAAAATCACATATTTTCTATCCATGTTGCCAAATTCTCGCAAAGCATAAATTACAGATGCACATTGGACAGATTAGAGATTCTGTAAATATCAAAGTCACTGCATTGAGATGAAAACTTTTTAAACACACATATTCCCAAGGTCTCAACGCTGCTCATCGAAATTATGTTTAACCTTCCTCCACTCATAAACTCCGCTTCATTTATTACCGGTAAATGCGTATATTCTGTCATTGCTGGCCCGGGCACAGTTCAGTTTTGTTTGCGTTCCTGTGATGATGAGGGGAAAATCTTGAAACTGGTAGAATTAAATTAAATTAAATCATTACATTCTTACGTTGAAAGAAGTGTTTTAATAAGCCAATTACAATAATGTTTTTTTATAGCACCGTTCGGTAAACAATATCAGTCTTTAGGCCCTTTTGTTAGAAGGCAGCACTTTTATACATAAATCAAAAATATTTTTTTCAAGAGTCTGCCAGTGGGGTTAGAATAAGTCGTTGCTGGGCCTCGTAGTCGAGGACCCCCTCGGCATTCCAATGTAAATTCAAATGTAATCGTAGCTGTGCCGTGGAGTTTTTTTTTCTTTCTTATTTTTTTCTTATATTTAAGTAAGTGGGCCGTTGCACACTAGCAAACTCACAGGTCACACTGGTGTACTGAATCCGATGGCACACCTTAAAAGAGACGATAAGAACACATCGGCATATTTTCCCCCTTTTTTTGAAATAATAGATATGGCCAAAGTCATAAATATCCTTATACCCCCAAATAGTTGGCTAAAATGCCTATCTCATTCAAGAGGAGTAGCACACCACTGGGTTCAAACCAGCGACCTTCCGCACAAGTCCAGTGCGTTACTGTGCAATTATGCATTTCCATAATTATAATAAAATAATACTCTGGAGGCTTCTTAAAAAGAAGACTATTATTGTTAAAATGTTAATAATTATAGAAGTCATCACTCGAAGACAGAAAGCAGCTTATTTAATAAATGAACAAATATTATACATTACCATTTTCATATCGAAAGAAATACGAAATCTGTAAATACAAGACATTTTAAAAATATAGTGAGATATAATGACCTAGTTTGCGCAAAAAATACCAGGTGTTTTATCAATGTCCAAACGATGAGGTCTCGATCTTTCTAGATTACGGAATAAAAATAAGGTTCTTACGCCTTTCCACAAAGAAAAAAAGGAATTGTATTCTTAAATTTTATCATATCTGCGTTTCAGAACTAAAAGTGCTGAAAGTTTGTTTAACTATTGGAGTCTAGGAACAGTTCAAAAATTCAGTTCAATGTGAGCCATAAATAACTTTACTTAAAATATTTATTATAGATAACATAAAATAAAAACTCCAAATATTACCATTTCAAAAAATATACCATTTCAATTCATTTATCTAAATTATAGGGAAAAAATCAACTCTTGAGAAAGCTCAGTCATGCGGAAAAGTTCTTTCAAAGCTAAAGGGCTTTTAGGAGATCGGTCCTTAAGAGAGAGATGATGATGATTTGTTGATAAATAAAACTCGTTAGATCGCAATGCGGAAAGAGAGTGTGATTTATTTGGTAGACGTGGGTATTTATATCATTTTAGAATGTGCGCGGGAATGCGCTCGCGATATGCCTATGTCTCGTTTCTGCGAATGCAAAAACGATTAATGTTGTATGTAGGTATCATTCAAATACGGAACTGGCGAGACAAGCGTGGTGCGTTCTCGCTCTAGTATGGAATGCGGTCCGCTCCCGGCTACGGGTTGAATGGCCGGCACGTGGACTTTGTAATTGTTTGTTTTGCATTGCTAAGGAATGCAAAGGTCACTTCATCGGTCATTGACCGTGTGTATGGACGCCCACATTGGTTCAAGTGTGCGACCGCTACAGGCTGAAGACTCCAGGAGTTCAAACTGGGTGTATTTTCTCAATTTTCTTCAATAAAGCGGTGAGTTTCAGGTGATCGCAGATATTTACACCGTCCAGTCAAGACGTTTTTTATACACATTTAATTCGTGTGGTTTCTGATAGTTAAATACTTTTACAACATCGGACAATCATGCTTAAACCAGTGATGTTTTTTATAAAGTTGACTTATTCTTAAAGATCGTTACGTAAATTTAAGAATCGTGACTATTGTGTTCCTTAACGTATTTAATGGTGACTGTATTTATAGTATAAGAGAGAAGTTAATCGTTGCTTTCTGTATTGTACCATCCAAATTTCTGTAGTTCTAAATTAGTAAGAAAGTTTTCCATCACACCTCAGGCATATTCCACTGGAAAATTATATCTTGTTATCAGAGCGATGGATAAATTAGATGAATAATCACATTGATGGAATAAAACTAACTTGGGTTTCAATAATAAAACAGTGACCAGTTAATACACTTTGGGTTCACTACGGGCTAGGATGTTGTCCGCAAGATGAAAAAGAGAGTTTTTAGATTATTTAGGCATGTGATGAGAATAAATGTTGAAAAATACACGTGAAACAAATACATTATACGTGTTGTATGTGAAAGAAAAGAAAAATAAGGCGAACGAGTCTAGGTTAAGTTAATTAATGTTTGAAGAAAATTAAATTGATCATTCAAATAAATATAACAATAAAATGAGATGTATGAATGCTGAGAACGCGACGTAATAAAATTAAATGTATTCGGTTATAGTTTGTCTGCAAATAAAAGTGTGAATGCCTGTTATTAATGCCTAACAATCTGTGGCATATCGTGATGTACGAGTATATACGTACATATTGTCATTCATTTTTATACTCGTAGTGCTGTTAAACAACGCGAACATATAAAATAAATACTCTACGTAACGAAAGACAATATAAAATTAAAACCCCCAATCGTCGTCATACTGTGATCTTGATATTGAAACTTTGGGGTTGATCTATCAAGACTGTGTGCTTGCTAAATCTCTCGTATTGATCACTTATTACATCCCTAAATCTCTCGTATTGATCACTTATTACATCCCTTAAATCTCTTTCATTTTCAGTAAGCATAACCTAAATACATTTTCAGTAAGCATAACCTAAATACATTTTCAGTAAGCATAACCTAAATACAGGTTAAAATAAGTTAATAATTATTTTTAAACTAAAAACTGGGCCACAAAAGTTCTGTTAGAATATGACAGGATTTTAAATTCAATGGTGCTCGTCATTATAAAATGCGCAGTGTAACTGTATGCACAAAAATACGTTTTTCATTCAAAAGACGCCTGATAATTTAATTTGATTACAAAGGATTGCCTATTATTATTTCATACGAATGTATACAACCAAATGTATAAATAAAATTAAATATTAATTGTATTAAACACTCTTTGTATTTAAATAATATTTTAATAATCTCTTTAAAACTTCATCCAATGTGAAGCATGGTTATACTTATCTCTTTTTAAGGCATATCAAAGGATACACCCATATCAATATTCCAAGCCGACAGCTTTCCCATGTCCTGTCTCCTCTATTTTATTCCTGGCGACATTGTCAAAACTGCTCAGTGAGGAGCCTTCTTAAGATTTATATGTTAGGAAAGACCCAAATATCAAATTCCTAAATTTGCGATGAGGCACATAAAACTCTTCCAAAGTCCGTTTTTTTTTTCGAAATATTTATTTCAACAATCTTTTGGAGGGTTGAATAAAATTTTAAAGAAGCGCGAACCGCGTTATACGAGTATTGTTAAAAAATCTTTAATTAACAGAAACGCTTTTATGTTCATATCGTATTATAATATTATATTGTACATACCATCACGCCATTTCCGTGTTGTGGTAGGGTCAGAGGATTGATCGTTAGACTTTGCTATCTCAATATACATTATTCGCCTCTTTTACACCATCTCACACAACCCCTTAGATTTCTCTAATTTTCTGCGTTTCAAAATATCATTCAATCGATTCAGTTATACTTTTCTTGGTGTTTTACTCTCAAAATTTTCCCTCACATTTGCACATTCTATTAGTTTTGTTAGTTTTTCTTCTTCCCCAAGCTCCAAGCCCTCTCAGAGTACCCTTGTTCATCTTATTCAATACATCAACCTTTAATACATAATCACTTCATTCCGTATTCTGCCACACATTGTCCCTCCATATTATATTGAATTGTTTTGATTCGACTTCTAAAAATTAAAAGGACCAAAAGCAAAATAACATGTTTTTCAAAGTTTAAAAAAATATATGAAATATCTCAAATCGCTCACTTATCACATCCCTTAAATCGCCTTCATTTTCAATTAACATAACTATGTCATCTATGCGTAAATAGAGATTTACCTCAGTTTGTGATTAATTTTTAAATTAAAAACTAGGCCACGCGGTCATTTTACTAGTATGTCATAAAAAAAAAAAACAAAGGCAATTATTTAAACTACTGTCACTGGTTAGCGGTTGTAACAGGTATATTTTACGACTGTGGGTTTGAATTTCCGGGCAATATTATCGTCTAAGTGTCATATCTTATATCTTTTTTTTTTGAGCCGAAGAAGAGATAGAAAATTTATTCTCCCCATTATAATAATCTCATTCAAAGTGATGGACGGGCAGCCATTTCTACAAATAAACATGATACAAAAAAAAACTCATTTTAGTTTGAATTCGGAAATTTTCTAGTCAGAAAGTTCCGCAAAAAATAAATTAGGGATTAGCGCGGAGAAAAAACCTTTTTTATTTTACAAATTTCCAAGAAAACTTTATTTTGGTCTCAAGTTTAATCTTGTTTTCGTTACTTGAACGCAAATTAATATTACCACTTTAAGAAATATTTTTTAAGACCCAAGCATCTTTAGTTAAATAATCTATCATTCCAGAAATAAGAATGGTATCCGTAGGCTAGATAAAAGTAAAAAGCCTACTTTATATGTACGAGTATGTGTAGAAAAGGTAATGTTGCTGAGACAACAAAAAAAATAAGAAAACTTATCAAACTTGCGAGGATAGGCTGCGTTTATTGAAGATTTCAACTACCTGGTTTAATGATGAAAATGCTGCAGTTCTTAGCCCCCATAGACTGCCAGCTCGTAATTGGATAGGTAACTGCTTTATTATGTGGAGAATGATTTTAAACGTAAAAAAAAAGGATTTGGTGCCGCATTTTACGGATCTTGGACTAGAATAAATCGTTTTAGTTGAAGGTGTTAGTTAGAGAAATTTTGTAACTTAAAAGGGAAAAAAACATTTAACCAGTAAAGCAATTAAATTTTCGAGCAATGGCAATCTAGTATCATTGTTCAGGGTAGTGTTACGTACATACATACCAAGGAACTCCGACTGGTATACGAATGCCGTGTTTTGCACAATGAATAGTTTTCGGCGATGCCTTAGCACTGCTTTACCCCAGATTGAATCAGAGTATTATGATTAAAAGTCTTATGATCATTCTGTATTTAAGTAGTTTATTGCATATGGATTACTTGCTATTTTTGGTAATTCAAGGATACAAGGCCCCGAGAAAACTTTGATCTGTTTGGTGTGAATGTATTGACTCGAAATAGTTGCCTACTCTGCGAGAAGAACAAAACTGTAAAGATTTAATCGAGTGTCATTATAATTGCTTGAAACTCCGACAACGATTTTATTTTTACAAAACACAAATTAGACAGATTGGAGAGGACACCAGTCGAAACTCTCCAAAACCAAAATTCACCATAACCCAAGGCAACCTTGTTTTGTTTACCTAATTGTGGAATATAAATTTTGATATAATGCGGTTGTCTATTTACATAACATACGATCTCCGTGACCGTGTTGATAAGAGTCCCAACCCGGGGTTGTGGGTTTGATCCTCGTTGGAACACAAACTTAAAAAAAAATCCATCCTGATTTTCATAAAAGACTCTTGAACATATTTCTGGTGAATTTAAAGAAATTTCCGCATGACAGTAAGCCCACCAGATATATTACAAATATGTTGTACAATAAAATAAAGCAGTGCCCAATGGTGTGGTGAGTGCTATGACATTAAACTAGTTAAAGAACCGTCTCACACACAAAGCTAGAAGTGCTGTTTTAGTGGTGGTTTCTTTCTTTTCCCCATTCTTGTGATATATTTTTTGCATTACCCTTGGTTTTTTAGTCAGGAATATCTGATTGATGCTGACAAGCTGAACAGCATTGATGTTGCCAACTATTAATCATAATAAATTATCCGATAACGCTTATTCCATAGTACACTAGAACAGCTTAGTGCCCAACGATTTGTAGAAGTTGTCAGATCAAAATTTTAATAGGTAGATTTGGTGAATTTTTTTCAGTAGGCCAAAGAGATTAAAGTCGCAGGGCGATAGATCAGGGCAATAGGAAGGGTGTTCTAGTCGTGTCCAACTCATTTTCTTCAATTGTTTGCATGTTAAAGCTGCAGTATGGGGCCTTGCGTTTTCATGGAGAAGAATCACTTCTCGTATCGGTTGGTCCCATTTTTTGCATCGATTACCAAGTTTAACTTTACTCAAAAGCTCGCAGTAGTCCGCCGCATTAATGGTACGATACTCTTACAAAAAATCGATGTTCAAAATGCCACGTCAGTCCAAAAAAACGGTCGCAAGCACCTTACTAACTGATAGCCGAGTCTTGGCTTTCACAAGGGCTGCCTCGTTCTTTTTTCGCTACTTCATGCTGATTTGTTTCGACTCGGGCGTCTAGTGGTTTACCCAAGTTTCATTGAAGGTAACTATGCGACTCAAAAATGCGTTCCTTTCTTGTACAAACTACGCCAAGGGCCGCTCACAGACGTGCAAGCGTGTCAACTTTTGTTCTGCAGTCAAAAGACGTGGAACCCACCGAGCAGACACTTTATGGATGTTTTGGTGTTTTATACCCCACATGGGAGCAATAAACAACAAAAACAAAATATTATGTGAGATAATGTTTGAAAGTGATGTAAATATTAAAACGATTTCAAATTGAAAATGTTTCTTTTAGGGTAAAACATTTATCTTCTTTCAGGAGTTAACTGTAAAATTAAGTTGGGTATGGGGAGGGGGAAGGTCCGTGATATATTGAGCTTATCACTGCTTACCATTCATAACATTCAATTGCGGCGACCCCGCTGTATCAACAATACTTTCCATCATATCCAAATCTCTTTAATATTTATTATTTTCTTTTCAAGCGGGAGGACAGCAACCCAGGCTTGGTTGCATCAAATTGAACATCTGAAGTACTGTGACAAAGTTTACATTGGGAGAGCAACGCATGTTTTTTTTTTATGGAAGGAACGAATTCTGGCACTTGCAGTGAGTCAAGTTGTGACGAAAAAGAAGGGCAGCGATACTCTTTAGTGAGAGAATAAAGCGCAAAAAATGCATTCAATCAATCTGTCACCAAACTATTACAGACTTGCTGTAGCAACTTTAATGACTGCAGCACTTCTATGTGGAAAATAAACGGGAGACCATCATAATAATCTCCCAAGAAAAGCAATATCTCAAACATTTTTTTATTTCATTATTGAATAGAAAAATTATAACTTTATTCAAGATTTTTTAATTTTACTAAAAATATCTGTTTAGTACACGGTGATCAAAAATACATGAAACACCAAGAAAAGCACAATCTCAATTTCTAAAGCAAGTAGTCAAAATCGATATTCAATCTTTAAAAAAGGTCTGAATAGTATTTTTTTTAAATTTAATATTATGCTTTTCTGCGACTATTATAATGTAATTCAAGTTGTTTCGTATTTCCAAAAAAACATTGAATATTTCCTCAAATGCCTGAAGCAATGATTGCTCATTTTAATATAACGAGAGTATTTAATAGGGGGAAAGTAAATATCAACGGGCCAACTGAAGTTTAATTTAAAAAAAAATTTACTTGTTCGATAAGGATTCGATATTATTTTCTTTGCTTTCATTTTTTGATATCTGTTTTAAAAATTAATTTAAAAAGATACAAAGGAAAAAATAATGTCGAAGTGGGTAAACACAACTCGTTATTAATGAGTCTTGATAAACATTTTAATATATATAAAAAAAACGTATAATTTTCATTTAAAAAGCCAAATGTAAGGAACAGTATTTACATAACTAATAAAATTACTAAGCGAGTCCAATACATACATATATTGTCGTACGTACCTATTGATGACTCAATGCTCCAAAATTCTACAGAGAAATGGCCTAGATGAAAGCGACACCCAGAACCGAAGAACATACAGCCTGAGAACGGGAAGAGCCGACCCCAACAGCCTGCCTAGGCAATGAGTTTGGACAGTGCCAGGAAGAAGAAGAAGATTCTCGTAACACCATCACGTTACTTCCAAGTTAATTTACTAAAAGGGATGATTTCACTCTGGTTCAAATTTTTTTTCTGAGCTAACCGCGATGATTACCAACTTTCGAATAGGTGACGAGTTTTAAAGAAGAAGAAAGGGAAAAAAAATGAAAAATACGTCCAAGCATACGATCAAATATAAACTCGTTAACAAAAAGAGATAAAAAAAAATTCTCATTCATGACCACAATTGCCTGAATTGCGGAAATTTAAAATGCAAAACTCGTTGGAAACCAAAACTATTGAAAAAGAGCTTGTCTAGTTTGCACTTCTAGGCTCTTGAACACTTTCTGTTTGGTTGGAATAGATTATTAATGTATTTATTTGTTAATTACTTTCGCTCTAGACTAACATTGATTAAATTGTATTGATCTACACTTATTTAGATTTTTTTTATTAGAATCAGTTGAACTATTTATCAAATTATATCAACTCTGCAAAGCTAAGTGTAAAAGTTAAACTTGTAACCAGCCTGATTTTATTTACAAAAACATAATACCAACTCATATTATGGGGTCTAATACATTGTTGTTTACAGGCCACGCACTTTAATGTGTCCTTATAATCGGTTCGCATAAGTTAGAAGTTGCCATACAAATGAACGAATCCATATATTTAAACAATTTTAGAGTGTAATTTTGAGTTTTAGAGGGAGTGATTATCGATTGCAAAGTAATTAAATCAACCTCAAATTCATTTTCCCAACAATATATTAGAAAGCTAGTGTTCCTGGTTTTGCGCTATGCAAGCAGAAAGAACGCTTTTGCAAAGTGTGAGCTAAACTTAAGTCCTGAAAGCTTCCAGGCTTGAGCAACAGTGGCGTAGCCTCAGGGGTCCTAAAATATTGTACCCAAAGATTTGCTTCCGAAAAAGGGCACTTTTGAATAGAACACCCCTTAGTTTGTTCACAGAAATTTCTTTTCAGTATAGCAATCTTTTTCTCATCGCCTCGGGACATCTCCTTTTGTGTTATATTCCTTTCTTTCCCTTACTTTCCTTTTCTTCTTGGTCGTTTAATACAATTTGATATCGCTGAAGAGGAAGAAAAAATCCCTAGCACAACACGAAATGGGAATTTAGGCTGAGAATTAACTTCCTTACGCCTTTTATAGCAGTCTCGGAATTCTGTATGCGCCTTTCATAAAATAACAAACTAAACTGCGTCTTGATATTATATTATTTAATATTGATAAACGACGCACTAAAATAAGTGACAGTTATAACAATCAAAGGTATGGTTCTTTTTTATCGTTTAAATTCTAAATGAGTTAAAGCTTTCAAAACTCATGTTGAAATTCATAAGCGGCCAAACAACATGAAAGCTGAAACAACGTTTAGATTTAATAAAATACTAATCGTTACTTAAAATAAAAAGGACGTTTGTTAAGTGAAAAGTCCAACGATTGCATACATTGCATTAATATAAATATCAACAAAATGTCAAAAAAAATGAGTATTTATAAAGTTAAATAAGGAAAAATTGTTTATTTCAGAAAGTTAACTGGGCATGGAGTAATATAGTTTATTTGAACTTATGTTTTTTATTTTAGAAAATTAAAATACTTTATATCAAAACGTTTCTTAAAAGTATAGATTTATGATAACACAACTAGGAAAAAATACTTTTACACAGGTTTTAATAAGACTTTCCTTTCGTAGAACTCTGAAGATAATTCATTAATGGAGGAAAAAGCTTCTCGAAAACATGATATGATTAAAGAAATTCAAGTCCTTTAGTGAATACGTAAGTAAAACTTAATGTTTGAAAGTAATTACATTTGTTTGCTCAATGTCTCTATGTAAACAAATAATTAATATTTATAAAATTTTCTTATTCCGTTTAGGAAAAATTCTTTGAATGTTTAAATATTTTAACTCAGATGAAGAAAAGAGTATTATGATAAGGCACTTGTACTGTATTGTAATTGCATTGTCATTGTTTACATGACAACTTGGCGGGCGTATTCCAATGCGGTAATTTGTTCCAATGTAAAATACTACCAATGAAGTGGCGACAATTATTACAGTTTTCCTATTACAATATGTACAAAAAATCTATTTTGCTATGTATTTTATAATAGAATTAAGTCAAAATACTTTTGATTGTGTTGAAAAAAGATACAATTAATTAGTGAATATTAGTCATACAAAAATGTTGTTTTTTAAAAGGATTTTCTCTTATCATCTATATCATCATTTTACTAAGTTCCTAATGAAGTAAGTAGAGAAAACAGATCTCTATTACATAGTTCTCGTATGGTATTTTGGCACATATTTTTCGCTTCTATTCCATCCATACTACTTGTTATGCATATTTTCATATTTAAAAACTGTACGCCCATCCTTGTTTCAGAATTCAATAAATTTGATGGTGCCACGTTTTATAAGGCCTTTTTAAACTAATATTACCATCTACACCACTTTTGGGACAGACAGAGAGCACAAACCTCTAGTTCATTCTGTCCTTGCACACATATTTCATTTCTTTCTCATTTATTATTATTATATTGTATTACACTTTAGATGTACACAGTTTTTAGCCTGTTTGTTTAATTGCCTTGTGGCAGTCTTCCAACCGACCAGAAATAAAAAATTCTGTTCTTAGAACTTAACTAGAAAAAATAATAACCATAAGTTAGAACATTAAAAAAAGTGCTTAAAAAATACGTGAAGGGTCTTTCTAAATGAGTGGTTATTTTAATTCTTGGATAAAACACAGATGGCGTCGCGAACTAGCCTGGGTCTTCTGACATTTTAGCAGTGTAATGTATGACATTTATAAAAATTGAGTCATATATAGTACAATACAACAACGCGTTCAAATTGTAGAATTATTTTATGTATTGTAATCTCCGGAAACGGTGATGTTAACTGGCCACCAGGATCATGTGATCTGATACCGTTGGTCTATTTTCTCTGGGATTACGTGAAAAGCCAGCTCTATAAGAATGACCCTCGATCAATTTCTGAGCTGAAGGATGAAACTATTCGTGTAATTGGTGAGTTAGTTGACAAAAGAGTTGGCATCTGTGGAGCTACAAGAGATGTGTATTAGGCGAGAATATTGTTTTTTGTGTTTAAAGGTCATACATTATACTTTAATGACTAACAAAAAGTTTTTTGAAATCAAAGCACATTGTGTGCTTTATTCAAGAATTAAAAAAAATTAAAAAAAAAAAAAAACACTCAAGTTAAAAGACCCTATATATATTATTTTGTAATTTTTTTTGCTGTATACAATACACATAGAATAAGTGTGGGGTGGATGAAGTTAAGATCAATGACGGGAGTTCTATGTGATCCAAAAATGCCAGTTAAGTTAAAAGGAAAAGTATACCAAACGATTGTCAGTCCCGCACTCCTCTATATACCTCTTGAACATGTGATAAAATTCAAATATCCAGGTGTTAATTATTTTAATCCGAAAATGCCAGTCAAGTTTAAAGGAAAAGTATAACGATTGTTAGACCCGCACTCCTCTATGGCTCCGAATGCTGGACGATGTATATCTCTTACTCTAGGCAACTAGAAACTGCTGAAATGCGCATGCTAAGATGGTCAGCAGGTGTGTCCCTAAGAGACAAAATAAGAAGCTCACGCATTCGTGGAAGCCTGGGTGTTACAGACATCAACAGCAAGATGGAGGAGAGACGATTGAGATGGTATGGGCACGTTGGACGCAGAGCACCCGATCACATTATGAACCAGGCAATCTCCATGGATCTTCCTCGAATAACAACCAGAGGAAGACCAAATAATTTATGGGTGGTGCAAAAAGATAACCTGATCCAGAGGCACGGCCGTGGGGACGTAGTCCGGGATAGAAGAGCATACCACCTGAGGACCAGGAGAGCTGACCCCAACAGTCTTCGCAGACAGTGAGTTGGGATAGAGCCAGGGAGAAGAAGAAGCTGTATACAATACGACCAAGCAGGCTTATTGTCATCTGTCAATATCCAACAATAAAGATGTTAAAGAGACTTGAAGTGAAAACCAGACTGGAACACATTTATAAAAATCTAAGTACCAACGACAATCGAGCCCGCAACCTCTGGGTTTGGAGACATGCGATTTATTAACGAGGCCATGGAGGTTATCATGTTCGAATTATTATTTAGTTTACTTAATCTAGTAGGGAAGCTTTTACAATTATTTACAATTTACTAACTAATTCTTGCTTCTTAAATCATAAAAATGACGAAATTCAGCAAATATATACAAAACAAAGAAAATCAAGTTCGTTCTTCCGTTATGTCGACCTCCGTACAAATTTAGTTTACCTTATATCTAGGAAAATAAACAAATATTCACGAATAGTAGTAGTACAACCCTCAAAAAGTTAGTATTTTATTAATAAAATTAAGTGGCAATCAGATGCGCTTTATACTTTTCAACATTTAAAAACATCTAAAAAAACATAATTTTTTTTAAATATTCTTTTTCCTGAAAAATTCCCACCCTTATTCCTATTTTTTTAGAGATTGATCTTTTAATGAACTTTTTTTTGTTTTCAATTCTCCAATATACCTGCTTTGCTCCGCATAATTTTTGTTTATTTGAGAAAAATAAGGCTTCTATAACTCAGGGGTGAGAATATGCGATGAGTATAATATGTAAATGAGCTCGGATGTGAACATACGAGTATTTGGTTCAACGCTGGTAGGGTTAAGGGGAGTGTGGCAGAGTGGACGGAAGAGTGAGAGCTATTATTTCTCTCCACCAAGATATTAATTACCTTTTTCATTTATTTTTAACATGACTGAAGTGTAAGTGTAAGTTTAGTGTAAAATAATTTATTTTATATGTATTCATTGATTCTTTGGGAAATTTTCTATAAAAATTAAATTAAAATAAAATATTGTTTTTAATCATTTAGTTAAGACACTGTGATGGTTTTAAAAAAATATTTTGAAGCAAAAACTGGTAAATTAGGAGGAACAAGGCAACTTCCGTGGCCTGTTTGATAAGACGCATGTCTTCTAATCCGGAGATCGAGGGTTCAATTCCCACTGAAACCCAGTTTTTTTTTAAGAAACTTTATCTGTCTGGTGTTATTTATGGCTTTTTTAAGGTATTTCTGATGGGCTGAAAGTAAAAAAAACACAAGATTGTACTGTAAACAAATAAAATATCAAATACGATTTATTGTCACAAATTTATTGTCACATGTAAAAAAAACACAAGATTGTACTGTAAACAAATAAAATATCAAATACGATTTATTTGGGTGCTGCTATAGCCATCAAATGTAATTTGTTTGATATTAGTGAGTTCCAGTTCAGAGTTAACGTGGCTTTAAAGAGGGTTAGCTCTCTGAACGGCGCTATTTATTTATTTCATTTATTTTTTCAAAACAGGCTTAGCCCAATTACTTTGAAAAATACAAGACATGAAAAAAGAAGAAAAATTACATAGATTTTTTTTAATTATATAAAATAAAAAATAATGCATATGCATACATACGAGTGTATATACACAAACATATGATACACATATATTCACAGTCACTTAAGTATGTTGGTTGTACTTAAGAGTGCTTTCTAACGCGCTCAATCCAAGAAGAAAATTTAATTTTGCTTATAAAAAATTCCTTTGAATTAAAATTAAATTGAACAACTTCAAAGCAATTCGTTAGCCAGGTGAATTGTCACAAATTGATAGTGGAATAAATCAATTTTTTTGTCACGTATAAAAAAAATTGTGTTGTGTATACAAAATAAAGTTCGTTTCATCGTATACTCTTTGATGTTTTTACAGCAACAATAAACCTTAAAATTGAATTATTTTTTATGTTTGCATTCACCTTCGATATATAAAAAGCAATTTTGTTAACATTGAACAAACAATCATATATAAATCCAATATTCTCTTAACATTTCATTTTACGTTCCGTTCCTACACTCGTTCGTAAAATACCAGAGGGGTTTTCTTATAAAACATTGCAAAATCTCGTTTATATACTAAAATGTCAAAGATTATTTTTATTATATTCTCGTTTCCTTTTATTGCTTCAAAAAACCTTGTTTTTATTTCTATCAATTTTTATATACTAATTCTGGGAACGAATTTCAAATTCACAAGAAGTAAAGGAATTAGAAATTTGTTCCCTTTACTCTTATATGAGGAAACGACAACCGAAAGAATATGTTTTTATTCCTTCTCTGCCTACCCTTTGAGGGAAATGTTGTTATGCTTTATTATGTACGATAATTAATGATACTCAGAAATCACCGAAAATGTAAGGAAAAAATGGCTGCGAAAAAGTTATTGGCGGGATTGGTCGGTACTTTCTTTCGGTTTGGGAGCTTACACCTTAACACAGAACCACGTACTGCAGGTTTCCCAAAAAATAAATTAATAAACTTCCTGCCCGGTATCCTTCAGCGGAATTTTTTTTTTCAGTATTTGTTCCTTAATGTAGCCAACTCAAACATTAAATCCATTTACTAGCACTAGCATAAAGGAAAAAACCAAATTCTAACTTAGCAGAGACACATGATATGCATGGCAACTGATCGAATGTTCACCTAGAGTCAAAATATCTTTTACCCAAAGATAAATGCTAGTTTGGCTCCCATGACATGTAATGGAGTGCCGAACTCAATGAAGGCAAAGGGGGTGAAAATTTCAGGCAGTGGATCAGACCGTGGTTGTTATTGCGATAGGAGTTTGAGTGTTTGGGCTTGCAGAAAAGATACCTTGTAGCAAATGTTTGTATGAACTCTTGATTTTGGTGTGTTTCTGGTGATTATGTGCAAGACATTGTGAGGAGGATTTTTTAGTCTGTCTGGAATGATGAAGTATGCTGAGTTTATTTCGCGTGATTCATATATAATATGTAATTGAGTCTAACTCTTTATCATGTTGATAAAATTTCTCAACGGGGTATTGTATAATCAACAATCGAACAAAAAACAGTCTAGTTTACTGGAGACACGAAAATGAAATGCAACAAACCCAGATCCATATAAATTAATTTTTGTTTTTATTGCAAATAAAAATGACTTAAAAATCTCATTCAAATGAAAGATGAAACTTGGAGTAACAGTTAAGTTTTTCATGACTACTCCATAAAAAGCCGACCATCAGGAAGGCACCCAAAGAGATGGAGGTATAATTTTTTTTAACCTGGCGAGTTTATTGCCATGTGGCAACCTCTTCCAACCAACCAAAAATATGTTTTAATAGGCCCTAAGTGTTAACCATACTGGAATCCTATTTTTTTTAAATCTGGGTTCTAGCGGGGATCGAAACCACAACCTCCGGACCGGCAGACAAGTGTCTTACCACCAGGCCACGGAGGTCGTCAGATATTTGGCAATCCACATTCGAGAATAAGTCGTTTTCAACAGTCGCTGCTGATTTTAAGCAGTCACAAGGAAGAATTCATTACTCTTGATTCAATGTCTATTTTTAATTCAACTCATTTCCTTTTTCTTCAAATACAAAAAAAGACTTTGGTAAAAGAAATTATCGCATATTTTATCGGAATTAAAATTTCTAAACATAACTTTTCTTCCCGACACCTTTACATATTTTTCCCCATTTTTTTCTTCTTCTTTTAAAGCCGCGAAAATATAACGTATTAATTCCAAGACGGCTGTCAAAGACGACCCCCCTGTGTTCTCCCTTTTTCCTTTTTTTTGCTCGCACCACCTACCCATTGTCATTTAGATGAATTTTCTTTTTATGAAATGACTACAACCCAGAACTTAAAGTGAAAAAAACGTGCTGGTTCTTTTACCCATCGATTGAAAAATGGACCAACTTATAATTTATTTAGAAAATATATCTCTTTCGGGTCGATTAATTTCTTTCAGTTTATTCAATTCTATGAAACTCTTAAGATTATCCACAAGAAAAATCATTAAAAATTTCGATGAATATTATCGCGTAAGAAATTGAAGTAAAATTAACCAGCCTTAAAGTCTTGTAATTTCTAACGAAAGTTTAAACAATCGTTTATAGACAACCTTCGTTATCAATTAGTTGAATGGTTAGTAACTAGAGGTTCAATATTAAATGGCGACCTAAACAAGGTTTTCCTTTATATTATTTATTACAACTAACATATCATCATACAACTACCCAAAAGAATACACATTCGAGATTGATATACCACATATAACCTTTATATCGTTTATTACAACTACCATACTATCATAAGTACAACAACCCAAAAGAATACACATTCGAGATTGATATACCACATATAACCTTTATATCGTTTATTACAACTACCATATTATCATAAGTACAACAACCCAAAAGAATACACATTCGAGATTGATATACCACATATATTCTGTATATTGTTTATTACTACTACCATATCATCATAAGTACAACAACCCAAAAGAATACACATTCGAGATTGATATACCACATGAAACCTTTATATTGTTTATTACAACTACCATATCATCATAAGTACAACAACCCAAAAGAATACACATTCGTGATTGATACACCACATATAACCTTTATATTGTTTATTACTACTACCATGTCATCATACAACAACCCAAAATAATACACATTCGAGATTGATATACCACATATAACCTTTATATTATTTATTACAACTACCATATCATCATAAGTAAAACAACCCAAAAGAATACACATTCGAGATTGATATACCACATGAAACCTTTATATTGTTTATTACTTCTACCATATCATCATACAACAACCCAAAAGAATACACATTCGAGATTTATATACCACATATAATCTTTATATTGTTTATTACAACTACTATATCATCATAAGTACAACAACCCAAAAGAATACACATTCGAGATAGATATACCACATATAACCTTTATATTATTTATTACTACTACCATATCATCATACAAAAACCCAAAAGAATACACATTCGAGATTGATATACCACATGAAACCTTTATATTGTTTATTACTTCTACCATATCATCATAAGTACAACAACCCAAAAGAATACACATTCGAGATTGATATACCACATAAAATCTTTATATTGTTTATTACTACTACCATATCATCATAAGTACAACAACCCAAAAGAATACACATTCGAGATTCATATACCACATGAAACCTTTATATTGTTTATTACAACTACTATATCATCATAAGTACAACAACCCAAAAGAATACACATTCGTGATTGATACACCACATATAAACTTTATATTGTTTATTACTACTACCATGTCATCATACAACAACCCAAAATAATACACATTCGAGATTGATATACCACATATAACCTTTATATTATTTATTACAACTTCCATATCATCATAAGTACAACAACCCAAAAGAATACACATTCGAGATTGATATACCACATATAACCTTTATATTATTTATTACAACTACCATATCATCATAAGTACAACAACCCAAAAGAATACACATTCGAGATTGATATACCACATGAAACCTTTATATTGTTTATTACTTCTACCATATCATCATACAACAACCCAAAAGAATACACATTCGAGATTTATATACCACATATTATCTTTATATTGTTTATTACAACTACCATATCATCATTAGTACAACAACCCAAAAGAATACACATTCGAGATAGATATACCACATATAACCTTTATATTGTTTATTACTACTACCATATCATCATACAACAACCCAAAAGAATACACATTCGAGATTGATATACCACATGAAACCTTTATATTGTTTATTACTTCTACCATATCATCATAAGTACAACAACCCAAAAGAATACACATTCGATATTGATATACCACATATGACCTTTTGATACTATGTAACATACACGTATCCACGTTTAAACTTTTACAATAAATGTACAAAGCACTCCCCTACCTAACTATAGTGGAATGTTCATTCAACTATACTTAATAAAACAAAATAAAAAAAGGTTAAAGAAACGCACATAAAACAGTCATGAGTATAAAAAATTAATCAGAGTTTTTACTGACAGTTAGATCGTATGTAAATAATGAAAGTGCTATAATATATCTTAATTAAAAATAAGTTGTTTGTCTATTTGTTTAATTTTAAAAGTAATTTTAATAAACTTACTTACACCTTTCAGCCAACGTCCGTGAACATGCGTTTCTGTTTTACTTAAACAATAATTGTGCATATATCAAAAAGTTCTGATATTCTCGGTGTGTTCAATTTTTTTCGGCATTTTGTCAAAAATTTTTGAACACGTGTATTATTAGTAATTTCTATTTTTTATCTTTAAAACTGAAAGACCTCGTGACTCCCATTGGGTTACTATGAACGCCGGGGTAATCTTTATTTTCCTTCATACGTTTTCAGGTATGCTTTGTTCAAGTGTAATTTTTTGAGCCAAAAAAATAAATTGAGGATACTACAAATTTATTAACTATAAAGACATAAGGACTGTTATAAAATTAAATAAGTCCACTAGACTTAGCAGTTATATTGAAAAATAGATATGTGCACGTCAAAACATTGTATAATTCTAAAATTACCTGATTATATTTTTAAGTGACATAATAATGTGTTTTCAAAATAATACTCGAGAGTTGTACATGATAAAGGTTTATAATTTAATTATTTATTCCTCTTTTGTTTTTAAATGTAGTGGTTTTTGGTCTGTAATGTTCCTAAATTAATTGTTTTACATAATTTTTGTGATGTATGCCTAATTTTCACTTTATTGTCCTTAAAATCACGATTTGAGGGTGGTCCATAGTAATGTGACCCCAGTCTCACCTAAGCGCTTTCAACTCTCATAAAAAAACTGGGATTATTCCGCCTGAAGATCGCCTCAGTATAGGATATGAAAACAGTTGTAGTGGAAATTAACGTAATCAGGAAAATTATAAAAACAATAAATGTGCTGATCAACTTCAGTTAATTAGGTGAAAATCAGTTTAAAAAAAATTAAATACACAAACAGTTTAGAACCAGAGATTTCTTCCATTTCCATTAATACGAAAATATTTTATAAAAATTTTGGTTTGACTTTGTCACCACTTTTGTCATCTTGCATAGGCTTTCCTTTTTAAAGGTCCTCCTGAAAGTTGTGAAATATTAAATACGGCCATTTTGAAAGAAAAAATGTTCCACCTTTTGTATTGAGATACCCGTAGAGCAGTAAGTAATTACGCTTTAAGAATGTCAAATGTATTTAACAACGGCTCTAAAACGTTTTAAATGTAATTACATAATTTTACTGTGAATTACCACGTCCCACAATCGAGACCAAGATTTTTTGTAATCAATTACTTATGAATCGTTTTTAATTTGAATTGTATACAAAATTAGTACTCGAATTGTCGCATGCCATACAAACCACTACGTCGTTTCTCTTTAGGATAATGCAGAAAAAAAAATGCATCAAACTTTCCTATCTTGGCACCCATGTTTCGCCTCTAAACATTCATACACCTTCTCATATAACTCTTTCGATTTATTCGAAATGTTACACTTCCTTCTTATAAATTATCACTCACTTGGTTGAACTAAACTTTAGTATTCCTCAAATACTTATCTTATTTAGATTATCACTCCATGTTTGTTTTGTAAATATTTCTTTATTGATCCATTCTACGTGCCTGAACTATCTTTGAGTGTTCTTCTTCATGTTTCTTAACATTTCAACCTTAAGTTCATAACTATCCATAATCAATCCATTCGTTTTCTGCCATACACTATTAACCTATTTATTATTCTCAGTGCACACATTTTTATAGCATTTATTCAGCATTTCTGTATATAAGAGATGTTCTTTCGGTAAGGAGTAGAACTTTGTGGCCGATTTCATCTTCAACTTTTTATTATTTTCCACGGCCGCATTTCTCTCCAACACATCCAAGCTAGTACTATAATACTGTTGCATAATTGTAAGAAATTTTGAAACAAGTAAAATGTATATGTTTAGGTGCTCCATTGACTTAACTTCTTATCGCTACACGACATTTGCTATATCTCATATCCCTTCCATCATCTGAAAATATGCTATTCTCTTTACATTCTATTCTTATTTTTTACATGTTAAACCAAAAGATTTCAATTCTATTCCCCACATATATTGTATATTTGGTTATAATTTTTCCATGTGTCGTATAAATATATACATTTTCCACGAAATTTAAAACAACTCATTCAGTTTTCGTCAAGTTTTTTTATATATGGTTCCCATACAGCATCCTGAAGAACATTTTTTATGCGAAACCTTTTACCATTGTGATCTTTGTTCTGTAAGTCTTCTGCATATCTATAATTTAAACATATTTCAATACTTTTGTAATGATAAGCTTACTAACAGTTGTATTGTGTTAGGTTGCAAAGGGAATACATGCTTGGTTACAAATACGTATTTAACAAATCCAATATTCCATTTTTTAATATATCACACCACTTTCCTAGGTTAAACCTGTGAGGAAGTGATTTTGTTTCTTAAGAGCAAACATTTCATTTCTAGTTAATTAATTCTTCAACACTCAACAGAAACATTTTTAATATTTCGATTCCTGTGCTAAAAAACTCCGCGCGTTCGGTTGCTATATATTCAATACACATGTAAAAATGAGCGATTTAAAATCGGAAAAATAAGAATATTTATAGCAAATCACATAAATTAATTAAATTTGAAGTCAAAAGTGATTAAAATTGAAATTTAATTGTTGAAAACCTAAAAAAAACATCGGCCGACGTTCACAAAATGGGCGAAGAGACCACCACAAAGGAATGCCCGCGAGCTACTGAAGCGAGCGAAATTAGATTATATTTCTTGCATTCACATTTACCAAAGTAGAGTGAGAGTGAGACGTGAAAAGCGTCGCTTTCTCCCCCATGTAGGTTTTTAGAATGAATATACCTACGTCACACACTGGCACACATTTGATTGTATTGGTGAATTTATTCCCGATTTTCACAAAATGTCCCTGATGTAGCCGATAAGTGCAAATTATTATTAATATTATTTTTTTCATTCAATGCGTAAATGTATTACGGAGGAACGTCTAAAATCTGAACCAAGTATTTATTATATTTATAGAGGTATTACGGTTTTTAGAAGCAATTTGTACAAGTTACACATCACACGGAAGGAAGGGTTAATTTCTATTAACACATTTCTACGAATTCCATTATATCACATCCACAATTTCAACCATATTAACATCATGCTCAACCACACTTCTTCTTATGCAACACACGCATCAATCATTTACTCAAATGCCTCTTAAAAGTGTATTCGCTTACTTAAGTAAATACAATGGAAAAAAATATTTCAGCATTGAAAGTTAAAAATCGATTTCATACATCGTTACTTGAGTCACACTTTGAGAATTTGCGAAACATACGCAGGAATATAACATTGTGTCACAGCTCGGCACTTTTTCGCCAAATATTGCCACCCGGAAATTATTATTTTTTTTGGAATGAAAGCGACAAAGGAATGGCGAGATTGACTTTTCACGTGACCGCTCGTGGCTTTCATTCACAATCGGAATTAATTTCACGAATCCCAAAAGAATAATGCAATTTCCATAGAATTCTTCCCATATTTCATTGTCGACTTAATACCTACTGTGTAAAATAAAATATTTTTTAATTTATCGCCCTCAGTAGAAAAATGTGAATTGAAAATGTTTTGCGGTATGTGAGACGATCAAAATTGTCAACATCGTTTGAATTCAAACGAAACAGAAAGTAATTTGATTTATAAGAAAGAAAACGATTTTACTGGCGTGTATGCTTCATCCTCATTGATATTACCAAATAAACTAAATAAAAGTTATCTATCTCAAAGTATTCTTCGTTCTTAACTCCAATACAATTACCATCCTTATTTCTATTTTCCAAGAGATTTCTTTTTCATTTTTTTTTAATTATATTTCTTCCCAGTATCATGTCAGATTCCATCAGCATTAAATATCACCTGAGAGTAGACATCTTTGTCCCCGGCAGCCCGAAACAGATCTCCGATGCTCCTTATACCAGTCCAATCACTTATATTGCGGAACCATGATATTTGCCTCCTGCCAACACCTCTTCGACCCTCTATTTTGCCTTGGATGATCAGGTGCAGTAATTTGTACTTTGCTCTTCTAAGTACATGACCCAAATAGGACACCTTTCGGATTTTAATATTAGTCAGCAACTCTCTATTAACTCTGGCTCTTTGAAGAACCCTTGTGTTGCTGACCATATCCGTCCAGGGCATCTGTAGCATTCTCCGGTGCATCCACATTTCGAATGCTTCCAGTCACTTCATACTACCAACTTTGAGGGTCCACGATTCCACTCCATGCAATAACACTGACCAAACGTAGCAAAATTATATTCAATATTGGTTAATTGACAGAAATTATTTTAAAGCAATACATTTGTCAGATGTATTTGCACTTCCATACATACGTACCATCATGACATTTCCCTTTTGAGATAGGCAGAGAGGAGTAATCCAGAAACTATGCTTTCGTGATACGTATCTTTCGACTCTTCCATATCCATACATATCCTCAAACATTTTCTACGAATGTTCTGACGCTAAACATTTCCCTATTTCAACATGTGTGACACTTGATAGAAACATAGTTTTCTTAACCTTCATCACATATTTCAACCCCATTTACTCTGTAAGTCTCTTTTCGTTTATTTTGTTTCACATGCTTAATCAATCTCAAAGCATTTTTCTGCATCTTACTCAACATATCAACCTAACATTATTATTTGTCCCTAATCATTTAATTATTTTTCTGTCATGCATTGCCACCCTATGCATTCTTCTGATTGCACGCATTTCTGAAATATTTATTAGGCTCCCATCAATCTTGTTTCACGGTTATGTTTCACTCACATACATAAAGTGGATTTATTTTATCAAACACTGTTTATTCTACGAGTATGTTTTGTAACGGTTAAACCCTACCGGTTTCAAGAACGAAGTAACTGACAAACACGAAGTAACTGACTCTCTCCATCAGCTTCTGATGTACCCAATTTATTTCCGTTACTACTGATATGCAATAGTTTTTCGCATTTCTAGGGCCTTTAATAAATCCTATTTATTTCCGTTACTACTGATATGCAAGAATTTGGAATCATCGATAGAAAATGTATGATTTTCACGATGACAATGATTAGCCATTTCAGATTAATAAGTAGATTTGTAAGGTGGATTTGTGTTCCCGAAATCTCTTTTCAAGTAATCTTCATGGCTTTCCTACATAGAAATTATCACTGCTAGAAGTGTGTATGTCGATACCAGCTCGAGTTATACCGTTACATAAAGTGAAATAAACAGTGTTTGATAAAACAAATCACAGTGTGTTAAAACCTCCAGAATGATAATGCCTTAACTATAAATAATATATAAAATTATGGTATTGACTATCATCTGGGTAGATTTTGATATTGCCTTGTTCGAGTACAATGAAATTGCATGAAAATGTTCTTTAATAACTACGAATGTTAATGAATAAATAAAATAATAATAATTTATTTTGTTTCACACAATCTGTTATTCTGTATGTTACGGAATCCTCGGTACTCAGTAAAGCAAAACAACGCAGCAGAGATAAGAATGTTGAGTTAGATGGTATGTTATTTTATAACAATGTACGAACTTTTGAAGATCATTAAAACAGGCTAGAAAAGTTATATTCAAATTATAGAGCGTATGAATATTTATACAACTTGTCACACATATATTATAAATATTTTCATGAATCATCTACAAAATAAAAACAGAAAACAGTACGTATATGCATACCACCGCTTAAGGAATCGAACATAAAGTCCCCGGATGGAAATCATGCATCTAACTGACGGCCACGGACGTTGTCGTTAATTGACAATAAAATTGAGAAAGCAAGTTCATTTTTTTTTCTTTCTGCAGTTTTTTTTATAAAATGAATACAAAACGAAATAAAACTTTATCATGCATGTTCTCAATTGCACTAACTTACAATGTACTCCCTTATTTTCAAAAACATTTTGGCAAACATTGTCCAAGAAGATAATATTATCTCAAACAAACTCCTGAGTTAGCATTCATGCATTCATGCACAATGCACGTCGTCCCGATGCATTGTGAAACCACTGCAGCACTTGACCCTAGCACTCGCAAACCTCATGGGACAATGTTGGGGACTCCGTCTCAGTTTATATTTAGCGAGCAGTCTGCAGAGATGATGGCATATGAGGAGATGAAGGTCTTGAATGCCAGAGTGAGATTCTATTATGCGCAGAGTATTTCTCAAATTCTGCAATTCCAGTACAAAAATAAATGTTTTCGGAGGATATATTTTTGAACTTCTAAACATTTACTCGTCTACGGGATTGTCGTAGCTTTTAAATTTCATGCATATTTTTTTATAAACTGGAATATTTGATTAAAATAATTTTCTGCGTTTTAATTTGAAACTTCAAAAAATATATCCGGTGTACAGTCTCATAAATATAAATGATTTGACTGTTGCAAATTATAAAAAAGGCATGACGAGATATAAAATAAAGTCAATGGGGTAAGAAAAGAAACACGAAATCTATTTCAACCAACCAGAAAAGTGTCAATAACCATACCAGTGAAATTGAGCCCGCATATCCAAGTAACAAGACATACATTTTACCAACAAGATCACACAGGACGTCTTTGTGTCTAGAAATAACTTTTAACTAAGGGAAATATTGTAAGAAAATTTAAAAAAAATTTGAGGCCTAGTTTATACATCATAAAAGGTTGTTGCTAGATGTGAAAAACTATCTTCTGCGCCTACCTCAAAAGGGACATGACATTATGTTATGTTATGTACAACTCAAAGTATTTGTATATAATATAACACTTTCATCGTACACAGTACATATTTGACAGTTTATTGGCATGTAGCAATTTCTTATAACCAACTAGATATATGTTAAAAAGGCTGTATATATATGGAGAGAAACTAAAGGAAATATTCTAAAAAAAAAAAGAGAATATTTGAGGCCTAGTTTATACACAATAAAAGGTTGTTGCTAGATGTGAAAAACTATCTTCTGCGCCTACCTCAAAAGGGACATGACATTATGTTATGTTATGTACAACTCAAAGTATTTGTATTATAACACTTTCATCGTACACAGTACATATTTGACAGTTTATTGGCATGTAGCAATTTCTTACAACCAACTAGATATATGTTAAAGATGCTGTATATATATGGAGACAAAAGCGTGAAAATCTACCCTTTCTGCCATCGCTTAAAGGGGCATTGCATGATAGTTTGTTATGTAGTGTACAAAATATTTTAATTGAATTAATATTTGTTTTGTAAACCACATTAAAATAAGCAAAATAAAACAATGTAACAAGAAAGAGGTTTGTTAAGTTTTGATTTAGAGCTGCAGGAAACGGGGAAATAGGAAGGTTTCTATATCACTCGTTCGTCGGATAACGTAATTCCAGAAACGTGCTGGTAAATCACGTCTTGCCAGGCTACTGGGCTGCGCTCTGTGAAATCTTGAATGTCGCTTCATGGTATGAAAGCCAGACGTTCAGAATTTGTTGGTTTTTAAGGAAAAAAAATAATAAATTATTAATTTTTCCAAAAAACGTAAAATGTAGGATTCAGTATTTAAAAAAAATTATGTATTGTTACAAACATACATACTATCACACCGTTGCCTGCTCGGGGTAGGCAGAGAGGACAGAGCACCAGATTTTATTCTTGCGACACACACCTTTCGCCTCGATTACTTACGAATTTAATGTACAGACAATGAAAGAATAAAAAAACGGAATAAAGGGATGAGAGATGAATGTGAACGCTGATGTGTAAGGTAAAGTGACGAAGAGCACGCTTAAATTTATTTTCTCAAAACAGGCTTACCCTAATAGCATTGAAAAATACAAGAAATGTAAACATTAAAAATGAATAAAAATTACATAAAATAAAAAATAATGTATGTGTATTAATACGTATACACACACAAACATACACATATATTCAAAGTCACTTAAATACGTTGATGAGTGCTTTCTAACGCTCTCAATCTTAGAAGAAAATTTACTATTGATTTCGGTAATGTGACATGAAATACGAGTATATCAATATCCGAAGCAGTCCCGTTCAAAAGAGTTAAGGCCCTTCTAACAGGCATAGCGGCTGGAAGACCCGTTCTTGCGTATGTTATTGAGAACAGTTCTTGCCGGCGCAGTCTAGTGTATTTGTTAGAAACATTTAACGCTAATCTTTGTAGTAATGCTGGACAGCTCACAACTCCTCGAACGTTGTTTGACAACGTGTTTGACAACGTTGTTTGACAACATGATCAATTAAACAGATTTAAAGTGTAAATGTGAGCTAGGAGGTTGTAAGAGTAAGATCAAGAAAAGTGTGATTGGATCGAGTAAATTATATTCTGAAAGAAGAAGGAAACGTAGAAACTCAGATTTATCATAGATGTTGTATGAGGTGTATGGATGTAGAATAGGCTTAAGATGTGTGTCGAGATAAACATCTGAAATTCAGTCATCTCTGTCTACCCTGGGTAAAAAGATGTGATGATATTTATTAATGTACGTATTTTATAATTTCTGCGATTTTAATGACTTTCTTTCTTTCTAAAATTCACTTGATCCAATCATATAATTCTTGGTATTTCTCTACCACGCTTTTCGACAAAAGTAAACGCTTTGATAGTACTAAAAGCTTTTTTAATTTACTTATTGACAGCATTTTCGCAGCTGCCACTGAGTAGGCAAATAACAAACAGAACTATCAAAGGTTTTAATTAAAATTATTCTAGGAAAAAAAAATTGTTCTGAGTTGAAATGGACAGTAAATATAAATATATTTATATTTCAATTAAATATAACAGGTATATTAAATAAAAATTTCACTTTCAATAGTACAGACATTTTTCATCTATTATTCAGGACTCTTTTTTTCAAATGGTAGGTAACCCTTCAAAATATTCAGATTGGTAATTCTGAGAAATCGAAGTGTGGCTGGGAGGTATTATTTTCTGCGGTCCTGGTAATCAATACTTCGGATTTAAAACCACTCAAGTAGACAATAAATTTACTGTTTGTCATTGCACGTATTGACAATACTACCACTATGTTGTAAATCAACAAAAATTGCATATATACTTGGCGCGTGCGAATATTTTTACCAGACAAATTATTTTACCTGACTGGATTTTTTTTTTTGTATTATCGTTAATCGTACTCGAAACTCCCGGGTAGAAGTCAAGCTTCTCACCAATCACACAACGGAGGTGGGAAGAGTTTAACAGTTCTATTATTTCGATCATATTGTGTGGAGTAAAAAAAAATTTTTTTTTTAAACTTTCACAGAAAAACTTACTATTGATGTTACTCATACATTATTAATAAATAAAAAATCTACAATAAACTGCACATTTTGATATTTTTAGAAGAAAAACGATATTAAATTGCTGATTATTATGGGTTTCACATTATTTTAATGGTTAAGTTTCGTATTAAATATTTGTTGAAACTATGAGATAACTGAAAAAAAAATTTAATTTTAGATTTACTTGTGCATAATAATACATAACTTTTCATAACAATTTAAACAATATTTTATGACGTGGTCGAACTACAATAGTCCATGAAAGGGATACAAATTTTGAATGAGAAAGTATGTGTATCTTTGTATGCTACTGACACAGTTATATAAACGTATAATGAAGAAGAATAACATACAACGGTCTAAGTTTAATGGTCTAGGTACAATGGTCTAGGTCTAGGTCTATGCTTAATTGTTTAAAAAAAAGGACTGACGGAATTTTACAATCACAAATTAAGCCAAAATACTCAAATGAATCGTTTAAATATTATACAAAACGAAGAAAAACTCGAAAAAAAAACTCACGTAAACTTTTCCACGACTTCTTCTGTCTGAGGAAAAATAAGAAGTTGAACGACCTAAAATTATTCTTTTGGTGTCTCTTTCATGTATTCTTATCCTTAAGCTAACATCAAAGGACTCGGGGATTAGTGAAATATGGAGATGGTAGGAAACCGTGAAATTTAACCGTTCATATTTTTAACCAAAACCCATAAAAGACAATCACTTGTTAACCACTGTCACCATCTAGCAGAAGCACCAAGCATTATTATCTCTTTCCAGATGTACTATCCTCTTTCTTTCTTCTAATATTCTCATTTTCACCTGAAAATCTCTCTTGACTTAACCTTTTTCAGTCCTGAAACTTTCAAACTTTCAGAAAAGAAATTGTATTGTATTGTTGATTTTTTTTTTAATTCAATGTATTTTTTGTATAAAAATTGAATACACATTCTTTTAAAACTGTAGCTAGTTAATAATAAAAATTGACTCAGGGTATCGTGAACTAACTGTCGTAATCAACGAATAAAAATTGACTCAGGGTATCGTGAACTAACTGTCGTAATCAACGAATAAAAATTGACTCAGGGTATCGTGAACTAACTGTCGTAATCAACGAATAAAAATTGACTCAGGGTATCCTGAACTAACTGTCGCAATCAACGAACTAGTTAATGAGATTCTTTCATTGACTATTTGTGTTCTCGCCATGTTGATGGTTCATACTTTAACATCCGATTACATCTTAAATTTATACTACAAACCATCATCGTATTTTATTTTCGGGCTCTGAAACGCTAAATAATAAACTTGTTGATTATTTATTTTCATAACAAACAGCGTTTTGACATTAAAGGATATTTATGCATTCAAACGTACATGACGAATTAATTGCCTAAAAGTTATTTATTGTCATCAATCACTTTTTTTTAATTACTTAAAAGTATATATGAAAATGTTTCGAACGTAGTAAATAAAACAATATACGAAGGAATATATAAAAATTTTAAAAAATAAATAAAGGGATAGCGATAGAAATTACATGGGAATTAAGAACAAGGATTATTTTAAGATTAATGACGTTTATCTAGTTTTTTCTTGAAGACCAATAAGGATCGAGCACATTTGATAGAGCCAGGAAAATCAATACAAAGTCACGCCAAATGAAAAATGATGTATGATGCGTGGCATACAAAGGAATATAAATAAATAATAAATAAATATAGGTTTAGTGACAACAACATAGTATGCACATAATACATATAGATATATTTCAAGAACACATTAAAAATAGAATAAATTAAAAAACAGAAGCTATCAAAAGGTCTGGGCTCATCTAATAAAATCCTCCCGGCCAAGACACACCCCACCAATATAGGGCGAGCCCTGCCATGGGGATACCAGATGTTTTTCAGCCCACACCCTTGAACATGTAGAATAAAAAGAGAAAAAAAACACAGAAAATAAATAGCTGACAAAAAATAAAATACACTCAAGAGAGAAGAAATTAAAAGGTCCGGGCTCATCCCACAAACATTCCCTCGGCCGATATACACCCCACTAATGTAAGGCGAGCCCGATCGCAAGGGCATCAGGGGGCTTCCAGCACATACGCCTGCATATCTAGATTAAAAAACAAAAAAAAACGTATGTCAGAAAACAAATTAAATAGTAAACCCACATATACCACCTCAGGTTAACTGTCAGCAAGAACGAAAAAAAGAAAAGCCTCAAAGGAGTTCAA
This sequence comes from Odontocerum albicorne, assembly GCA_949825065.1. Lineage (NCBI taxonomy): Eukaryota > Metazoa > Arthropoda > Insecta > Trichoptera > Odontoceridae > Odontocerum > Odontocerum albicorne. The sequence goes on from OX463856.1 coordinate 7,520,577, forward strand.
ATTTTACAAAAGTAAAATGACAAATGGGAAATGATGTTCACACGTAAAAAAAAACACGACATTATACATTGAAATAGTTAAGCAGTAATATAGGAATGAGAAATAAGCAAACAAGAGATCTATTTACCACTAAGAAACCTGTTAACCATTAACACTTTAGAGCATCTCTGAAGGTACAACTATTCACCCACTCCTTCAAGGCCTGGGGCAACTCATTCCAGCATTTGCTGGCTGAGTATGAGAAGGATCCCTTGAATAGCGTTAGATTATGGTTTGGGATCAGTAAGAGAGTTTCTCTGCTTCTAGTTTCGTAGCCGTGAAAGTTTGCAGCCCAATTCAGTTTTTCGAAGAGATAAAGTGGCATTTTTGTACTGGTAATTTTATGCATGAGTACTTTTAAGTGAAGAAACCGTCGTTGTTTCATGTCAATAATTTTTAAAGCTCTCAAAAATGGGTGATGCGTCCTTTGGGGGGAATGTTGAAACAATACCTACAACAAGAATTTTGTAATCTTTGCAACTTTTTTTCGGTTTCCTTTAAAAGGCACGGTCCATAGATACAATCACCATACTCGACTATTGGGATAATGAGCGCGTCGGTTATTCTACGTTTAGCCTCAATCGACAGGTTTTGACGGATGCGATAAATATTTTTAAGCCGCGAAAAAGCCCATGGTAAATTAATTTTAACGTGAGCCTCGAATCTTAAGTCATATTCCAAATACACACCTAAATTGCGCACCACGCTCTCTGTAGGTATAGCCTCGTCAGATCAAAAAGTCAGTTCATGTACAGCAAGAAAATAAAATATAAAAAAAATTTAGGTACTGAGGATATTTCGAATTGTTCAACACTTCAAATAATATTAAAAAAATGAAATATTTTAATTAATTTGAAGCTTGTTACAATATTTATTTATTTAATTTTTAACACAACAGTTTGTTTTACAAACACATGCCTATAAAACAAGATAATTCAAATACTGAAAATGATTAATAAAATTACAAAGTTTTATCTTAAACTTACATTTAAATACAAATAGAAAACAGTATTTATAATGGTTTAAAAATTATTTTCTTTTCATAATAATATTTATGTCTGTATATTACAAAATATCACTAAATTTAGCGTAATTTTGGAACACATATTTAACCTGTACACCGCGTTAAAAATCAAATTCCACGAATCCTGTGCGCGGCACAATTTCGGCATTTTTTAATTTCTAAGTTTAAACGCGTATTTTGTTTAGAACCACTGATATTTGATTACAACACCAAGTAAACATGACATTCAAGTAATTTTCTGATAATAAATAATAGTCATTACTCTTAAGGAGACTCTTTACATAAAGGAGATAAACTAAACATTACGTAAAATACACAAAGGAATGCTACAGCAGATCACAGGCGTTTGTGCTTCCCGCGAGGAACACATTAAAGTGATATGTAAAGTACTTCATTTTTTTACTAGTGAAACCACGCTTACATTAGACAAGAAGAATTGGTTTATTGAGAATTGCCATGGACAGATCTTAAAACTTAATTAACATGGGTTAACTTGCAGTACGAGAAGCAAGTCACTTTGCAAAATTGAAACATTTCGCATGTAGATGCAGGGTAACTCAACTACAGAGGCAAACATTTGTGTGGATACACGATCATATTTAATATACAAACTTTTATGAATATTATAAAATTGTTCTAGCATTAATTATTATTAAAAACAATATTTTTCACTACATAAATAACTGCTTGAATAATAATTTCATGAATGTCAAACAAATGATATAAATCTTTACATATATTCAATAGAGAATACTGTTTTATTATGTTGTTTGGTATAAAAATATATGTCAAGGCAATGTTTTAAGTTAAATGATCCAAAGTGAGAATTAAAAAAAAAATTACAAATTCTTAAAAAAAAAAACAAAAAGTAAAAGGTACATTCGAATTCAGTTTTCAGGATATTTCAGCCAGCTGCTAAAGTTTAAGATTCAACGTCTACCTGCGGAACTACGATAAACCGAATAAATTGCTTTACATCCAGAGCATTATCAGGAATCTTGCTCTCCTGAGCCATCCTGTTTGATATACGCCTGACCGCCGTTGCTTGAATCCTGTATTCTAAATCCAGGATAACTCTAGGGGTGATGCCGCCTTTCTCGACAATTATTTACGTCTCAATAATATACTATCAAAAAATTTGAATTCATTAGATAAATACTTATTATTATCATTACATACATTATTTAACCTTTCCTTCCCTGTGTTGGGTATCTTCTACACGTTGCTTCTAATAACCATCAATATCTCTATAAATATAATAAATACAAGGTTAAGATTTTAGGTATTCCTACATAATATATTTACGCATTGATTTAAAAAATAATATTAATAATAATCAGAATTTATCGACTACATCGAGGTGTTTTGTAAAGATCGAAAACAAATTCGCATTTAAATGCTGCGAGTGCCTCGTCTTGACGATAGGTGAATAGTATGCGGGAAGCGCGACACTATATTCGCATCTCACTCTTGCATACTAGACTGAATTGCGAGGAGCTGAATTGTCTCAACGTCGCAAGCAAAGGCGTAAGCGCCGGGGTATGCGACGACATTCCGCGCCACTATTAGCTTCTAGGCTTGCAAATAGGCTAGACGTACGCCCGTTCCGTGAGCGTTTTTTAATGTTTTTAGATGGTTTTTTAATGTTTTCAACAAATAAATCTCAATTATTATAATTTTTAACTTCAATTATAATTAATTAAGGGGATTATCTATGAATGTTCTTATTTTTCCGATTTAAAATCGCAAATTTTTTATTGCATACTCACTACCCAACACCGGAGCACGCGTATTATTTTTATCACCGTAAGGGAAGGGTTAAAAAGATTGATGGAGTTTAGGTGGACAGTTGAACCATGGAAGGGACGAGTGGCAACGGATCTTGGTTGTAAGCAAGACCCATTCTGGAATATAGAGCTGATGATGGATGTATTTATTTTACATAATTGAATTGTAATCCCTGACATAATGCGATTAAATTTATAATTTTTTTCGATCCTCTCTTGCTAAAAATGTTTTCCCCAAAACATGGGCTTTTTTTATAAAATAACATGAGAGGAATGTCCAGTAATAAATTAAAAAGGTACTTCTCAACGTAATAAATTAAATTACAGCTTTTTTTTTAATAAAAAAAACATATCCTCTTAAAAAAGTTCGTTTAGTGGCTAAAATAATAATATCTACACTTAATTCAATCTCATTACGAATTTTGTCTTATTAACTTTTAAAGCACCTTGCTAATAATATTCGTTCTATTTTTATTAACCCTCATTTTTTCCAATATTTATCCTCTTTTTTTTTATTAAATCATTTTTTTTCTTTGTCTTATTCAACTAATTCAAAAATCATGTTTATACCTTTGTATTAACAATTATAAACCCATAAATACGAGTACATGCGTTGTCCATTCAAGGCTGACAAAGAGGATACATATCTACGCCTTCTATCAATGCACATAGCTCTCACCTTGTCTACATATTCTCATATACGCTCATATATTCGTATACTTCCTACCTTTATTCTCAGTTAAAACTTTTCTGTCTTTACCCATCTAATTTTATCTCGGTTAACACTCTGCATTCATTTTATATATGTTTATGCACAACTCATTTTCACAAAACGATCAAACCATTTCAAGATTTCTCACTTAAAACTTATTATATACATACCTACATATCTTCAAGTTGTCTTCCTTGCGAGGTAGGCCGAGATAATGTATCTCTAAGCATTAATATCCAAGCATACAACTTTCGCACCCTCCACATTCATACGTCTCGTCATGAACAATCTTTATTTATACCTCTCACTTTAATGGGTATTATGTTAAATATGATGAAAATAAATAAGTTGAATTCATTTGAGGTATATTCTTGCATAATACAAACAATATTTTGACATAGCTATGGCGATAAGTCCAGTGGAAGGACCAAAAATGGCGTAAAATTGGCAGAGAAAGGTACATGAAAAAACATCATAATTGAAATGGATTTTTTTTTTAAAACATTCAGGACATGTTAACCTAGAAAAATACGGTGTGCATTCTGAATAAAGCATTATTTATGTAGTGCAGATTTATTCAAAAGTTTCCTACCTAACTGATATAGTTTTCAAAAAATATTCCCCCTTACTACATCGTACATTGTGACTGAATTTTCTGTGCAAGTCCCTCAAATTGGCCACCTAAGTACACTTCAAATATTGCATAAAGGATTATCCGGCTCTGTTTTTACCTCCTTAAACACGAACGCTCTTATTGAGTCGTATTTTAGGTCTTCATTACCGACTTAAATTTCAGGTTAGGGAATATTATAAACCTTATTTTCTAGCGGTAAGTTTCTTTAAAAACTTCTTTTGGAATTCAGTTTAGTATTTGCAATTAAAGTAAACCATCCTAAATGTTCTCCTTATTTCCATTAATATAACCAAGGCATATACATGTAAATATTTATCAAAAGTTTCAAAGTTACATTTGTGTTTATTAATTTTGTAATAAAGAAGTTTTTACCCACTTTTGGTTGAAATAACAAAACGAGTTATTACGAATAAAAATAAAATGACTTCCTAAAAAGGATTGCCTTTAAGTGCTTAAATACAATCCTTTTTTGGGTTAAAGTTGTACAGGCCAGCCACACAAGGAGACGACCAGTCTACTCCACAAGATCAGCAACAGCAAAAGCTCTATCTTAACACCCTACCCGGATTGATTTAAATCAACCAATTATACAAGTACTTAAAATTATTGACAAAAAATATAAAACTTTATCTTAAACTAAAATGAAGATACAAAAAGCTGTAGTAATTATAAATTACAGTCATTGTTTAAAATTATTTAATAATTACTTCAGTTCAATATATGTACTCGTATGTACACCACAAAATATTACCAAACTTCACCATGCAGACTTACGTAATTGTCCAAGACTTATTTTAAAGAGGTGAAGAACTCAGATTTGTTTTTAGTGGAATAACACTTACATAGAACAAAAATTGTATTTTTTGAGAATTTTAGGTATATATCATATATTTGTGTCACTACTCTGCTTGTTTTCGTCGCTATGGTTTTTATAGGTTAGCATTGCGTTTCCATAAAACGTGTTATTTTGATTTTATAATTATATCACTGAAAAAATAAATGTCTCATGAACTTCCAAAAATTCATGATATCTTAATTTTTAACAAATTAAAAAATCAATTCATTCTACAATATCACAACGCCTTAAATGCATAAATGTGTTTTGAAGCATTTAGTCCTGTCGGTGTGCAGAATAATACAATGCAAAGCCAGATAAAATATATAAGTTCTTAATTTTTTAAACAAAACATACTATCATACGATTTTCCAATTAGGTAGGCAGACATAAACGAGCACCAAACTTTTCGATTAAAACAAACTTCCTTTGCCACTTCCGAATCCATACGTTTTCCCTTTTAGTTTATTTATATTACTTCTTAACTTTCCTTATTTCAAAAATACACTCACTTGGTTCAACCCACTTATTTTTGCACTTTCATTACTCACAAGTTCAACATGTTAAAATCAATTAAACTTGTTATTTTCCACCCTAGCCATCGGTTTTTAGTTCAAAATAATTTGGTAATTTTAACTTTTTCAAGTAAATATGTACACATAGCAAACAAATGCTTCAAAGCATTTTGTTCCAATCACGCAGATTATTTTTAAAATTAATATTATAGTCGGTAGTCATAACCATGTCAAAAATTAATTTATCATTAGATACAAAATTATCAACACGAAAACTGAATATCAATCACAATTCAAATAGGGATGAGGGTGAGAATTTTATAGGAGGTAGAAAAGGGGGATATTTTGAGATAGATAGTGCATGTCTTAAAACTTGATGAATATGAAATGCATCTTATTGAGTAAGAAAGATCGTTGCGACGTCAAGTCAATTGAGCTGCAAAATACGATGTATGATGTGCTGTAATTTGAAGGATTTTTTGTTGTCGCCAAATGGTCGTCAGATTGGAGGAAGAATTCATGGACAGCAAAAAAAAAAGAAATTTTCTCGTAGCTACTCAGGACATCTTGAATCGTTCAACACTCGAAAGAGAGTTGAAAGAATATTAATATTTCTTATTTTAACCCTTTAAAGTTTGGTACGGTATTTTTAATTATATCACCTTCTTAGTACACGCATTTCTATAGAAATGATTCAGCTTATTTTAGCTCTTTTTCAATACAATGAAACAAAGTTGACTCTAAAACATTGTAAATATATTGTGAAATTTATTTAAAAAAATTTAAATAAGTTAAAAAAGTGATGTTGGTTTTAATGTTAAATCTTTAAATTTAAACCCTATGGTATATTGATGAATTCTCCTAGTTATCACTTTTAATTCCATAAAACAGCCGTTTCCAGCATTTTTGTCTTCTTCAAATTTCAAAACTCCATTTTGGAGTTTGGCAATCATCGCCACTGTATATTCATTTTTCAGGCAGCAGCTCTGAACAAATGTACTACAATTAAATCTCTACCGATAGTTCTTTAACCATGAGATGCGTTTTATTCTCAGAATTATTTTGCCTTAAACTTTCTCTTACAATACCTTAATACCTTTTGAAGCATCTCAAATGTTTCGTATTATATGTCCAAAATACTTGAACTTTCTAATTTTGATGAAAGATAACACTTCTCTTTCTTTATTCATCCATTTCAAGATGTCATCATTATGGACTTTGTCAATCCTTAAGACTCTCAGCAGTGTTCAATGACATCACACCATCATTCCTAAATTATAGTTTCTATTCGGAAGGTTAATTAAATGTCCATGCTTAAACACCAAATATAAGTATAGAGAATATGCAGCAAAGTAAAATTTTACGCAAAAAAAATACTCGGAATCCTGGTTGCAGAAGAGACCGTCCATACTAAAGAAGCAACTTCATTACGTCTCTACTCTAACTTTATTCTTTTGAGATGGGTCCCATTGATCATTTTACTAGCCTCTCAGATGAGGATATTGTAAGATTTGCTCCACAATTTCATTATTTTAATAAACAGGTTCCTTTGTATGTTCTTCTTTGACTGACAATCATAAACGTTGTCTTTGATATGCACCTTTTCTAGCTTCTCTCATTGCAAGCCATTTAAACCCTCTCCAGTAACACGTGTGGATTAACATTCAAACTCTCTCCAGTAACATGTATGGTCTAACATTTCAACCATCCCCAGTAACACGTATAGGTTAACATTTAAACCCTCTCCAATAACACGTATAGACTAACATTTAAACCCTCTCCAGTAACACGTATAGACTAACATTTAAACCCTCTCCAGTAACACGTACATACTAACATTTAAACCCTCTCCAGTAACACGTATAGACTAACATTTAAACCCTCTCCAGTTATACGTGTAGACTTACAAATACATATTAGATTGGCTTTACATTTCACGGTTGTTCAAAACATAGCTGTAATATTAAACATTTTTTACATTTTAACCCACCTATATACATTGATTCCATCACGCCATTTCCCTGGCACTATAAATTTCAGCTAGATACATACCATCACGTTTCCCTGGTGGGTAAACAGAGAAGAAAGAGTGCAAGACTTTTCTATCTCTAGACACCTTCTAATACTTTACTTTGTCTGCCTTTTCTACTACTCACATTTGCTGTATATTAGTTTTTTTAGTCTTTTTTTATTAACTTGTTATACATACACAAATCATCTCAGAGGACACTTCTTCATCTTACTCAAAATACCAACTTAATTTCACATTTATTTCTACTCTCTTCATTCCTACTCTCATATTCTTCTCAGTGCACATATATTTACAAAACGGTATTTACTCGTCTTCTTTCAGTTTTTCTACTTCTACGTCTCACTACCATATCTCAAAGTTGGTACTTAAATATTATTATGGATTATTACCTTAGCTGATTTTGATGTTTTAGTAGCCGGTTAACTTTGTTTTCTTTTTCTTCACGCCGTTAAACATCTTTCGTAACTTCATAATCTGAGAAAACATTTTCCAAATAACAGAATTACTTGACTTGATCCAATCTTCCATTATTCACTCATATTTTGCAGTTACTTTTACTTTTTACGTACTCGGCTTATCTAAAAATTGTGTTTTAAAAATCGTACAAAAGAAAATTTAGGCCTACTTCTATATTCATCCTTCATCCCGTGACTAAAATATATTGCCGAAGCCTTGAGATCCATATTGTCGTATCGAATCATTAAGCATTTATAGTCAATGGCGTTCCAGTGTCCTTATCGTTCCAAAAGTTACCTGAAACCATTCACGCGTACCGCTCCAAGTCGTATTTCAATACAACGCGATACATCCTGAATGAGGCCAAGAATAGGAGGTATTATGACGGAGAGGAATCACTTTATCAGGCTGGAAGCTCCCTCATACCCCCTTCCAAAGTGGATAGGGGTAAGCTCGTACGTTTCAAACTTACCCTCTGAATATTTCAATAAAACTTTTTACGCTTGAATCAGATTTTCAATTTGAATTTTAATATACAATATTATTATTCTTTGTCCATTTGATAAAAATACATATGTCGTGAATACTGATTTAAAAAAAAACTATTTTTTAATTATTTTTACGGAAAACCTTAATACGCCAGTTGATAAGTCACTTATCTTTCGACTCAGAAGTAATAAATTTAATTCCCACTGGTATCCACTTTTTTAATAAAAGATATCCGTGTGGTTTTCATTTAAGGCATCTTAAATGCGTTTCTACTTTATTTTGAGACATTGGTTCATATCAATAAAGCCAACAGGTTGTCGACGACGTTGGTGAGTCTTATAGCCAAGGATCCCCTCGCTATTCCACCATAAATTCAGTTAGAAATCGAAGCTTTGCCATGATTGTTTTGTATCTTCTTCTTTAAGTGATTGAGTTGTTATATTGTACATCAGCAAACTCACCAGCCCCACCGTGTTGTACTAGATTCGATGGCATACCAAAATGACTGTATTGAAGCTTAATTAGCAATCGATCTACAAGTGGAAAAGTTCCACAAAGAAAGAAGGAGCGCAACATTTATTAGATGCGTTTAAATTAGGTTTTTTAGTAAATCAAATCTGTTTCACAAAAGCCAACTGAAAAATACATGGCCTATAGTTTCATCATCCAGACCACGCATGGAGCCGGAATTTTACACAATACCATTATTTTCAAGTGACAAACGCAAATGAAATACTTCCATCTTGTTCATTCTTATTATTATATATAATTAACCATGATTTCAAACGGATATATTATTGGATCGATTTATAACTACAGCTCTTATTTACACCAGTTATATCCCGATTCAATGCTCATTGGAATTTAATTATAAATTGAACAATTCAAATTGAAAATCTGAGATCTGTTCTAAAGCCATATTCACATTTTCCATAAGAGGCAAGACACGAAACCTATCCCGTGTAATACTCGCCTCTTCTTTGATATTCCTCGCTCTCCCGGCATATTCCCGAACATGTATATCAGTATATTTCTAAGGTATTCACTGATCACGTGATATATATATATATATATTTTATAGGTGGTTTTGTTCCTGGAGTATCACATTTGAATTCCGCCCCGTGCCGGATAAATCAAATATTTTGCTACGTTTTGTGAAATGGATTTGAAATTGCAGTTTTGAACGGGATGGAAATGCACCAGGTCGGATTGAAAAGTTTCGAAAGTTTTGAACGTAAATTAAAATAAAACTACCGCTTTCAAATTTTTGAAAGCGGAAGTTGAAAAGGATTTTGATGTTCGTACCTGTTACATTCAACTCTTTTAGATTACTTTTTTTGTTTACTCGTTTATTTCATCACAATTTTACTATTGCGCCATTCACTTTTATTTATTTATTTATTTCAATTCATAATACAGGCTTAGCCATATTACAGTGGAATTTACAAAAATAGTAAACATACTTGTAGCAAAGTTTTGTGTGAGCTCTTAAGTGTGGCAATCCTTGTTATTTGTTTTTATGATTATGTGCGGTATATTGAGGGATGGACGTTTTGGTCTGTCTAAAGTGATAAAGTATGAGGGGTTCGATTCGCGTGATATATACATATGATATGTAATTGAGTGTCACTGTTTGTCAGGTTGATGAGAATGTGCAACGGAGTTTTGTATAATCAAATATCGGAAAGAAGTATCGATTTATCTTTTCTTGCTATATGTCATCAGTGGTAAAAGCCTCGTTTACTGGGGACACGACAAATGAAAGGTAACAAACCCAGATCTTTCGCAAATTATGTATATTTCTTTCGGGTTTTTTCGCAAATGATGTATGTTTCTTGTCATGTGTAAAATAAATAAATAAAAAATATATAAATAAAAAACTAAATATGCTTTTAAACGTCTCCAGGTAAAAAAAAATGGTTTTTAATAATGTGATATGAAATAAATTAATATACAAAGCAATCCCGTGCAATAAACTAGATAAGACACTGATGAAATTAAGAAACAAGAGTGTTGTGTAGAATGTGTGGAAAACCAATATCTGATAGAATTAGGAAAGAAGACTTTAAGTTAATTTGTTAATTAAAAAAAGATACAGTAATAATAATGAAAAAAGGAGTATGGAGATGGTTCGACTACGTAGAAAAAATTAATGGTGAAACATTAACTAAAAAATCTATACTAGGAGTTAAGAAGATACACGAGGTCTAATAATCACTTTTTTTTATTGTGACACAATCAAATGAGTCTGTAAAAGGGAAGAGTGAAAAACCTTTACAATATGAGATAATGCATGACAAAGAGTATGAATGTGGATATCTGTTCTCACTGCCTATCCTAGTAGGGAACTGAATCACCAATTTGGATAAATTGAAGGGTACCATACAAATAAAAAAAAATAATATCTTATGCATGTTTAGCAGCGCCAATATATGTTACGGGTTTCGGCTTTAACTTTGTGGAAATCTAAATTAGAATATTTGATAATAAATTACATTGTTATTCCACTAAAAATATTAACTCCCGTATCATTCCGCCTAGTGAAAGTCTCGAAATAGGAAGTAGAACCACGTGTTGTGGAGATTATTGTTAGAAGTAGATTAACCTAGTAACTTTTTTAAAAATTACGTCTTTAGTATAATGATTCTTACAATAAAACCTACATATTTTTATTGGTGCCGTTAAAAGAGTTTTCTGCTTTATCATGATTTGATGTCTAAACAATTGCCATTAATCAAAATGTTTTAGTTAGTTTCGTACAGATGTCATTGCATAATGTTTCTCTCTCTTTTTTTGCAAGACATTCTTTTCCTTAAAAAGTTATTTATTATTTAATCAAATGGACAAAGTTTCAACCGAAATAGTTTTTTTTACTTTTTTTATATGTAAAGGAGGCATAACTAGAAGTAGGGAGCTCTTCTGCTACTTTCGATGAATATTCTCTCTTTTGGGAGAAAATATTAATTATTAGTCTCTTAACAGAGGAACCTTTTCTTACGTGGTCAGCAAATGCTGAAGTCAGTTACTTCGTTTTTAAAGGAAAATACGTGCTCCTTTCGAATGTCCTCAAAACGCACCTTTCGAATATCGTCAAAACGCACCTTAAGAATGATCTACACATTGAAGATAACTTGTCCATCTTCCACCATTTCTTGTTTTTTTTATTGCTGTCTGCAAGGAATCCTAATAAAAGTATTCAAACGTATATATATGTTATATACAGACTTTAAATGATTTTAAATTCGGTATTTTTCGCGGTCTAAGGATAAAACCCTAAATTAAAGAAGGCCGATGTAGAACGTGTTTCATTATCGAGAGTGATCCAATTGATGACCGTTCTGGTTCACGCACTACTGACAACGTGGAATCTCGAACATCGCAAATAATTTATTTTGGTATTTGGAGGCATTCTCTTTCAATAGTTGCTCTCTATTAATTAACTGTTGACGGTTTTGTTCCACCCATAAACTATATATTTAAATAGTCTTCATAAAAAAGTCCATTGGCGTAAGATCTGGAGCTCACAAGAGATATGTATATAATGCTACCTCGACGTCCAAATGTTCATCAAGATAGGCTTTAACCTTTCCTTCCCTGTGTTGGGTATCTTCTACACGTTGCTTCTAATAACCATCAATATCTCTATAAATATAATAAATACAAGGTCAAGATTTTAGGTATTCCTCCATAATATATTTACGCATTGATTTAAAAATAATATTAATAATAATCAGAATTTATCGACTACATCGTAGGTGTTTTGTAAAGATCGAAAACAAATTCGCATTTAAACGCTGCGAGTGCCTCGTCTTGACGATAGGTGAAGAGTATGCGGGAAGCGCGACACTATATTTGCATCTCACTCTTGCATACTCCACTGAATTGCGAGGAGCTCAATTGTCTCAATCGTCGCAAGCGTAAGCCACGCCGGGGTACCGCTCCGCGCCGCAGCATCTTCTGGACTTGCAAATAGATTAGACGTACGCCCGTTCCGTGAGCGTTGCCAGATGGTTTTTTAATGTTTTCAGCAAATAAATCTCAATTATTACAATTTTTAACTTCAATTATAATTAATTAAGGGGATTATTTATGAATGTTCTTATTTTTCTGATTTAAAATCGCTAATTTTTTATCGTGTACTCACTACCCAACACCGGAGCGCGCGTTTCAATTTTAGCACCGTAAGGGAAGGGTTAGTGCCATGATGGTAGTGGAGAAGTGCACCATCTTGTTGAAAATAAAATTTCTTCTTCTCTCTTAAATTTCTGAAGAATATGTGTTATAACGTATTGCTGCAGCAAGTTAAAGTAAACAGCACAGCGTAAAAGTACGAGTTCGTATGCATACACTTTTTGGAACCGCCAACATGTTTCGATTGCCTTTAAGTGTGCTTATCTGTTTTGTAACAATTTAGACTCATTTTAAAAATATTATTTTCACTCTTTACTATATTATGACAGTCAATGTGTGAGTGAATTTATATTTGAACTAAATCAACCACTTGTTAAGTTTTATTGTATCAACTTTATATTTTATTTATAATTTAGGCATGAACACTGTAGAGGTTTCAAGACATTGTGAATTGGTGATAGTTTAACACCGTTTATTCAACTTTATAAAATGGTATAGCCCAGCCAGTTTCAAGGCTTTTACCTCATCATCAGGGGAGTACAACCATGACTTAATTATGTTCGAATTGTCAGTAAAAGCTTGTGGATATGCAAAGGATATCTCCGAAATACCCAAGTCAGTTCATTAGTGCGAACATTTGGCCATCATACATATTCCCAAGATCTCACCACTGCCTGCTGAAGTTGTCTTCTGCCTCCCTACATCTACAATCCCCAACCCGAATTTTTACAGTTTAAAGGATATATTTTGATACCAGTTTGAACATAATTCAGTCTTATTTGTGTTTCCTTGATGATGAGGTAAAATTTTTGAAACAGGTAGAGTTGTATAAAGTGGAATAAACAGTGCTGGACTGAACAAATCACAAAATAATATATTTATTTATGTATTACATAGTTTAATTTCACAAGGGCTATATGTGGATCTTAAAACGTCTCGTCTTTATATTGGTGGGTGTACGTCTCAATTATGAGACCATATTTTTACGTCAAAGGTACTACGCTTCTTTCGTCCAGAATTCTTCCACCTTTATAGGACTGGATGTTTTACGATTCAAGTTCTATTTTGCACAAGACACTGGGTTTCTCAGGCTCATGAACTTTTCCTTACCACGAACAGAGTAAGTTGACACATCAAATAACATTCCTCCGTTTTGATAAGGGATCCTTGGTTCAAGTAATAGTTGTACGGAACCTGTTCAGATATATCCAGGCTCTAAAGAGCAGATCTAAGCCAGGTAGTAATTCTTCTATATGTAAAATCCACCCACCGGGGCCCGGTGTTCCTATTCATTCATTCATCTTAGCAATTGTAGGTAGTTTTTCTAGAGGCTTAGTGGCTCTAATGAAGATAGCTGGATATCAACTAAAGGGATTCTGTGGCTATGTAAAGGATATCTGAGGTCATGCAATGGGTTGAATCTTTCAACACAGTTTCAAAAGCTTCATGTTATAAGGTGAGTCGAAATCGTTTGATAGCTCATATCTCTCAAATGCATTGTTTCCATTGCCTTAAATTAGCATATATGTATACGTATATGTAATAGCTGAATATAAATAATTAAATAGTACATTCGTATCAATAAATTGATAAAGTATTTATTTATTTATTCATTAAAAGGATACCAAAGTTCATTGGATGGTGAGCAGCAAAAAAAAATTATCACGTCGACGGCTATTCGAGTTTTTGTAAAAATAAATTACGTTTCCGTTCACAAAAAAAAAGCGTTTTACCAACTGCTATTCTCGTATAACGTGATAATATTATCAAAAATAGAAACAATGGGCTTTACTCTTTCCGGAATTCCAGCATCAGTTTCCGGTACGTCCCGGAACTGTCGATACCGGTACAAAACATCGCAGTAGCTTCCGCTGCATTTGGCTGCCCGTTGATATTGATGGAAATGCTACGAACTGTTAAACTTCACACGTTAAGCTTTTTTTTAGCGATGTCACAAAACAAATTCGCTAACGAGATGTTTATACAGAAAAAAAAAATAATGGAATTCCTAGTGGGTCCCAATCGGGAAATTGATTTTCCTTTAGTAAAGTTGATTTTATAACGAAATATATTCAATAATTTCGAAACGTTGATAAATATTATCAGATCGTTACTCTTTTTTACCTTTCCGCGCATTTCGTTCATCGTTTCTACATTTCCACATAATTTTCTTCTACTAAATTCTATATCAAAGTAATAACATCCAATTAAATCGTTCTTAGATTATTTTTCCAGTAAAACCAAGTGTCATTCACAAACATCTCTTTATATTTAAGTCCTATAAAGGAAAATTTCCATTATACCTTTTGAATATTTATCTTAGAGATATCCTTCGAAGAGAAATAGAACTTTAAGGTCAATTTATTATTTATTTAGTAAATGTATTGTTCCAAATCGATCTAATAGGATGCGGTGTAATGAAAAAGCTTCTGCCGTTGACGGTTCTGTGTAGTGGACTTGTCTGCTTCTAAGTGTTAGAGATACGAGTAGCGTGTGCAGCTTTAAGGAGCACTTATAACCAACATTTTTTGGGAGTTCTTATAAAATTTATGATGTTATATAAACACTATACAAAACACTACAACCGAAAGCCGGATGTGTTACTTTCACATACCGTACACTCTACAAAGGTTTCTTGGTTGGTCGTCTTCTTTTGGCAAGTTTTCAGTGGTTTTCTTACCAAATATATTTTTCTTAACATACTCAGATGTGAGATAATATGTGAGGCTCTCACGACCGGATGGATTTTATTTTCGACATGTTAGCTAAACTTCCGTGTAGCCTGACCCTTCCCCTCCGCAACGAGACCGGTTTGAGGTCAGTACGTTGAGAAGTGTCAACGCGACAACACGTTTCGTAAAAAATGTAAATCCAATCTCCCGCCAAGTGCGAAATACGTGGCGTCATCCGTTATCTCGTTTGGAAGGGAAAACCTCCGGTTGAGGTTTATAATGAGGTGAAAACTGCATATGGTGATAAAGCTATGAATCGTACGAGTGTGTACAAGTGGTGTCGCGAGTTTAAAACGGTCGTACGTCTGTGCATGATGATCAGAGGAGCGGAAGACCTTCAATTGTGACTGACGAAATTGTGGAAAAAATCGAAAATGCGCTCCGTGACGATCGCAGATTGAATATATGCCTCAAGAGGAGACCATCAACTCTGCAAGATACTGTGAGACCCTATAAAAAATTGCGGAGGGCGATACAGAACAAGAGGAAAGGCATGCTGACAAAGGGAGTCTGCCTGCTGCACGACAATGCCAGACCACACACGGCCAACGCCACGAAGGAACTGCTCGCCTCGTTTAAATGGGATGTCCTGAACCATCCCGCGCATTCCCCTGACCTAGCACCTTCAGATTACTATCTCTTTACCTCCCTGAAGCTGCACATGGGTGGAAAAAGGTTTTCAACCGACGAGGAGCTAAAGGAGGAGGTGGAGAAGTGGACGGAGGGGTTGGCGGGAAACTACTTCAAGGAAGGCATCAAAAAGTTGATACCCCGCTTCACCACCTGCATTGAGAGGAATGGCGAATGTGTCGAACTATGCCGAAAAATAGCTTACATATGTACTACGTTAACCACGTAATTTTTTTGTTTAAATAAAAAAAATTGTAACCTACAAAAATTCAGTACATACCTTTACTTTCTGGACTTACCTAGTATAATCTAACAGACACAGCTACTCTCTTCCTGTCAATATGTTCAAATTTAATATATTTTGTGTGTAATATTTTTAATCTTTGATTAATTGTGAGTTCAAGTCCTGAGCTGGGGCGCCCTTAAGGAGACATATTAACATATGCACATATGCAGATGTGAGGAATAGCGGCGGCTGGTCTAGAGGTGCGTCGGTGCGCTGAACCGGAGAAATCATTCGCAATAATTAAATTATATATTCGCAAACATAACTTCCAAAAATTTTAAATAATTGTGTAGATTAAATATATATACGAATACTGACAAATAGCACAAGTATTTTTATTAAAGTGAAAATTAAAAAAAAATTAAATGAAATTTAAAAAAATATTCCTTTCAAATTGACCGGCCAAGTTTGCCAATACTAACTTCTGAGAAATTTCTTCTGGTATCAAACTTAAAACACTGATGGAAAACAAGTATTCTACCACTAGCCTTCGTAATTAACATAGAAATTATTCATTACTCCGCAATCACAAACTAATAAGGACCCCTTATAAAATGAAATTCCTTTTAGTTCAATTTAATCCGGTAATCTCTCAAAGTCTCTTTATAAAATTTAACTAAACGAAAATTTAAAAAAAATGAGAAAACGGTAGAAATCCTCTTTTGTAATAGATAATGAAATAATCCACATAAATTATTAAAACCTTCTGTAATTGGCAATCTACTTAATTGAATCACCGTCTTTGGATGCTTGGTGTTAAGGTGGTCATTACGTTGATTTATCGTTAAATTGCTACAAGAGAATTTGTTCGACGGGGTTTTTAACGTTTTAGCCTCGGGAAGATTACACAGGTTTTTCTTTTTTAAAAACTATTTTAAGAGCTTTCATTCTGGAACTTTAACAATCGTTAAAAAAAATGTATTCATCAGTTGAAGTGTTTAATCTCTCGAACGATTTTCTATATTTTTCAATCACTTGTGACCTATTGGTATAACGATTGATTTCCTACGGGTTTTTTTAATCGATTGTTGATATAAAAATATAACGATTGTTGATATAAAAATATATTGATATTTAAGTAATAATGTGTCAGTCTATAATTGATATCAAAATTTTAACATGTCAGTTTGTTAGTGATATTGAAATGAAAGTGATATAAAAATATGTCAGTCGGTCGTTGCTGGGTCTCGTCAGTCGTCGTTGCTGGGTCTCGTCAGTCGCCAGTCAGTCGTCGTTGCTGGGTCTCGTCAGTCGCCAGTCAGTCGTCGTTGCTGGGTCTCGTCAGTCGCCAGTCAGTCGTCGTTGCTGGGTCTCGTCAGTCGCCAGTCAGTCGTCGTTGCTGGGTCTCGTCAGTCGCCAGTCAGTCGTCGTTGCTGGGTCTCGTGATTTAAGATCCTCTTGACATTCCAACTTCAATTCAGTTGAAAAATTAAGCTATACCGTGAAGGTTTTTTTAGTAAATAAGCTTTTACACACCAGCTAACTTACCAGCCATACCACTCCTTGATACCATGGTATACCGAAGTGATACAATCGAAGCCACCAGCATGTTTATATTTTCTCTTTCCTTTTTTTAAATAATAAATATGACCTAAATCAAATGTATCCATATATTTTCGAATACTACATGGAAAAACTGCATGTGCCATTTGAGGGGAAATGCGCAGCGCGGGACTCGGTTCCTTGACCTTCCGCACGGAAGTCGAGCGCGTTGCCACGCGGCTTTGCACCTCATATATTTTAGTGATATCAAAATTAAAGTAATAAAGAATGTATCGTTTAATACATTATATAAAAATAAGTGCGACATGTACATGGGTCAGTCTGTTGGTGTGTAACTGACAATAGTTCTGTATAGAAGCGAAACTTGGACATGAAAAAGGGGTGATAAGAGCAGAATAAATACGTGTTTTTGTATGAATATTACGTATAAGTAATGTTTGATAAAGTGAGGAATTATCGTATAAAAGATACGTGCTAGAGACAAATATCAAAAGAAGAATGCAGCAAAGAATCTTTGTATAACTTGGTTATATTGATTGAATAAGTTTTAAAAGACTATCAATACTAAATATTAAAAGACTATCAATACTGATACAGATGTCTAAAATGCATGGAGAGCGAGGACGATGCAGATTTAGAAAAGAGTGGAAAGAGATGAGGTGAGAAATTTTAACCAAGGAAAATATAAGAGGTATGAGAATCACGAGATGTTGTATAAAGAGACATGAATGTGGTCGGAGCAAGACCTTTGTATATGGATGGAAAACTTAGGGTTATATCCTTTCTGCTGCCCTAAATGGGACACGGCGTGATGTTATGCACGTAAGAAAACTATATCAATTTAATAATGACAAATAGTTAAGAATAAGAAAATATGTAGAATGGTTCGGAGCAGTAAATAAATATTAACATACATACTATTTTCTTTTTGGGATAGGTAGGAATAGAGTGCCAGAATTTCTTATCTTGAAACACATCATCCGCCTCTTTCAACGATATCTTACATCTTAACTTTTTTCCTTTGAAAATAAAATTCACTTGATTCAACCATACTTTGTTCATCTTTCTCTGGAACGTCTTCCACTCACATATATGGTAAACAGTACGTTTGATTAAATAGTATCTTTTTATTCATTTGTTCTTCATACCCAATCATTCTCAATGTTTATCTTCATCTTACTACAAAATCATCCTGAAGTCTACATGCATCTAATATTTTTTTCCCGTTTTCTATCACATATTACAACGTTTTGTATTTTTTTCTCAGAGGACGCATTTCTAGAGCATTTATTGATCTCCTTTTTGTCATTTTCTACTTCTGACTTATAATAAATATAATAGTTTATGCATCATATAAAATATTATTGAAATAAAGCCTGTTAATTGGATTGAATCATTTAATATATCAAACCATAATGATGAACAAAGTCTACAGAACTCAAAATACCCTCTTAAATGAAGTGTTAAATTGCTTATGTTTGCATACTTTGAAGTTCATCTGAACCCTATTTGGAGGTCAGTTTAAATGTCACGAGATGTTTTCAGTTTAGTTGACATGTGATTTTCAGGACCATTGACTTGAGAGAATTTCGAAATATCAATAACTTTTTTTAACTATCCTCAATTATATAAATAAAGTTTGATACTTGAATTTGTAGAAATTTATATTTTTTTGTCAATTTAAAAAAAGGTCACAACTTAAAATTTATAAAGATTTACTCGTATAAAGAGGTCAACAACCTAAGTTTAATTTATCTACCTTGCAATTTTTTTAAATTTTTTTTATTAAATACTTAATTTATTTCCTCTTCTTCCCAGTGTCATGTCAGGTCTCCCCAATGTTAAATATCCCCTGAGAGTAGACATCTTTATCTCCGGAAACCCAAAAAAGATCTCCAATGCCTCTTATGCCAGTCCAATCACGTGTATTGCGGAGTCAGGAGATTTGCCTCCTCCAACACCTCTTCGGCCTTCTATTTTGCCTTGGATGATCAGATGCAGTAATTTGTACTTTTCTCCTCTAAGTACATGAACCAAGTAGGACTTTAGGATTTTAATATTAGTCAGCAACTCTCTATCAACTTTGGCTCATTGAAGAACCTTTGTTTTGCTGACGATATCCGTCCAGGGTGTCCGTAGCATTCTCCGGTGCATCCACATTTCATTTAATAGAAGTAATAAAATACAAGGGGCGAATAAACAAAACCTATCTTATTTAAGGAATGTTTGAAACATTTGTGTCGGACTCACTACTTAAATATATAATTATCTCTGTTCAATTAATATTCGTTATTTTTATTATTTTTTATGCATAATTGTAAATGAAACATCGGGCACGTTCATTAGCATACAGTTATTCATAAAAAACTAGCTAGCGTTTAGTATGTAGTTATACTCGTAGCCATGATTATTATAATAAGAAAGGGAAACAAAGGAAAATTGTGATGAAAATGTATTCTAAGAAATTTAATATTTTTTTCAGTTCTCTCTGAAACATGACTAAGCATGTCATGTTGACTGCAAATATAAACTGTCATGTTGACTGCAAATAAAGGTGTTTCAAGTGACCTGTAATGTACGAGTATTATGCGAAGCAGTCTTTCATCGTCCATCTTAAAAATTGGATTTTTTTGCGAAGAGAAAAGGGATTTTTAAGCTCGTAGAATAATTGTTGACAGAGTGCGAAGGTTCCCGTGTCGTTCTTTAAGCCATCAAAGCCTGTTTTGAACATTTAACACGTGGCCGCACTTTTAAGGTTAAATGTGAGTTGAAACAAACGTTTTAAAGTCTGTTTAACTTATCTAACACTTTATTTGCATTAGACTTAAATGCGTCACCTTAATTCATCAGTAAATATTGGGATAGTAATATAGCATTCGTCTTAAAACATGAATTAGGAGTAGATCATGTATTAGAGTAAATGGTTAATTGACTTTATGGTTTAATATTTTGAAAGAGATAAATCAAGGCTGCATTATATCACCCCGGTTGTTCAATGATTGTTTGTGATCTGAGATACAATGTTGCGAAATCTAAGGTTATATAGTGATAGAAAATTGTAAAAGGAAAAGTATATGCGACAATGGTGCGAATCGTGGAATTCTTCTTTTAGGGTAATGTTTTCTCAGACGATGAAAGAGTTAAGAGATATATTGAACGGCTTGGGGTGATAGATAACAAAGTCATGGGGCACTAAAACATATTAACTTGATCCGGACAGTATCAAAATCTGCTAAGATGACAGTTCGCTATTACTGTGGTGCCTACTTTGATGTATGGGAGTGAAATGTGGACGCATTAACAGATTGAGGGAAGTTGAATAAATGGTGTAGAAATGAGTGCATTTAGAATAATACATGAAGTGACAATGTATGACCAAATACAGAATGAAGTGAGTAGAGGTGAATCTGAATTTGAAGCTGACGTATTAATTAAGATGAAAAAGAGCACCCTTTAATGATTTGGGCATGTGGAGGAAACGAATGAAAAACGACTAACAAAACAAATATACAGTGCAAATGTGAGTGAAGTGAGAGAAAAGCTTGTGAGAGGAAGACCAGAAAGTATGGTTGGATAAGTAAAATTATATTCTGATAGAAGGAAACGTAAAAAGTCAGAAATTGTAGAAGTTGTATGGATGTACAAGAGGCAAAGGATGTGTGTTGAGATAGGAAAGTATGACGGTGTGTCTTCTCTGCTGATCCCCACAGGAAAATGACTCTTTGGTGTATATATGTTTGTCACTAAACAGTCAGGTAATAATAAAAGGACAATTTACAAAAAGCGCCATTTAGAGAGTAAACTCTCCTCAGTGACGCTATAATTCTAAAAAAATATGTACCAGAACTTAGGAGCACTTAAAATTATAAATTTGTAAGACTCTTCAATATATACTTTGAAGAATTTTTTTAAGGGATATTTTTCCTACCCCATTTATCACTGAACATTGTGTAATCTATGACATCCCTTAACAAATGTTTATCATCCCCTCCGCACTTTGATATTGTCGTTAAGGGTAGTCCTGCTACACCTTGGTCGGTGCAACGAATCGGAGATCTTCTTTATGTCATAGGATTTTCTTACTAAATGATAATATTTTGGCAAACAATCTCTATTGAATGTAATCCTGAACCATTTTGTAAGGACTCAACGTCCAAACTCGAAATGATAACATATAAATGAACTATTTTTCTAATGCTCATCCACAAGATCAGATATTCTCACTGTGCCCACCAATACATACATGCCATAACACTATGCTTCTTTTGTGGTAGGCTGAGATAGAACATCTCAATGTCTTTCTATATATGTACACAATTCTTGCCCCATTCACATCGCTTCTATTTGCCGTATATGTTACTCATACATTTTCAAATCTTTCTGAACAATTTGCGAATGAGTTACTGACAAAAACAGTATTAAGTGCGCCATTGACTACACACAGCCATACAATGAAAAAGCTTAGAATTCAAATAAACTTTGATGTAAAGTAACAGCACCTTAACCATAAATATTTCTCTTAGAGAGAAGTGCCATGTAATAAATATTCATTAAAATTCAGCAAAAATATACCCACATATATATTTCATGAAACATCCGCACGATGCGACCGGAATATGCCTAAGTGAGAATCCCCTCTCGCTTTTCCAGGTTTCGCAATAAAAAAATAATAATCTTCATTAGTGTTTCGGGGCACGCGCTACGCCACTGGGCCGAAACGCAGGCCTCTTTACAGGGTGTGACGAAAGAGTTTTCTTGTTGGATTTGTTTTTTTAACTCACAAAAAAGAAAAACAACAAAAAAGTATATTTATTTCTTTAAAGCACTTTTTATTTTATGGATTTAATGTTAAGTATGTATATTTGTGTTAATATTTTCTTTGTTTGTTTTTTTTTTCTTTATATTGGACCTTTGATTACCTGAGCCTCGACCTATCCTCGACCTATCACAGTGGGTATTTTTTTTATTTACGATTTATGATGACCTTCGTGGCCTTGAAAATCGGTCGCTTAGACGCTAGTCTCCCAGCCCGGATGATACGGGTTCGATCTCAGTTCAAACAGAAATTTTTGAAAAAGGATTCCAGTTTGGTTAGTCGAAAAGTTTTGAAAGTGGAAATGAAAATACATTTTTTTTGGGGGGAAATCACTTTTATTGCTCAGTATAGTCTCCCATAAGATCAATACACTTGGTCCAACGATCTTCCAACTTTGTTGTCCCATCACGGAAGTGACTTTCTGGAAGGCCTGCAAAATACTCCTCTACGACGGCTATAATCTCTTCGTTTGATGAAAAATGCTTTCCACGAAGGAATTTTTTGAGGTGTGAGAACAGCCAGAAGTCAGAGGGAGCTAAATCTGGCGAATAGGGTGGATGCTGCAACAATTCGTACCCCAATTCACTGATTTTCGCGATGTTTTTTTGAGCTGTGTGAGCAGGTGCATTGTCTTGATGAAAAATGATTTTTTTCTTCTGCAAACCGGGTCTTTTTTCACCAATTTTTTCATCCAACTGGTCCAAAAGGTCACAATAATAATTAGAGTTGATTGTCTAACGAGTTTGGAGATAATCTATCAATAAAATTCCTTTTGCATCCCAAAAAACTGACGCTAATACCTTCTTGGCTGATTTCTGGACACGAACTTGCTACGGAGCCAAAGTGCCTGGTTCACACCACTCCTTATCCTCTTTCTTTTGATTCAGGATCATGGTGGTAGACCCAAGTCTCATCTATAGTGATGAATTGACGCAGAAAATCCTTTTTATCATTTCGAAATTGCTCCAAATGTTGCTCAGAAAGTCGCATTCGAACGTGTTTTTGTTGCATTGTTAGCAAATGCGGCACCCATTGTGCACACAGTTTTTTGAAACCCAAAACTTCAGCCAAAATATGCCATGTTGTTTCATGTGAGATGCCTATGGTGTCAGCTATCACATCCACAGTCGATCGATGATCTTGCGAAACCATATCCTGTATTTTCGCTATGATTTCTGGTGTTGATGCACTTTTTGGACGTCCTGAGCGTGGATCGTCTTCAACGCTTGTACGGCCACGCTTAAACTTCAAAACCCATCGGTGAACGGTTGGAAATGAAGGAGAAGACTCCTTTAATACTTTCACCATCTTTGCATGGATCTCAGTAGCCGATAAACCTTCCAAAACAAAGAATTTAATCACTGCACGATAATTGAATTTTTCCATTGTTAAAAAATACACTGACACGTCTACTTCAAATGGCTTGTAAACAAAGAATGAATTGACAAATCGAAATGAAATTTTGAGTACGTTCTTATGAAAGATGAAATATTAAAATGGCGTAGAAATTTTGGTTTTTCTACTGCTCCATAGATGTCGCTTTCAAAACTTTTTGACTAACCTATTATGTAGAATCAATTTGTAAAGGATCAACAAAACAAAAAAATAGTGCAAATGAGAGGAAAGGGAAGGGTAAAGAAACATCAAGGAAGTTATAGTTAAATTAAGTGAATGATATTTGAAAGAAGAACACATAGAAAGTCGTAAAAGTTGAATGAGAAGGTGTATGGATGTAGAAGATGTGAAGGATATATGTCGAGATAGGAAAGTGTGGGAGTCTGTCTGCCTACTACGAGATGGAAATGGGTTGATGATTTGTATGTATGATATGTTTCTTACAGAAGGATGTTATAAATGAAATTAAGAAAGAAGTCTCGAGTTCATTTAGCCATATTAACCCTTCCTTCCCTGTGATGTATAACTAGTACACATTGCTTCTAAAAACTTTAATATCTCTATAAATATAATAAATACTGGATTCAGATTTTAGGTATTCCTCCGTAATACATTTACGCATTGAATGAAAAAATAATATTAATAATAATTAGCACTTATCGGCCACATCAGAGATATTTTGTGAAAATCGGAAATAAATTCACCAATACAATCAAATGTGTGCCAGTGTGTGACGTAGGTATATTCATTCTAAAAAACCGCTATGGGTGAGGAGTGACGCTATTAACGCCTCACTCTCACTCGACTTTGGTATATGGGAATGCAAGAAATAGAATCTCAGTTCGCTCGCTTCATTCGCTTCAGTAGCTTTCGGGCAACCGTTTGAGGTGGTCGCTTCGTCCGTTTTGTGAACGTCGGCCGATGTTTTTTTTAATGTTTTCAGCAATTAAATTTTAATTATTATTACTTTTGACTTCAAATTTAGTTAATTTAAGCGATTGGCTATGAATATTCTTATTTTTCCGATTTTAAATCGCTCATTTTTACATGTGTATTGATGTGTATTGAATATACTCTACCAAAGAACCGCTGACGATCAAAACTCAAATTGTGATTTAAAGTTAGAAGAAGTTTGAAGAATGTAAAAAACATTGATATTAAAAAAATACTGGAGCCCTACATTTTGTACTCACTACACTACTGGGCCAGCATACTACTACAACATAAGGGTGCAGTAGGAAGGAGAGACACGCGTGGGAATTATGGTGTATATATATTTTTGAGCGTAGAGACAATATTGTAAAAGGAACCGAAAGGAAGAAGAAAATAAAATAATGTAATTGAAAATAATACAATAGAATGAAAGAAATGATCTTTGATTTTCTTGAGATATTTCTGTGTAATATTGGTGGCCTTCTTTTACCTAAATATTAGTAAATCAAACGTGTAACAACGACAAAACCGTACGATAACCTTTTCTTTTAAATAAATTAATACGCAAACAGATATTTAACGTAAGATATTTATTTCAAACGAGCTGAGAATTTCATGCACCATGTTCTGAATCTCACATGTTTAACAGTCATGATCCTTGCCTCTTAACGACCCTTCTGTTTCCTTCTGTTTTAAATTAATATCAATAAAATCTTTCAATAATCGAGTAAACGTTCTGCTACGCCTTAAAAATAAAAGATTCGTGTAAGTTGGATTCGAATTCAGTACTTATTTATTGTCGAAAAACCTCTCTTACCCACAGAACTTTAAAATACATAAATACATTCACGCCTTTTTACTGTAGAGGCATATAAAAAGTACAGAGCGCCAGATTTATCTATCTCAACATACAAAAGGGTCTTTCGAACTAAGCGGTTTTTTTAATTCTTGGATAAAACACAGATGACATCGTGAACTGGCCTGGATCTTGTGACATTTGATAACTGTAATATATGACATTTATAAAAATGAAGTGGTATAAAATACAACAACGGGTTGAAATTGTTGAATTATTTCATGTATTGTAATCTCCGAAAACGGTGATGTTAATTGGCCACCAAGATCATACGATCTGACACCCTTAGATTATTTTTTCTGGAGTTACGTGAAAAGCCAGGTCTATAAAAATGACTCCCAATCGATTCCTGAGCTGAAGGACGAAATTATTCGCGTTATTGGTGAGTTTGAAACGCAATTATGCCAAAACGTCATAGGATTTTTTGACAAAAGAGTGGACATCTGTAGAGCTGCAAAGGGTGGACATTCGGCGGATATTGTTTTTTTTTTGTTTAAATGTCATACATTATACTTCAATGACCAATAAAAAGGTTTTTGCAATCAAATTCAACAACTTAAAAAACCGCACAATTTTAAATACCCTTTATTATATATTTAGCCACTTCTACATGTATACATATTCAAAATGTCAATCACTTGGTCCAACCATACTTTCTTTGGTCTTCCTCCAGCACATTTACCACTTAAATTCGTACGTCGTATTTATTTGAATATTCTATCTTCATTCATTCGTTTTACACCCTCATACCATTTTATGTTATTAAATTCATACGTACCACCAAACCATTTTCTTGTAGTGATAGGCAGAAAAGACAGAGCACCACTATTTCCTATTTCGACACACGTATTTCACGAGTCTATACACACACCTTCTCATAGAGCTCCTACGATTTAAATTTGTTTTTCAATTCCTAATTTCACAGGATCATACTTTTGATCAAACCACACTTTTCTTAGTTTTCTTCTACCACGATTACCTCTCAAATTTGTACTACAAATTCGTTATATTAGTTATTATTCATTTATTCATTCTATATGCCCAAATCATTTCAGGGCACTTCTAGCAAAACATTTTTAACATTTACTTTTTCTACAAGACGCTTTTCAAAAACATTCAAAATTATTATGCAAAACAATACCAGTTTGCATAAAAAATAATGCTTTTTATCACCCTCGATGGGGGATACTACCTCTAGGTATTTATTTGTTTATGTGATTTCAACTATCGGTAACAATGCTGGAAGTATTTTCTGTCAGCATTTGCAGCACGTTCTCCCCGAAATATCCTGCAATACATTATTTTTGGATTGTTGATTTTGGGTTCATTCAGTCATCACTCTCGTTTAATTTTTTAGTCCAGCCCGTTAAATCATGATTCGTCAAAATGACATCCAAAGTGAAGTTTTTCGACTGCCTTCTTATCAAAAAAATAATATGCAACTTCTTCCAATCCACTTGGATATATTCGATCAAGTACATTAAAAAAAATCCAAGATTAATCCCAAGAATCCCCCATGGAAACATTTCTACAGTTATAATTGTCATAATTTTTTGGTCAACTGTAATTTTTCGGCGCATTTATTCCGCGAACTTTTAATTGTAATATTAGGTTTATTGCTTGTCTTCCTAATTTTTTTTTGATCATTTTAAATCCAACTTGTAGAGAAATATACTTTTAATTTGTTTAATCAAACACTATTTATTCATTCCATTCTATATCGGTATAACCCTAACAGTTGCAAGATTTTCACCTCATCGTCAGGAAAGTACAAAGACTCATGTCTGTGCTCTCCTGATGATGAGGTAAAAACCTTAAGACCGGCAGAGCCGTTTTATGAAGTGGAATAAAGAGTGTTTGACTACAATAATTACAGTGTATATAGCTTCACAGAGTTAATGCCTGAACTACAAATAATAAACTCGTATTATAACACCTTTATTTTCACTGACTTTTAAAATTTATTTTTTGCAAAAAAAATCGTTTGTTGAAAATATTTCTTATAAGCAGACGTTTGTGTTAATGTAATAAATATCTTTCGATTTTACTGCAGACATATGTAAATGACTACGAATTTACATACAGTGTATTCTAAAAATGATAGTCAAGCTCGTGTGAATTGTGGGATAAAATATTCCTACGGATTTAAGGAGATATAAAAGTAAGCCGTGTATATTGTTTTCTAGAATTCCTTTCAATCAAATCCACTTGTCATTATTACAGCTTATTTTATTGTAGGGAAAATTCATTTTACCAATAACCATAGCATACATTTTTTTCATGGGTCGTAACTCTTTAAGTATTAAAAATTATGTACGCACCCGTTTGTATATATAAATATGTATATAATCGGAAAAAAATATTGCAGAAACCAAATCAATTGCAAACCCTCTTGTTGATTGATTAACTTTTGGTGTGGCTGAAAAATATTAATGTCATCGTTCATTATTTTATTTTTAATTAACACTTTTATTGCATATAGTATACAATCTAGTGGGCTTATTTCCAGGCAGCAATCTCTTCCAGCACATCAGACAAAAGTAAATGAAGCAAGTTACATGGTTGCATAAATCATTCAATTGACTATCCATCCCCACATAAATACATACGTGAGCAAATGCCCACGAACCCCACAAAGACGGACAATCACCCGAACATTATTTTTCATATAAAGTGAGATATCATCAATCAAAATAAATAGAAGTGATAGTGGAGATGAAAGGAAAAGAAAAATCGGGTTTTGAATTATGTTTGTTTTTAATGTACTAAAAAACTCTGATATTAAGAACGTAAGCCCTCGTACACGGAATGACCTTGTTGAATGAATTTTATGATGTAGATTACTTTCATATTTTGGTGAATAAATTGGGGATTTAGCTCATTAATTAACTTTGTAGACATTTCACGGAAAAGCATGGATTGATATTTTATTTTAATTTATTTTACACATGACAAGAAATATACATAATTTGCGATAAAAAGCAACAGGTAATTTAATTCAGACACAACATTTTAATTGATCTGGGTTTGTTGCCTTTCATTTGTCGTGTCCCCAGTAAACTAGGCTTTACCTGTATCTTACTGAGTACATGTAGTATAAAAAAATAAATCGATACTTCTTTCCGATTTTGGATTATGTAAAACTACGTTGCACATTCTCATCAATCTGAAAAAATTACATATAAACTATATTTTTTTGAACGTTTATAAATTGAATTCTTACATTTGGTTTTTTATACTATTTGATTGGGTTAAGTCTGTATCAAATATAAAATAAAATCAAATCAAATGAAAAAAATAACAGTTTTTTTTTTAAATGATAGTTCATTTGTAAGCTTCGTGTAGCAGATTTTTTATATAAATAAAAACAAAAATATCGTGTACTTTTTCTTATGACCAATGATTTATGTAACCTTTAAAATCAACAATTTACTTAGTGAATTTCAAAGAGAGACCAAAATAAAAAAAAAACCTTTTTCTTAGAACACAAAAAGAAACAACCTATAAACATGATATTTAAGTTTGAATATCCGGCGTAGGTGTTTACAAACATTTCAATTTTGCGAATATTTAGTTTCACGCTACCTTACTTACTACATATTTCTTATTCCGCAAAATTTGAGAAGTTTATTTTTTGGCAGTTTCTTTTCACTTCCAAACACTAGTTTTACATTCAGCATGCAAAAACTTTTATTCCCCCAATGATTGAATTTCTTACTTTGCCTTTCGAACTAACAACCCTTTCCTGACGCGTTCATAAATAAATTAAACATCGAAAGTAAAATAACGTATTCCTGTCGAACCCTTGACAACACGTTTGACATTGTTTAAGAAAAGTTAAGACGTCAAAGTTATTTTAACACAGATAAACCCGGAACGCTTTTTTTATAGTATACTATATCTATAAATTACTTTTGAAAACTTTTTTAGAATCGAGAAAAATCTTTGACTCCGTTACATTATTAAATATGATTGGCTTATGTTTTAACAGCCTGGAACGAACTCAGCTTGTTAGACTAAACGTAGGCCCTTACGGTAAAATAGTTTTGTCTACAATGTCATCACTATAACTAATTATATGTATCTTCTCCTCCCTGGCTCCATCCCAACTCACTGTCTGCGAAGACTGTTGGGGTCAGCTCTCCTCGTCCTCAGGTTGTATGCTCTTCTGTCCCGGACTACGTCCACCAGACCGTGTCTCTGCATCAGGTTATCTTTTTGCCCCACCCATGAATTATTTGGTTTTCCTCTGGTTTTTATTCGAGGAAGATCCATGGAGATTCCCTGGTTCACAATGTGATCGGGTGCTCTGCGTCCAACGTGCCCGTACCATCTCAATCGCCTCTCCTCCATCTTACTGTTGATGTCTTTAACACCTAGGCTTCCACAAATGCGTGAGCTTTTTGTTTTGTCTCTTAGGGTATATACTATATAGGGTTATAACTAATTATATGTATAACTCCTTCATAATGTAGATAATACAGTCTCTCTTAGAGTTATAACTAATTATATGTATAACTCCTGCATAATGTAGATAATACAGTCACTTTGGACGTTCTATGGAATACTTACAAGAGTAAAGTGAAGTTGTTGTTCTTGCTGAAATTAATTGAGTTTGGTTTTATACCAATCCTTGACTACAGCGCGATCTCATTAATAAATAAAACGTTTATCTTCCGACCATAGGTTTCAACATCAATTCAGAGTCCAAGTGAAGAGATTTAGTCTAGTTTATCATATAACCCATTTAATATATTTCTAGCAGACATCAAAAATGTCCGCCAGGTTGTATGGTACACATTATTTATGAGTAACATGACAAAGAAGGAACTGCTCTAAAGAATTCTTATTTTGGTTGTGACACCCCTGAGTGTCAACAAAATAGTAGTAGCGACAACGCATTTAACATTCGATATCACGGAAGAAGGGAAATGACTCGTAATGCATTAAATATATCTATGAAGTGGCTTAAAATTTGAAATTCAAAAAGCTTAACAAGTTGAAGTCACTAGTTAAAGCCACTTGATGGAAGTAATCAATCGATCCGATGAGGAATCGATGTAAGGTTTAATGGAGATCTCTTGCAAAATTATTGGCCGATAACCATCGCAGTACTAGAAAATATTATCTCCGAATCGATCCAGATGCCCGCAAAAATTACAACAGGGTAATTTTCCAGCCTTAGTATCAAATTCAGTATTGTACGCTTAAACCACTAGCTTAGTGTGCGGTACTAAATATTTTGTAACCGCTTACAGAGCTGGCGATACAAATTTAGGTTATACTCTTTTGGTTGGTTAAAAGACTTCGCATATTAACCGTTGAGGTTACCTTAGGCAATTACGTTATAAATAAATAAAAAAAAATGATTAGTTAATTTGGATTAACTATATTTTTGGAAGCTGACGTTTTACATCATTTCGAGAATAAAACAGTATAATATTTTTTCAGTCGTATTAATAAATTAATTCACCGTTCTAAAATATGTATTGAATTATATATAGCATGGCTATATTGAAAATGATTTTTCTTTAATGTCAATTGGCCAGAAACTTAGACCTTACTTAATTAATTACTTATATTAATATTATTATAATTATTGTGTGATATTTTTCGTCATCATTAATCAAGAATAGTCTAACCACTTATAATTTGTTAAATCCATTGTAGCCGTCTTTCATCTTAGGTATAGTATACCACTTTATTAATCAGGGACCTCGTGATATCAGGCTTTCTCTAAATAGTGAGTTACTAACACTCCTAACTCCGCTTTATTTCAACAGTGCATTCAACTCCGTCGATTTAGAGTTGCTACTAGGGTACATGAAACAGTTAAATATTTCAAATGTCGTTCAAGAGTTATTTGCATGGATGCAAGCAACGGGTAAAGTTGTTCAATAAACTATGTAATTAATTCCTTCTTACTGTAGGTGTTCCTTAGGGGAAAATAGTTTCCCCCCTTCTCTTTTCCATTTTCCTAAATTCAATTCCACAACTGCTGAAATGCAAGTACCACTTGTATGCGCAAGATCCATAAGCATTCACTTGTTTCTTCTCTAGAGATTTATCTTTTGCTGCGGATCTTATGAATCACGATAAAAGCGGTATCACACAGTGTAATAGAGAGAACAAGGTTTGTTCGTTAATCCTCATAAAACACTAACTATAATCATAGTGACTTATCGTCTTCTTTTAAGGACTGTTAATTCAATTATTCCATCTCTAGTTTGGCTGCGTGGTCCTGTATTCTTTCAAAATGTTAAGGATCTGGGAACCTTTGTCGATGGATTGTAGAGTTTGCGCAATCATATTTCAGAGACAAGCCCTAACGGAACACACTTTTTATCAGCAGATTGCGCATTTTTCTCCCTATCCAAAGCAGAATCTTGGCAAACCAATGTATCATCTAGCCCTAAATTAACTAAAATAATGTATGTTATATCAGTGTTAGTAACGAATCGTTGCATAGACTAGAGAGGTCAAAAAATGTATGTGTTTGGTCCATTTTTCATTGAAAAAATGTGATCAAATATCGAAACATCGTTTTGGAGTCCAATAGCCTAAAATGGAACAGCAAAGACATATTAAATTTCTAAAAACCCCTTTTTGTAGTGTCTTAGTATCTGCGTGAATAGTACATTTCTTTTTCTGAGCATGAACTGACCCTCTGAATTGGTAACGCCATCAACTCGGCTTAACTATAAAATAATCTTCCTGACACGATCAGATATGCTTCATTCTTATGGGTATATAACAGAGATGGCCAACTGGACGATCGCAAAAGATTTTCTGTCGATCGCGGCCTTCTTTGTAACTCACAATAGCGTGCGATATTTCCAAATTTCATCACGTGCACGAACTAGTCAATTAGTTATCGTTTTTTAATATATAGATATGTCTACTTCGGGAACTTCACCAGAATTTCCTGTAAAGGTGGGGGTACATCAAGGATCGGTACTCAGTCCGTTACTGTTCATCTTAGTCATGGACTATTTGACTAACCAGGAAATGAACAGTCTCCTAAAGATCCTACTATTTGCAGACGATATCGTATTAATAAGTGAAAAACATAAATACCTGCAAAATAGTCTGGAAAGGTGGAGAATAATCTTGGAGGGAAATGGATTGAGACTAAGCAGAAAGAAAACAGAGTATCTGTACCTACCATTCGAGAACACAAATGCTATCACTCCCGTAATGCAAATGGATGGAGAAACATTACCGAATTGTGACTCCTTTAAGTATCTTGGGTCACTCATCCATGGCGATGGAGGATGTCTGGCAGATGTAACACATAGAATTAGTGTGGGATGGATGAAGTTTAGATCAATGACGGGAGTTCTATGTGATCCAAAAATGCCAGTAAAGTTTAAAGGAAAAGTATACCAAACGATTGTCAGACCCACACTACTCTATGGCTACGAATGCTGGACGATGTATAACTCTTACTCTAGGCAACTGGAAACTGCTGAAATGCGCATGCTAAGATGGCAAGCTGGTGTGTCCCTAAGAGACAAAATAAAAAGCTCACGCATTCCTGGAAGCCTAGGTGTTACAGACATCAACAGCAAGATGGAGAAGAGGTGATTGATATGGTATGGGCACGTTGGACGCAGAGCACCCGATCACATTGTGAACCAGGCAATCTCCATGGATCTTCCTCGAATAACAACCAGAGGAAGACCAAAAAATTCGTGGGGGGTGCAAATAGATAACCTGATGCAGAGGCACGGCCTGGGGGACGTAGTCCGGGACCGAAGAGCATACAACCTGAGGACGAGGAGAGCTGACCCTAACAGTCTTTGCAGACAGTGAGTTGGGATGGAGCCAGGTAGAAGAAGATATAGATATGTCTACTACAAATGAATGTTTTTATGCTATTTCAGTTTTCTTTTCCTTAATATTTCTTTCAGCGAAGTGAATTCCCCTCATTCGCATTAGTTATCTTTAAATTATTTATAACTTTTTTTTAACCTGTGTGTTATGCGCAAATATGTTAAATCTCGCGAATTTGATTGGAAGATCGTGACTTTTTTTAAACGTTAAAAGTCGATCGTGGCATTAAATAATTGGCCACCCCTGGTTTATGAGAATAAACTAAAGAAGCATTATTTACTTCTGAAATTCCTTCGCCTTAACCCTTTAACGGGCATAAGCAGAAATCGGTCGCATATGCGACCACCCTTATGGTTGTACTTATAAGGATTCATTATCTTAATGAAATGTTTTTAAGTAACACTAATGTCAAATTGGCAAATGTAGTGGACGGGTAGAGGTCTTATTTAAGACGGATCGTCGTGAAGTTAGATGCATGTTCATTAGCAACGATCTAAACATCCGGTCAATTAATTGTCAAAAATGTAAATAGGTATTATAAGTAAATCACCATTAATTATATCTCATATAAGAATTTTATTTCCTAATACAACCTAAACTTAGATATTATTACCTAAATATTCATTGGTCACTTTTACGACCACTGACATGACTCATGAAATGGGCACATGTCTCATATGCGATCGCCTCATTTCCAAAAAAAAAATATTTTTAAAACACATTTTCGAATAAATAACGTTGATTTGATACATATAATAATGATTTATTCAACAAAAAATCTCAATATCTCAAAAATAAAAATTTGCCCTATAAAGGATTAGGTCTCAAATAATTAATATTGTCATAGCAAACTTATTTTTCCTTTAGATTTATCGATAATTTAAATGCATATTAGTTGTTAACAAATATTGTTTTCAAACACAATTTTCAAGATACGGTATTGGATACAAATAATAATTATGGAAAAAGTTGTGTAATTGAAATAAATTACTTAGATGTAATTAATTCGCCTAATACATTAGGCAATGAACAGACTGGAAGCATTTGAAATGTGGTTGCATCGTCGAATGCTCAAAATTCCCTGGACAGACATGGTGACAAATACCTAAGTCCTTAGGCGAGCTAGAGCTGACAGGGAGTTGTTGTCCACTATAAAAGTTAGAAAGATTTCATATCTGGGTCACGTGCTGCGTGGAGAGAAGTACCACTTGCTCCAGCTTATATTGAAGGGGAAAATCGAGGGACACCGGGGGCCCGGAAGAAGACAGATGTCCTGGCTGCGGAATGTGAGGGAGTGGACCGGCATCCGGAGTGTAGAGGAGCTGTTCCGGGCGGCTCAGGACCGAGACGGATTCGCCGAAGTGATCGCCAACGTTGGGGGGACCCGACAGGGCACTTAGAAGAAGAAGAAGAATACATTTGCACGGCAGTGTTCAATACGTAAACTATAATAAGAGGTATTTAAACGAGATTTTTTGCTATTTTACTTTCTTGTACTTTTCATTCCTTTTTTTTTATTGCATTTCAACATACTTTTTTATTGCATTTGAACATACTTTTTGCTAACGAAAAAAAGGTTAAGTAAATCTTTTACAAAATGTGTTACAAATGAATACATTAATTCCGCATATTATGTATTTTGTTATTTGTTTAAAGAAATGCTTTTTATTCCACTTTTTACAACGGTATAACTCTACCGGTTTTCATATAACTGTTTTCAAGGTTTTCACTTCATCACTAGAGGAGCACAAACAAGACTGTTTTACTAAACAAATAACAATGTGTTTAAACCTCTTTATGTTAATTTCTTAACTATAAAAAAATTATTATGTATTTAGTTTTGTAATTTTTGCGAGATGAAAAACATAATTGAATAAATA
The DNA here is from genome assembly GCA_949825065.1 of Odontocerum albicorne. Classification (NCBI taxonomy): domain Eukaryota; kingdom Metazoa; phylum Arthropoda; class Insecta; order Trichoptera; family Odontoceridae; genus Odontocerum; species Odontocerum albicorne. The sequence continues at coordinate 7,556,098 of OX463856.1, forward strand.
CTGAACGTAACACCTAGGAAACTAACCCGAAAATACGATTTATTTCCAAGAAAAGTAATTTAGTGCGGGTCTCAACTTGAAGAGCTTTTGCAAAGCAGGTACATCGCTACAACCGCACGCAAAGTAGCTTACAATGTTCAAGATTATTATATGTTTTGATAGCAAACAGTTATTGTGATCAAAGACATACCATAGTTGGCTCCAAGCCAAACTTTTTGACATATTTTCAAAGACTGTTTAAATGAAGTGGAGACCGTACGATATTAGTTTTTTTTATATTTTATTTCATTTTATTATGTTGTCTTACACCTCTGTTGTTTACAGTAAACTTGGTGGTTGTAGTGCTTTGTGGCGATCTCTTTCAACCAACCAGAAAGTCATTGAAGATGCTTAAAATTAATATCTTACTGGAACCCTTGTTTGAAAAATCTGGGTACTAAAAATAATCCAATCAGTAATAATCGAGTATGTACAGAGGCGTTTAATCAAGTAAGTCACAGTGGTTTATAACTTTAAACAAAAACAAATCAAATTACCTTTAAATAAACAAACGTCTTTCTCTTATACTCTTCAGTCAATATTTGTTATTTCTCGTTTTAACTCAGGTATTGTATACCAAACCAAAAAAAAATATTTTTTTTAAATAAAAAATAATAGAAACTGAACGCCAAAGCTTAAAGTTTAATTACACAGATACGTTTTTACTTTTAAAAAAATAATTTTTAAAATTTCAGTATGAACCTAACTTAACTTCAGAAATGAAGGTTTAAGAGGGTCAAACAATCGTGTTCTCTAGGGCCTAACTTTCTAAAATTCCCTTCTGAAATATTCCTCATGGAACATCCCTACAAAACTCATGTGCCGTAAGTTGTTTTACTTTTTTGATTTTTCTACCCTTTCTCAAAGTAAAACATTAGTGGACAATGTATATGTGAAAAAATGAATACATTTATCCATATATTTACGATTCTTTTTAAAGAGATACCTTTTTTATGATGTAGGGACATAAATATTTTTATTAGTCGTGCGTATGAAATTTATTGTTTCAACAAAATATTGTAGTTTTATTTTCTGTGTAAGATTTATGATGCAATATTTTTAATAAACTTTTGTTGGATATGATACAATCAAATGGGTCATTGTCATTTTGGTAAACTACTTGTACCAATCTGGATGGAATTAAATATAGGTTAAATATTAAAGAAATAGCTTTAAATCCATGTTTTTATTCTATTGACTATAAAGTTGTAAAATTTAACTTATAAAGTTAAATTCAAAACACAAAATACATCAAATAATCATTGTTGGAGCTTTTTAATAGTTCCAAATTTTATCTCTAGTGTTGTAGAACGCTTGTTATTCTTGATCATAACCTTAATTTGGTCATCAACAGTGGTTATTCTAGAGTGGAAATTATCTTCAAGTGTCAAATTAGCATGATGGATTTTTTTAAACCACATTTAACGTACGATGGCTGATTGCATCGTCGCCATGTACTGTACATTTGTTTGTTTGAGTATTTCCATTCAAAATATCGCCTCTTACTTTGTGGAACTCCATATTAGAAAACACTTAACAATGAATTATGTTGTTATTTCACTAATAACATAAATTCCCGCTACACGTGCTATCCTGAAGCTCTTTTCATACGCATTGAACCTGAAAAAAGTCTCGGAATAGAAAGTAGAAACATGTGTAGGGTTATTCATGTAATATTGGAATAATATCAAAACTCATATTCATGACGATGTATAAATTTTCATCATTCAAATTAACACATTTTATCTAAATTTCTATTCACGATGAAATACTCGTATAATACAAACGTTTTTAAATTATTGAAATCAGTAGATTTCATCAATTGAAATTTTTATGACATAAATTCATCAAAACTCATCATCAAAATGACATGAAATGTCATAATTACATAAATTCATCAAAACTCATCGTCATTTTATGAAAAGTAGTCATCTTCATCATAAACTAAAAACATTTTAAAATTCTTGCTTGATTTTAACACATTTCGTCAAAATTCATAGCCATGCGATCTTAAATGTCTCGATAATCATCATTAAAATTAATACTTTTAATCGTAATTCATATGCGTGATTACATAACGTATATATACGAGTATATACATTAATAATTGAAAGAAATATACATATATAACAAATATAAATATTCATGATGACAAATAATTTATCAAAATTCAAATTAACATGAATATATTTTCTAAAAATCATGTTCGTTTAATTTATTTAAATTAATCGTTTAAATTAAATAATTTAAATAAATCTCACGTGTTATCCAAATTTATGTTCATAATTATACTTAAAATTAACACATTTGATCAATCACAATATTCATAATTAAAATTAATACGTTTGATCACAATTCATATTCCTGATGATATACGAGTATTTGTATTTGTATTAAAATTCATGATTGATATTAACAGATTTCATCAAAATTCATATTAATTTTCCCAATAAAGATAATGCTAGAAAATACTACGAAAACCTAAATTTAATGAAAGAATAAACTCGGAAATAGATAAAGGATACATGTTAACCGAATTGTAGAGCCTTCTAATATATCCTTTTCCTAAGGGTTTGAATTATCTCTTTTCGATAATATTACACTGAAACCGGCCATATTTCATTTCAGACATTTTGAAAAAGGTCGATAATGAACGAATTCTTCCTGAATACCCTATCCTTACAAAGCAATTCTTGATTTCGAAAAACTTCTTTAGTATCAAAAAGGTTGAATTTATACTGAGATTTGAAAGATTTTTTGGTTTCTTCAAAGTTCACCCTTTGCCTAGGGTCCATCGGTGATTTTGTTTTTTTGAATTTTGACTTGACAACCAAACGGTTTATTTATTATCCTTCGAGGAAGGTTTTAATTAATGAATTGCTAAGGGATGGGACCCCTAATTAATCAAGCAAATATTATGTTTTGACTTCTGGATAATAGCCTCTGAGAAGAAAATGAAATATTGATATTTTTTAAAACGAAAAAAATAATAATAAAACTGTATTATTTGCTTCAAATAATCTAAATGTCAGCTGTCTGATAAAAATATATATTTCGAGTTAAAATACTCAGGAAAAAAAACTTACTTTCAAAATTTCATGTTATCTGTACCATATGTTTTACTAATTCTCTATTTAAAACATTTTTTGTCTCGAACCTAGAAATATATTAAACTAGATCTTAACATTACGAGTATAAATAATCAGGTCTATTTTAAGTACTCGTTATAGTCCTAAGCCTGTTTTCCATTTTTACAATAATTTCTAGACTTCACCCTTATACCCCTTCCCTTTATTATCCACTAACCTCTTTATATAACTACTGGTGCTCATAAGATAATATATTTTAAACATTTTATTTACTTTCACATCACCTGACAAAGGAGACATGTGTATTTGAAACCGGCAGTGAACTAAACAATTAAAACAGTGGCACTGAATAGAGAGTAAAATAGTGTTGAATTTATTTCATTATAAAAACGTTTATCCTTAATAAAAACATTTAGTTTGTAGCTTACTGGAGGAAGAGCACGCTGAAAAATGTTTCATCGTCGAATTTGAAATACCAACATACTTGAAAAATCAGTTATCGTTACATCTTAGATCTTTGCGAATGCTCAAATCATTGCTTTTAGACGACTAGCTCCATTACTTGCATAATATTTATCCTTAATCTTACGAATCTTTTTTTAGCATTATCATTGGGAATGCTCAAATCATTGCTTTTAGACGACTAGTTCAATTGCTTGCATAATATTTATCCTTAATCTTAAGAATCTTTTTTAGCATTATCATTGCGATTGCTCAAATCATTGCTTTTAGACGACTAGCTCCATTGCTTGCATAATATTTATCCTTAATCTTAAGAATCTTTTTTTAGTATTATCATTGCGAATGCTCAAATCATTGTTTCTAGACGACTAGCTCCATTACTTGCATAATATTTATCCTTTATCTTAAGAATCTTTTTTTAGCCTTATCAACATGCTAGTTATTTTTCTAATCGACATTGTCAGGACTATATTTGATAAATTGCATACCTCACGACCTCGAAATTGTTAATTCGCGACATATCATAATTTATGAAACTTGTGGTGTCGAGACCATGTGGTTGCCTTGAAAACAGGAAGATTAAAATATTATGAAATACTTGAATATTTTAAAATACTAAGACAATAAAATAAAGGTAGCTACCCGGGCAGTCAAGTACATTTTTATTCGATGACAACATTGTCGAGTATGATTTTTGTCGAGGTTGGCACCACTTGTTTTGCTATTTCCTTGCTATGGGGAGTGCGGCGCTGGCATCTTTTCTTTCCGTTCGGAACCTGGCCGGGTGCTGACGTGCTGAGACGGCGGCCTTCCTCTTCTATCACAGAACGTCAGAACGCCATCTTTAATTATGGGTGAATATTATTCCTTTTTATATTAATGTTGGATTTCGTCGCCACGCTAAAAACCCACCGAGTAAAGTAATTTCAAATTGTTATTGAAATCTCCCTTGCTAAATACAACACAGTCTTCCTAGCCAATTTTAAACTTTTTTTCTTGACCTTCGTCAAGTTTTTTTATATATCTTTTTTTCTTTTTTCTTTTTTTTATATAATAAACTGTTTCATTCCAAATTATACTTGTTTAATTGTGTCGCCTGTCCCTGCGAGAGTTGAGAGAGAGTTATTCAGAGTCAAAGGAACCCAACAAACCCCTGAGATCTAAAGAGTTCCTGCCTCTTTAAGAAACCGGCTGACCTGAACGGGAGTGCCACACCTCATTTGATGGTAATGTGTTATAACTAATTTATGTATTGAAATGTGAACAACCTAATATTGTTTTTAAATAGGAAAGAGGTGTGACATATTGACGCCCGAACGTGCGGCGTATTTTACTCTGGTATTTCTGATCTCTCGTTGGACAAGGTTTTTATTTATAATTTGTTTTGTGTGTTTTAAATAATAATTTGTTTACAGGAAAGTGTTTTATATGTATTTTTTTTTGTGTGCGCCGTTTGTTTTTGCTGTTCGCGACCGCGTGGCCATCTTGTTGTCGCGTGCATACGGGCTCCGAGTTGGAAAGGCCGTTTTTCGAGTATTTTTGGAATAGATTTTAGTTAACTTTTTCTAAATATTTTCTTGTAAAGAGTTGTGTGTTCCTTATTTAATTCGATTTAAAAAGTTATTTTGTTTGGAGATTTGAACCATGCTTCTCCCGCGTTTGTTTTCGCTGTTCGCGACCGCGTGGTCATCTTGTTGTCGCGTGCATACGGGCTCCGAGTTGGAAAGGCCGTTTTTCGAGTCTTTTTGGAATAGATTTTAGTTAACTTTTTCTAAATATTTTCTTGTAACGAGTTGTGTGTTCCTTATTTAATTCGATTTAAAAAGTTATTTTGTTTGGAGATTTGAACCATGCTTCTCCCGCGTTTGTTTTCGCTGTTCGCGACCGCGTGGCCATCTTGTTGTCGCGTGCATACGGGCTCCGAGTTGGAAAGGCCGTTTTTCGAGTCTTTTTGGAATACATTTTAGTTAACTTTTTCTAAATATTAGGTCCTTACATATGAAATTGGCGTTTTGTTTGGGAGGAACATAAAGTTGATTTTTTTTTAATATAATATATTTATTTAATCAAAGTATGTACCATTGCTATCTATGCACTTTTGCCATCTCATAGGTAGTTCATCGATCCCTTTACTAAAAAAACCATTCGGACGGGAATCAATAAAATCTTTGAAGTCGGTTTGGACTGCCCCATCGGAGTTGAATTTTTTCCCTTGCAAGAAGTTATCCAAATTTCGAAAAAAATAGTAATCTGTCGGGGCAAGGTCCGGAGAGTACGGTGGATGTCTTAGACATTCCAATTGAAGCTCTTCTAATTTGGTAGCCGTCTGTTGTGCAGTGTGTGGTCTAGCGTTATCATGAAGCAGCAGTGGCCTAGAGCGATTAACCAGCCTCGGTTGTTTAGCAGCTAGCTTTTCCATCATGGTTTGCAGTTGCTGACAATAGACATCTGCCGTAATCGTCTGGCCAGATTTAAGAAAGCTGTAGTGAACGACACCAGCATTAGTCCACCAAACGCTCACAAGTAACTTTTTTGGAGTCAATTTTCGCTTGGGGCATGGTTTGGCTGGTTCGGCAGGGTTCAGCCATTGCGATGAGCGCTTCCGATTATCATACAGGATCCACTTTTCATCACAGGTAATGATTCGATTCAAAATCCCTTCATTATTGTGCCGGTTGAGTAATGCAACGCAGCAGTCAACGCGCGTTTGTTGATTTGCTTCACTCAATTCGTGAGGTACCCACCTTTCAAGCTTTTTCACCTTCCCAATTTGCTTCAAGTGGATTAAAACAGTTTTATCACTAACACCGCAGCCTGCAGCTAACTCGGACGTGGTTTGCGATGGATCCGCTTCCACAATAGCCTTCAATTCTTCATTATCAACTTTGGTCTCCGGCCGTCCACGGGGCTTTTTCTGCAGGTCGAAATTTCCAGAACGAAAACGTTGGAACCAAAAACGCACTGTGTTTTCTTTTGCGGCACCGTCGCCATACACATCATTAATCCTTCGAGCCGTTTCTGCAGCACTGGTGCCACGGTGGAACTCGTACTCGTAAATAACGCGATATTTCAAGTTTTCCATTTTGTAAACTGAGTGACGCAAAGAAAAAAAACAATTGAGGAAAAAATAAATGAATTATAATTTTCGAAACACAAATACTTGAGTAAATAGCTGTATAAATTTGAATTTGGAATTCCTAACCAAAGAGAAGATATTTGAGATCAAAGTTGCCAGTACGGCAAAACGCCAATTTCATATGTAAGGACCTAATATTTTCTTGTAAAGAGTTGTGTGTTCCTTATTTAATTCGATTTAAAAAGTTATTATGTTTGGAGATTTGAACCATGCTTCTCCCGCGTTTATTTTTACTGTTCGTCATCACGTGGCCATTTTTTTTTGTTCTCACGTGTATACGGGCTTCATTTTGGTTAAACTGTTTTAAAGTTGTTTATTAACGAATCGTGAATAGAATTTTAGTTAATCCAGGGAAGAAAAAGAATAGATTTTCTAGTTAACGTTCGCTAAAATATTTCGTTGTCAAGAGAATTGTGTTCTGATTTATTTGAGACCAATCTCATATTAAGAGAGTTCGTGGGTAGGCAAAGCGCATGAAACGCCTATCTTTCGTGAAATAATTCGCTGTTCAGTTGGCCCAGTTTTTCGGGTTTTCTTTCAAGGATTAATCATTTCTTGGTGCTCGGTTTGTCGAAATATGGAGAATTTCAACGGTTTAATATTACAAAGAAGTGGAAGTTTCGCTTAAGTTAGATTCCTCTTTTACTTAAAAAGATTCCGTTGGAGCAAGTTATTTTTGGTTTCGATCTTGGTTCAATGGCCGAATCATGCATTGAATAGTTTCTTTCAGTAGTGGATCTATGAAGGATATAGTATTGTATAGAGATTGGCCTCGTGCCTCGCGGTAGATTGTAAACACGATGTAGGAAGTTTGTTGTTTGTAAATTTGAACTGCGTTGCTAAGAGAAATCTTGCTTGTTTAACAGAACGATCGAGTTAGAAGTGTTGTTTTTGTTTGTGAGGTCTTGATTGCTTTGGTGGAGCCCTGTTTTATTGTTTTATTGTTGTGGTAGATGGCTAGGCAAAGTGTTATATGCGTATAACTTTCGTAAAAATTATTCCAATCGAGTAAATGATCCGGTTTACGAATTTTGTTTAAGAATAAATAATAATTATTATCTCAGTGGTCAGTTTGTGATTTTGCGAATTGTGGTAGAACGAAAAGGAGATAAAAGATAGGAATTCAATGTTAAGAAAATTTAAATCAATGAATAAAAGTTGCGTTAAATCAAACACCGGGAAGATAGACGCCATTTTGTTTTGCAGGTAGATATACTGCACGAATTTTTACCCCTCGAGGAAATAGATTCGCATGGTATCGTGTTTGAAATGGATTAAATTAATAAAATAACACAGGAAGTGAGTGGCCATTGAATGCCTATAATTAAATAGTGCTGACTTTCGTAGAATATTCCAGTTGAACAAGAATTGGTTCCTGGTTATTTGAGATCAATCTCACCTTGAAAGAAGGTATCTTCCGTAAATAATGTTTCAATCGCGCTAGTGATCCGGTTTACGGATTTGGTTTAGGAATAATTAATAGTTAAAATCGCAGTGTTCGGTTCAGTAATTTTCAAAGTCAAGGGCAAAAGGAGGAATTGCGTAGTAATTAAGGATAGTTTATTTTGTTATCGGTGCAGCGGGTTAAGCAGTAAATATTGTAAAAAAAAAAAAAAAGCGGAATTGAAGATGGTTAGGGTTGTAAAGTGAGCCTTGATCAAGAGGACGGTTTAGTTTGTTTTAAATAATTTAGTAAGAAAGAAAGTTCTAGAAGTTCTTTTTTTTGTGTTTTTACAACACGAAATCACACGCGCGAAGTATTGCTAGGCGAACTGGAGAGAGCGCTTAACTTTTACAGGTTAGTTTCCAGTACTATTGTCACAGCGTATGAAGTATGGTTGTTGTATTTTACTGGTAGCCATATACGCTGTTCGTAAACACTGAGTGGAATTACGTTTAGATAAACTCATTTGTTCTCGTGTCCATATCTTTTGATAGAGAAGTTTGTTATCGGGTCTGGATCGAATTTCGTTTGGTTGAATTCTTTTGTCTTTGTATCGATACATTTGTTAACGAAGTGGTTTATGGGTCTCGGTAGGAATAGGGTTTTGGGATGATTCCTTTGTTCTGTCAATACATCTGTATAGCACGGTTGGTTTAGAAATTCGAAAGGAATTTCGTTTTAAATAGATTCTTTTGTTTTGCATCAGTACATTGGGTACAAAAGATTTGGCTTGTCCTTGAGATAAAGGTAAGCAGACTTCATTCAATCTTGTAGGAGTTTCTAAGAGATGCAGCCTTTACCTTCTCAGAATTAAGGTTAATCAGGTAGTGATTGTCATGTAGTCTTTAGGGTTTTCCTAGAAGGGCATGGGTCGGAAGACTTTAGGATAAAGCGCAGACTAGACCGGCTTATGTATGGAAACAGTTGAATCCCTTACAGATTATATTCCAAGAATAGGGAATTTAAAATCATTCTTTAGAGCCACCCTTGTCAGATAACGAATTATCACGGGTGTAAGAAGTGATAGCATAAAGATGGCGCAGAGATTGTCTGTTTCCAGTCGTCATTAGTTGAGGATTTGTGGAAACTCTGCTCAGTTTTCGAGCTAGTAATTAGGGAAGATAAAGGATCTCGCTTTGCTTCCTTTTACTTAAGAGCGTGGCCAGGTAATCGGTAGTAGAGTAAACCATTCTATGTCATAAAAGTCAGGAGAGAATTAGTCCGGATTCTCGTAGTCAAAGCACATAAAAAGAGCATGGCCAAGTGATAAATAGAGTATAGCCTCTTTGTTGTTACAATAACGGTAGAGTTATTTGTGTATTTTCTCTTTAGAAGCTAAAGAGCGTGGTCGAGTGACCAGTAGTCGAGTATAGAACTGTTTCTTGTCGTAATAGGGAGATTGTAGTTGAGTATTCTCTCATTAGAAACTAAAGAGCGTGGTCGGGTGACCACTACTCGAGAATGGAACTCTTTGTCGGCGTAACAAAGAAATCGTTAGTTTGTTATCTCTTTTGAAATTAGAGAACGTGGTCAGGTGACTAGAAGTCTATTATAGCACTCTTTTGTCTTTGCAAAAACGAGAGAACTAGTTTGTTATCTCTTTTGAAATTAGAGAACGTGGTCAGGTGACTAGAAGTCTATTATAGCACTCTTTTGTCGTTGTAAAAACGAGAGAGTTAGTTTGTTATCTTTTTTGAAATTAGAGAACGTGGTCAGGTGACTGGAAGTCGATTTTAACACTCTTTTGTCGTTGTAAAAACGAGAGAGTTAGTTTGTTATCTCTTTTGAAATTAGAGAACGTGGCCAGGAGACCAGAGTTCGATAATAGCACTCTTTTGTCGTTGTTAAAAACGAACGAGTTAGTTTATGTTATCTCTCTTGAAATTAGAGAACGTGGTCAGGTGACATGAAGTCGAGTGTAGCATTCGTTGTCGTTGTAATAACGAGAGAGTTATTTGAGTAATCTCTCTTTAGAAACTAGAGAGCGTGGTCGGGTGACCAGTGGTTGAGTAGAGAACTCTGTCTTGATGAAGAGAGCGTTAGGGGAGTATTCGCTCCTTAAACTAAAGATCGTGGTCGGGTAACCAGTGATTCAGTAGAGAACTCTGTCTTAATGAAGAGAGCGTTAGGGGAGTATTCACTCTTCAAACTAAAGATCGTGGTCGGGTGACCAATAGTTGTGCATAGAACCCTCGATTGTGTTAATAAACAGAGCGTTAGATGAGGACTCGCTCCGTAGAACTAAAGAGCGTGGCTAGGTAACCAGAGTGCGAGTATAGCCTCTTTGTGGTTGTAGTAACAGGAGAGTTAATAGTGTATTCTCTCATTGTAGACTGGAAAGCGTGGCCAGGTGATAGCTGGAGATTAAAAAATTCTGGTCGTTTTACCAGAAACGGAATTGGGAACACGGTTAGAACACGGTTGGAACTCGGTTGGAACTAGAAAGCGTGACCTGGAGTCAATTATTAAATGTACCATTTTTGTCTTGTAAGAGGGAAGGAATACAGGAGTTATTCTCTTATAAGAATACGGCTGAAGTTTAGTAGCTGCATATATATTATATAAATTGACTATTGAATACAGTATAGCTTAGAATAGACCTTATGCGGTGAGTCCGTCGTTACGATAGGGACGCGAACATATAAGATGGGTCCGGTCCTGAGCACAGCTTCTGTGCCCGGGTGGATTATAGATAAGCTGATAGTTGACAGTGTAGTGATGGGTTCGTCAGCGCCTAATTGGGAGTCATTCATGGTTAGGAAAATGGTTCTTAAAATAATTAAATTAAATATTTTGTTATATACCTTGAGGGTATGCACTGTCGGGTTCCTTGGTGAATGACAGTTTAGTATGTCAAGTGACGTCACCGGTGCAAATTTATTATTGCACAAGGGTGAATGAATAAGTGAGCTGGCCGTGGGCAATCTCGTATGGATTCATTTCCATATGTTTTATGTATGGGCTGGTATTCAACCCGGTGACTTCACCAAAGAATACCTGGCGTTCAATGGACCTGAGCCTGGACCACGAGTGGCGGAATGCTGAGAGCCTAGAGTAGGATTATATGTATCTCAACGAAGGACTAAGGTCCTTCTGAAGTAAGAATTCATGTAATACATAGATGATTAGTACCGTTGGTAGAAGGTACACGTATAACGTTCAGGATCAAATTGCTCTTGTGTAATGCGAGCTCAGGTATGGGTTACCTGACAGCTGTTGTGGTTTAATTAGTGGGAATTGTTACTTTCTCATTACATTCCCTATCGGAATTATTGACTCCGTAGATTAGGGCATTAAGTGAAGACATTCTTGGAAGTCTTCCGAATTTCGTATTGGGGTAGGATTGTCTTCCTAATTGTTGTCTTATCTGGTAAGAATTCGTGAGGTATTCCGAACTTCTTAACGGAGGGGTGTACCCTTCCCCCGGGAGTAGCGTTCCAAAGATTGTACTGAGGATTCAGTAGAGTATCCATCGTGGATAATTGCTTTGCGCTAATGCTATCGCTGGACAGTGGTCCGTAAGTTTAATAGCAGTAGAATTGTTCAGTAGTGCTATGGAGTAGGTGTTGCTTTCCACCGAGTTGAATTTTGGAAAAGGTTGTACAGATGGTACAGTGGAATATCCGTTTCGGATAGTTGCACGCAGTAAATGTTAGTTTTTGGACGGGTTCCATGATGATAATAGCCGTTGATGTGTTCGGAGTTTTCTTGTTGGGGAAGTGTAGCATTCCACGGTGTTTAAGGGCTATAGTATTGAAGTAAGTCATCTTGTTGACGAATTGACTCCTGTTAAGTGTGGAGTATATACTTTGAAATAAAAATTAATTATTTTTTTGTTGTTGTTGTGTAAAATGTTATAAAATATTTTGTTCTGTCAAAACACTCACCGAGTACGGGGTCGCAAGTTAGTCTGTGAGGCAGCGCAATGAAAGGTTTATGGGTAATGCGGAGGTCGTAGTGGTGCTGCTGGGAGGAATAAGGATAAGAGTATGGTGCGTTCTCGATTGAACTTTGACAGAATTTATGTAACTGTTACGGTAATTGCCGTGGTATTTTTGTTCTGTTTAAAACTTGTACTGATTTTATGTAACTGTTACAATGATTACCATTGTATTGTTTGCTCTGTTTGAGTTTTGGGATAAGAGCTCTGGTTGCTGTAGCGTTGGCAGCATGCGTTATGACTGGGGGCTGCGTTTCTTGGATAGTGAAATCTCGAAACGAACCCGTGCCCTTGTGGTCGGACGTATGGTGGGTCTCGCTCGGTAAATTGAATTCCCAGTTTTTTGTTGTTTATCATTGTCTCCTTACTTTGGCTCGGTGTGAATCACCGAGAGGCCCTGGGCAGCCTTAAGAGTCCGGGTTGGGGGAAGCTAGCCTCCCAACCGATAAAGGTTTTGAAGATGGCCTGAGAATACATCTGGGATGGATTGCTGTGTGTCTCCATCACGGGCCTCATGAACCCATATTAGCAATTGCGAATACAGATATGTTCTGTCATGTACACGTTTCGGGCTAAGGTAGCTTCGGTTCGTGAGGGTCGCGTGTCTGTCGCTCGGATCCTAGATGACCATAGTTGTGTATGTGGTATCACGTGATTCTTGGCTCTGTTCTGGGGGTCCGTAGACGCGTCCTGCTTTCAACCGGGGCTACTCGCCAATTTTGTATTATGTTTTGTGTTTTTTTTAGTGGACTAAGGGTCCATTTATACAGTTACCATTCTGTGTGGTGGTGAATTGTTGCTGCAACGGTTGTCCAGACCTTGGAGTCTGAGGAAACCCAACTTATGTGTAAAGTTCTGTGTGAACTTAAGGAGATATAAGTCCTCGAAAATGGTTCTGTGTGAACTATAGGATATTTGTAATTCAATGTATAACGTTCTGTGTGAACTTGAGGAGATATAAACCCTAGTTAAGTTCTGTGTGAACTATAGGATATTTGAAATTCGACGTGTAAGGTTCTGTGTAAACCTCTTGAGATTTAAAAATGATAATATTGGCTTGCGAAATTTATTGTTATCATTGTTGTTATCACTTCGCCCGGAAGTGGCCGGAAGTTTGGACCGCCTTCTGCTGTGTGCCAGGGGCAATCGTATTGTGGAAAGCGCCCGTGATATGGGGCCGCTTTAAAATTTATTGGTTCCCGACTGTGCAGTATAGAGAGTGGCGAAGAAAGGATTGTGTTGTAAAGTATTGCCTTTGGTGTATCAAGGGTAGTGGGGTTGTAATTTTGTGTTGAGCCATGTGGGTGGCTGGTTGGACGGAATCCACATTTGATAGGGGAGAATTTCAGGAATCACCTTTGAAGATCAGCTGGTTCATAGGTTGGCCCCATGACCTGCAGTGAACCCACTAAAGTCGGCCTTTGGGAGAAGACTGCAGATTTGTTTTATTATTTTTGGTTAAGCTGTGTCCATTTCTCAGAATATTGTAATGAGAGAATGGCTTAACTGATTTGTTTCCCTCTTGGTCAACATTTGATTGTTAGTTGACCTTGCTGTTTAATATTTTATTAATTGAATTAACAGATTGTATAATATTACTGTAATTTCTTTTTTTTGTGATTTGATTTTATTAATATTGTATCAATGTCTTGTAATCTTGTACCTTTGTGTATTGTTTTGTTTTGTATCAATTTCCTGTAATCTTGTACCTTTGTGTATTGTTTTGTTTTGTATCAATTTCCTGTAATCTTGTACCATTGTGTATTTTTTTTTTGTGTGTAAGGAGTTGGGGAGGAGTGTTCCCCGCTCCTGTGTAACCGGCTATGTGTTGATGTTAAATTGTTTAGGACCCTAGTCAAGGAAAAGGTTTACGTGGTTTCCTTCCTCGTGGTCGGTCTTACACCAATTAAGACTACACCTATGGCAAATGCTGACTAGAGATAAATCGGCCACGTAACCGTATCCGGTGAGGGGTACATACACCCCTCGCTCCTTAGAAACATCCCTCGGACTGATGCGTCTGTGATATACGGAGGATAATTTTTTTTTTTTTTGTTGTTTTTTTTTGTTCTTTCGGTAACTTAGGGTGGGGTGTCAGGACTATATTTGATAAATCGCATACCTCACGACCTCGAAATTGTTAATTCGCGACATATCATAATTTATGAAACTTGTGGTGTCGAGACCATGTGGTTGCCTTGAAAACAGGAAGATTAAAATATTATGAAATACTTGAATATTTTAAAATACTAAGACAATAAAATAAAGGTAGCTACCCGGGCAGTCAGGTACATTTTTATTCGATGACAACATTGTCGAGTATGATTTTTGTCGAGGTTGGCACCACTTGTTTTGCTATTTCCTTGCTATGGGGAGTGCGGCGCTGGCATCTTTTCTTTCCGTTCGGAACCTGGCCGGGTGCTGACGTGCTGAGACGGCGGCCTTCCTCTTCTATCACAGAACGTCAGAACGCCATCTTTAATTATGGGTGAATATTATTCCTTTTTATATTAATGTTGGATTTCGTCGCCACGCTAAAAACCCACCGAGTAAAGTAATTTCAAATTGTTATTGAAATCTCCCTTGCTAAATACAACACAGTCTTCCTAGCCAATTTTAAACTTTTTTTCTTGACCTTCGTCAAGTTTTTTTATATATCTTTTTTTCTTTTTTCTTTTTTTTAATATAATAAACTGTTTCATTCCAAATTATACTTGTTTTATTGTGTCGCCTGTCCCTGCGAGAGTTGAGAGAGAGTTATTCAGAGTCAAAGGAACCCAACAAACCCCTGAGATCTAAAGAGTTCCTGCCTCTTTAAGAAACCGGCTGACCTGAACGGGAGTGCCACACCTCATTTGATGGTAATGTGTTATAACTAATTTATGTATTGAAATGTGAACAACCTAATATTGTTTTTAAATAGGAAAGAGGTGTGACAACATATATGTTAATAAACGTTCATTAATCAGTCTCATTGCCTGTTATGTAACAGCTGGTCAAGAAGTTGACATAAACAATACAATAAGTCTGAGCTGCAATTTGTCGTAATATATGAAAACCCTTAACAAAAGAAAATATATTATATACATGGATGTACATACGATTATTATGTTAAATTTATAGAAAATTCCCTATTAACTTTAAACTAAGGTTTATATCTGGACAAGGGATGTCCAATAGGTCGATCGCAAAGTATTTGGTCAATCGCGGCCATCTTAGTAACTTTTAAATTGGCGTGTGATGTTTTTCAATCTCATTACGCGTGTGCACTTGTCAACAGTCTGCACCTGTTTACCCTTGTAGTGTGTTGTGTGGTCCACCAACCTGCCACTCTCCCGCTGAGCATACAACTTTATATTGGAGTCTTCCACCCAGCGCATCTTACGATCGATAGAAATAAACTCTTCGTACTTATTTAGTTTCTAAGCTCTCTGAAAAAATGTATACATTCCTTTCCTTTGGGAAATTTCAGATACTTCCAATTTAAATGACGAATTCGAAACAAATCGAGATTTATCATTTTCACGAAGAATGAGAGCACGTAAATTTTTATACAATGGTAAACGAAACAAAATATTGCCTAATATGTCATTTATTTGCAACCATAACTTTGAAAAGTAATTTGGTCAGACATTTTATATCTCTCCATACTACATATTAATCACAATATCCGTTCAACAGTGATTTATGAAGTAGAGTTAAAACATTCAAGTCAATGCTACAAAATGTGTTGTAAGTGTGATGAAATGTAAAAAAGCCGGTAGAAGTGGAAATGCACTTGCTAAATAATTAGTTGTAAGAATTGTTCTCTAGTTATAATTAGTATGTGGGTGTTAGATATTTCTAAGAAATTATATATTTATACTATTCAAAATAAAATGATATGCAGGACATTCAAATGAAGTTAGTTTATAGTTATAATATATACAAAAGATTATTTTTATATTATTTATAGTTAAGGCATTAACATTGTGGAGGTTTAAAGACATTGTAGTTTGTTTTCTCCAGACTGTTTATTCCACTTTATGTAATCGTATAACCCTACCGGTTTCGAGGTTTTAGCCTCATCATCAGGGGAGCACATCAGTCATGTTTGTGCTCCTCTGATGATGAGGTGTAAACCTCGAAATCAGTACCGTTACATAAAATGGAATAAATAGTCTTTTAAAAAACAAATAACATTGTTTGTTATTTTCTGATAGAGAATCTGTCAAGAAAGCTTTTTTGGAAATAAAGTGTGTCATGTCTGAATGTATTTATGTTAATTTCGCGAATTAGATAGGTACAAACGCGAAATACAAAGCTGATCTAGGCCATTATTTCCCTTCCTTTGAAACTTTAAGTTTCAAGCGTTATTTGATTTTAAAGATCCAACAAGCGAACGGAGTAAAATTTTATTTGATAACTTTTTTTTCGTGTTAAAAAAAACAATTTTTTGCACCATAATTTTCGACTTCACGATACAACATGGAATTTAAATTATTGAATACTTCTACGAACGAAAATAAATTTATGTTCTTTAAATATAATGTAGTTGTTTGGATCAAGTTGAAAAAATATCTGATTTTTTTATTTCATTTTTAGGATTAGTGGTAAATTTAAAAAATATGCTAGTTTAATTAATTGCTTTTGTTTATTTACATTGGTTTTACAAAACTATTTCGCCAAATGTTAATAGATAAAAGTAATTTATTTAACATACATATCTATTACATTTATCACCAATCCCAACCATGAAATAAAAGTCAGTTTTTTTAAATTTCATGTTTAGGATCGGTGATAAATGTACGACATATGTTAGTTAAATTAATAACTTTTATTTATTCACATCGTTATTCAAAGTTATTTCGCCAAATGTTAATAAAAGTAATTTATTTAACATACATACTCGTATCTATTACATTTATCATCAATCCCAGCAATGTAATAAAAGTCCTTTTTTTTAAATTTCATGTTTGGATTGGTGTTAAATGTAACACATATGTTATTTAAATTAATAACTTTTATTTGTTAACATTGGTGTTACAAAATTATTTCGCCAAATGTTTATTAATAAAAGTAATTGATTTAACTTACATATGTATTACATTTATCACCAATCCTAGTCATGAAATAATAGTCAGTGTTTTTTTGGTTTCATGGTTTGGATTGGTGATAAATGTAATACATATGTTAGTTAAATTAAATACTTTTATTTATTAACATCGGTATTACAAAAAAAAAACGTTAATGTAATATACGAATACGTTTAAAACTTGACGTCACGTATGAATCACTAACGCGTAACTGTTAGACCTCGGTCACACAAGTAGGACCCTCGCTTGGTGTTTAGAGCTACGCTGCAAGCTAGGTGACATATCCTAGCGAACCAACGCACCCCATACTATCGCAATGACCACACTGCACGATCCGCACCACGTTACGTGACTATTATAGTCACCTAGTAGCGTAACTCTTAGCACCAAGCGATGCTCCTACCTATGTGGCCGAGGCCTTATGTTCTGGCCCGACTTACAAGAAAGCGTAAAACCGATAATAAATATTCTCTACAGGAACAATCCTGAAACTACAATAACATAGTGATGCCCTGAAAATGTGTTTGGAAAGATGTTCTGAAAGCGAATGAAAATTTAAAAAAAAACCTTGTCACCATACTTAACAAAATAAAATTTAGTAAAAGAAAACCACAACGCTGTTTCTATGCTGAGATAGGCAGAGATGACAGAGCACCAGACTTTGCTATCTCGACACAAAAACGTAGCTTCGTCGTTATCCATAAAAGCTTCTCGAACAATATCTACGATTTATCTAATTTCTTACATTTCCTTCTTTCAAAATATCATACGCTTCAACCAACCATACTTCCTTGATCTTCCATGTATTTTACTTACGTTTGCACTTCTTCTCTTCTTCTCCCTGGCTCCATCCCAACTCACTGTCTTCGAAGACTGTTGGGGTCAGCTCTCCTCGTCCTCAGGTTGTATGCTCTTCTGTCCCGGACTACGTCCCCCAGGCCGTGCCTCTGCATCAGGTTATCTTTTTGCACCACTTATAATCTCTTTGGTCTTCCTCTGGCTGTTATTCGAGGAAGATCCATGGAGATTGCCTGGTTCACAATGTGATCGGGCAATCGTAATAAGTTACGTTTGCACTGTATTCTTGTTTTGTTAGACCTTCTTCATTCATTATTTGGATGTGCTCACACCCCCTCAGAGTGTTATTCTTCATCTTACTTAACACACTAGCTTTATGTACACGTTCACTGTTATAACTTAATTTCTTACTCTGTTATATATTTTCACCCCACGTGTGTTGCTTAGCTATCGCATTCTAACAACGTTTAATTGGCTTATCATTGTTTTTCTACGTTTAATTAAAAATTGATATATAAACTTAATTGGAAAAAAAATTAATAAAACTACGACGATTAATATTTTTTCCCTTTAACCTTTCCCTTCCTGTGCTAAAAAAAACTCCGCGCATTCCGGTGCTGTGTATTCAATACACATGTAAAAATGAGCGATTTAAAATCGGGAAAATAAGAATATTCATAGCCAATCACTTAAATTAATAAAATTTTAAGTCGAAAAGGATAAAAATTGAAATTCAATTGCTGAAAACATGAAAAAAACGTCGACCGACGTTCACAAAATGGGCAAAGAGACCACCTTAAATGGATTCCCCAGAGCTGCTGAGACGGGACTCGGAACACTAACAATGTGTATGTTATACATCGAAGGAAGAAACAACTGCTAACTGAGATTCTATTCATGCGTTCCCATATATCGAAGTAGAGTGAGAGTGAGACGTGAATAGTGTCGCTTCCTCACCCATAGCGTTTTTTTAGAATGAATATACCTACGTCACCCACTGGCACATGTTTGATTGTATAGGTGAATTTATTCCCGATTTTCACAAAATATCTCTGATGTGGCCGATAAGTGCTTATTATTATTAATATTACTTTTTCATTCAATGCGTTAATGTATTACGGAGGAATACCTAAAATCTGAACTCAGTATTTATTATATTTATAGAGATATTAAAGTTTTTAGAAGCAATGTGTACTAGTTACACATCACAGGGCAGGAAGG
This sequence comes from Odontocerum albicorne, assembly GCA_949825065.1. Lineage (NCBI taxonomy): Eukaryota > Metazoa > Arthropoda > Insecta > Trichoptera > Odontoceridae > Odontocerum > Odontocerum albicorne. The sequence continues at coordinate 7,575,302 of OX463856.1, forward strand.
GTTAATATAAAATAATAAAAGGCCAATTTATACGAGTACAGCATTGTTTAGAGAGCTTACTCAAGGATTCTTACCAGATTATTGACAAATAAAAAATATAACAAAAAACAGCTTAAGTGTAAGGCGAGGAAGATGGTGGATGCGGCTATTAAATAAGGAACTCCACCGCATCTGCATTGTTTAGAAAAACATATATGGAAATCCGCAAAAAAATATTGAAAGGAAGACACATTACAAATAAACTTTTGTAGATCTTGCGATATTTGATAGTAACACATTCGGCTTTAGGTGGAGTGTAGTGTGTAAGAATTGTTTATATTCAACCGTACATTTTGGTAAGGCTACCAAAAAAGGGTAGTCTTAAAGTGCTTCCTAAAGTTACACACGCCACTCATTTCTTTAACAGTTTGAGTCATACAAAATGTTAACTGAAATGACATCATGAACTTTGTTTCTTTTAATAATAAAAAAACTATCTTGTTTACGAGTAGGTTCAATGTTACATTTTACAAAAAACTATCTTGCTTACGAGTAGGTTCAATGTTACATTTTACAAAAAACTATCTTGTTTACGAGTAGGTTCAATGTTACATTTTACAAAAAACTATCTTGCTTACGAGTAGGTTCAATGTTACATTTTACAAAAAAAAAAGGGATTTAATTAAATCTTTATGTAAATACAAATGTATAAATATTAAATATAATATTATATATGCCTAGAAAACAATCATTTACCTTAAATATAGATTATCTATTCATTGAATATCACGCAAAAATAAATTAACTATTACAATTACAAAAAGCTCGTTAAAATAACGAAAATAAACTTTTATAGACTAGAAACAATATGAAAATTTCCAATTATATTTTTATTATTCTGTTGAGTTCGCATATTGTAAGGGATTAAAAATCAGGAAATCTGTTATTTAAAAATATTTTAAATCTGTTATTCCTGTTTTGTTTTAAACTACAATTTTCTAGCTTGTGTACATATTAACTTTTCAACATAACGATAACCCGTGAAATTTATCTCAAAAAGAATCATCCAATATGTATATTATGAAATATTTATATTTAAACACAACACGTTTTTTAAATTTAAAAATCAAATCTAGCGCTTTGAAAATTATTCAAATAATTTTCAGTGATATCGCTTGATTTAAATTTCGGTAAACGAATATTTAAATTTACTCTTTTCAAAAGATAAACAAACCGAATGTTTTATTTTTTTTTCTCAAAAATTTTCATTTATTTTGATACAGAATTTGTGAAATTTTTGAGTGGGTGATATAAAATTCTTTGCAAAATATTTTCATATTAAGTATATTTGTGTGAAAACTACTCTAATTTACTCCGTTTTTTTTTTGGTTTATTTATTTAAAATTTAAATTGTGATTGATTGAAATATTTATAATTTTCTCGTTTATTGACAGCAAAAAAAAAAGTGAAACAAGCAACGTATCGTATGATTCATATAAGAATGTATGCATATAAGAACAGAAAAAAAATATGGTTATTTTTGCATATTTATACACACGATGTATGTATATGTCCGTGCATTTTTCTTCCTGTATTTTTAGGAATGATATTAATTTTATAATATTTCAAATTTAAATACACTCGTAACATTTTATATTTGTGAAATCCCTCGCACTAAATTTAAATAATATTTTGTAAAAAAAAAACGTTCAAAGTAAATCTGTTTATACATTTATTTGTAAATAATGTGGCACGACGAAGTTATCAAATCCTAAAAGAGAGAAGAGCCTTTATGAAAGGAGATTGTGTATGAGAAAAATATATTTGACTCTCGACAAGACCTCTTTAATTCTGAAATCGGGCCCACTTATATGAAAAAAAATTAAATATTACGCTAAAATAAGTAAAAAAAAGAAATGTGATGCTTGTGGTAACCAGATTAAGTACTTACCAGCACGAGGGGTATGGGTACATGCTAACGCATAAGGTCGCCAGTTCGAGCCTTGCCCTGTGCTACTCGCCTTGAATGATACAGGCATTTTTACCACCTAAAGTTCAGGGGTATAAGGAAACCCACAACCAATCATATCTTTTCTTTCAAAATATAAAAAATAAACACATCGGTGTGGTCTGATCGTCTCCCTTCGGTGTGCACTCGGATCCATTGCAATGGTGTGGCCGGTTAGTTTTCTGATATGCAACGTCTTACTCACTTAAATAAGAGAAAAAAGTAAAGAAACAATAACTCCACAGCAGAGCTTTGCTTTTAAATTGAATTGACGTTAAAAAAGCGAGAGGACCCTCGACTACGAGATCCAGCAATGGCGATGGTCCTGCATCTGTGTATCTTTGAAAAATAATATTTGTTAAAAAAAAACAGAATACTAACAAAGTTACTCGAAGAAAAAGTTTTGCGCGTTTTCCAATATGTGAAAGTAATATTGAATGCCATGCACGTGTGTAGTGGTCGTGTATAATCATAAATGTTGGTAAGACGTCCTAAAAAGCGTTATCTTCAAGTGCTCCTACAGCTGCATATAGCAACAATATATCTCACACTTGGAAAAAAGACAAGCAACGGCCAAAGCTTTATCACACTACCCTGACATGCTGGATATACGAGTATTTTGAACAATCAATTATATCGATGAAGATTGATCTCAAAGTTTAACTGCTTTCTGATGCAACAGCTTTCAGACAAACATTAAAAAATTACGAGGAAAGTGAAGGTTGACTATTTCACACAACAGGACTAGCAAAGGCAATAACCATTTTCACGCTAGCACGCCCTATTTGATGAAATTTTATTTCAAAAGATATGAGTAAAATGGATTAATACTATTTCACACAACGGGACTTCTGACGGTTTAACCTTTCCTTCCCTGTGTTGGGTATCTTCTACACGTTGCTTCTAATAACCATCAATATCTCTATAAATATAATAAATACAAGGTTAAGATTTTAGGTATTCCTCCATAATATATTTACGCATTGATTTAAAAAATAATAATAATAATAATCAGAATTTATCGACTACATCGAGGTGTTTTGTAAAGATCGAAAACAAATTCGTATTTAAACGCTGCGAGTGCCTCGTCTTGACGATAGGTGAATAGTATGCGGGAAGCGCGACACTATATTTGCATCTCACTCTTTCATACTAGACTGAATTGCGAGGAGCTGAATTTTCTCAACGTCGCAAGCAAAGGCGTAAGCGCCGGGGTATGCGACTGACGTTCCGCGCCTCTAGTAGCTTATAGGCTTGCAAATAGGTTAGACGTACGCCCGTTCCGTGAGCGTTTTTTAATGTTTTCAGATGGTTTTTTAATGTTTTCAGCAAATAAATCTCAATTATTATAATTTTTAACTTCAATTATAATTAATTTAGGGGATTATCTATGAATGTTCTTATTTTTCCGATTTAAAATCGCTAATTTTTTATTGCGTACTCACTACCCAACACCGTAACACGCGTATTATTTTTATCACCGTAAGGGAAGGGTTAAACCTTTTCACAAATATCACGCCCTATTTTATGATAATATTTTATTTCAAAAGATACGAGTAAAATAGATTTAGGTTATTTCATACAACGTGACTAGCAACGGTAAAAACATTTTCACATTACTGTGCCCTATTTGATGATGATATTTTATGGAAAGAAAAAACAACCACTCCTTATTTAAATGCGAAAAAACCCACTTCTAATATATTGTCATACTTGAGTGGGTTTTATGTAATTTCCTTCCATCAATCCAATGTTTTTCCAGATTTGTTTCGAGCAGAATAATATGATGATATTTAAATATAATAACGACCCCAAGGGAAATCAAGAGCGTCCAATCCTCTTCAAGGAAAATTCATTAAATAAGTTTTATATTTGCTTACTTATCTTTTCTGAAAAAATAACAAACAAGGCTTAATATTTTCAAATAACAATTTTGCAATAATAAAAGAAAACATATTTATTTCATTACAAAATTGAACGCTTTCATTGTTCAATGATATTTATGTATTTACTCACTGAAAACTGTTTCATCGTACAGTGGTCTTTTAAAACTGTGGGTGAAGTTTAGTTACGTTGATTTATGTACCCAAAAATATAAAGTAATGTATATAAGAACTGTAATATTTAATTCTTAAATTATTATTTAGATGAATGTATCTAATATTGATTGTGATGGGATTTAGAGTTAAAATAACTTAAATTTATTATTATTTTCTTTATCATATATAAATTTTAATAATACATAATTTTCGTAAAACAACAGTTAACTAAATGTGAACACACCATTTTTATGGATCTAAGTTGCCTTTCATTTTTCGGGTCCCTAGTAAACTACATATTGGCCTGTTTATTTACTGGGGACATAAAATATACAAAAATAAATTGATATTTATTTCAGATTTTCGATTATACAATACCTTGTTGCATACTCTGATCAACTCAATAATCAGTGACAATCAATACCTTGTTGCATACTCTGATCAACTCAATAATCAGTGACAATCAATACCTTGTTGCATACTCTGATCAACTCAATAATCAGTGACAATCAATACCTTGTTACATACTCTGATCAACTCAATAATCAGTGACAATCAATAACATGTGTTTATATCACTCGAATCAAACCCTCAGAGAGACCAAAAAGTCCATTCCTTAATGTGCCGCACATAATTATAAAAAACACAGCACAAAAGCTAACACAAACCTTTGCTACTAATCCTTCCTCCTACAACTCTAAGTATTCAAACTCATGTCGCAATAACAACCACGCTCCGATCCAGTGCTTACACTTTTCCCCCTTTTGCCTTTAAATTGTATAGGATCTTAATTGTAGAGAGATATCATCATCATCATTGTCAACCAGGGTCGATCCACTGCTGGATGAAGGTCTCCCCAAGTTGACTCCAAATAGTTCGGTCCTTTGCTCGTTGATGCCATGTGATGCTGCCATGCTTCCTGATTTCATCCATCCAGCGTACCTTCGGTCTTCTTCTGGGCCTCTTTATGCCTCTTGGGTACTATTGGATTATTTCGGATGTCCATCGGGAGTCTGACATTCTGGCTACATGTCCGGCTCATTGCCACTTCAGATATACTCAAACATATAGAGAGATATACTCAAAAATATTTACAATATTTTTTAATAACCGAGTATTAAGACACACACTTAAAAGAAATTTACTTTTATTGTGAAATGACGCAAAATGTTTTAAGTTAACAATTGAAAAATCCAAACTCCGCAAGTTTTTGCCTTAAATATGTTTCCATTATATGAAATTGTGAATGAATTGTGCAAAAATGAAAATAGCAATTAAACCTCACTAGAAAAACACCAATCCTTATAACAAGTTGACACCCACAGTTTGACAAGGCTATTGTATGGCTAAATAGCTGTCACTAAGGAAATTAATAAAGGTTAAAAAAGTATCAAAGCATTTCATTTTATTTTTTCCTGATTAAAAGTGGAATTGTGTGAATTGAAAATCGACAGCATTAATCACCGTATTTATTTATTTACTAAACTCCTTCATGCGAACACTAGCTTTTCTTTCGTAATTATTATCGGTATGTATGACCCAATCATATACGTTGCGTATGAAAATATAACTTAGTAAGCATACAAATTTTAAGTGTTTGAACTAATAATTTACCTTATATCAATCATTTTCCAGGGTGACATACGATTATTTTGATGGCAAACATACCTGAAAAGAAAAAAAACAAACAATTAAAAAAATATATTAAATTATTTTTTTTTTAATTTACATTTATTTTAATACATCTAGTGGATTTACATCCATGTTAATACATCTAATGGATTTTCATGCATGTTAATACATCTAGTGGATTTCCATCCATGTTAATACATCTAGTGGATTTACATCCATGTTAATACATCTAGTGGATTTACATCCATGTTAATACATCTAGTGGATTTACATCCGTGTTAACACATCTAGTGGATTTACATCCATGTTAATAGATCTAGTGGATTTACATCCATGTGAATACATCTAGTGGATTTACATCCATGGTAATACATCTAGTGGATTTACATCCATGGTAATACATCTAGTGAATTTATTGTTCAAAAGTAATTTGGTTTAATCAACCAGCTATTGTTTTATAATTACTATTAGTATCTTGGTCTTGTCTAAAACTGACTGCATGAAAATAATATTTTAGAAAAAGTAACAAATATTGAAATAAAAGATAAATCTCAAGGCAAATTGGGATCAATGTGGACGTTAAGTGTTAATATTTTTAGATAAATAATGCTTCTTTTGTATATTCTTAAATATCTATCGATCTATAAAGTCGAGCCAAGTAAACAACAAAATTTGACGTGTGGATTGATGGACGATACGTTTGTACGTAAATAATTCTGTTCTCTCTAAATTATTCTCCTAATCACACTCTTAAACACATTTGAATCACCAGTTTGAATGTGCAAAGGACAGTACCATACGAGAAAAAAATATAGTACAGCATTACTTTGTTTTTCTTTTTGTTTAACGACAAAAACATTGCTAAATTACGATTTTGAAATTATACAACTGTTTATTGATACACAAACAAAATTTCTTACTAAAAAAATCTCTTTTCTGCCTTAAATCAGGCCCTGTAGTGCAGTGGAGTATTCAAAATATGTTACTCAGGATATAACAGTTTATAACAGTTTTGAATAAAAAATATATCACATACAATAATAAATTACACTCATATATTACACGAGTACTTCACTTAAAACCGTGTTAATATCTTACATCGAAAGGTCTATAAAGGTTTCACTATAGTTCGTCTATCTTTGATAAGATATCTGTGGTTTTCTTACCAAATATGTTTTTTTAAACAAATACAGAGGCAAGGAAATTTCCCAATCCAAATGCCGTAGCCATCCCTTCCCTGTCCTTAAACTTTACTTTTTTTTTAAATATTTTTTATCTGTCAACAATATTGAGTTCGAATCTCGAGTTATAAAACCCTTGAGGAGATTCTGCTCTCTAAACCTTTTATTATTATTACTATACATATATAATATATACCTCGAGATAAACTCAATATTCTATCCGTAGTCGTAGGTAAACTATTTTCAAATATGTGCAATAAATCAAATGTAAAATACACGTATATCCGAAGGAATTCATACAATATTTATGAAGGAAGCCATCACATATTTATTGACCCAAATCGGAAAAGTATTCGTAAGTGCAACTTTGCCTAAAGGACCAAGAATTATTTATGAATATATCGTAGACAAGCAGAGGCTGAAATAAAATTTTCCTTTTTTGTATTCCAAAAAATACATAAGGTTGTTTCCAAAAAAATGCTCGTTTTTATAATTGTACATATTGAACGTCCATTGCTAAGAAATATTTGTTCATTCGTTTATGTTTGTTTTTAATCATTATTTTTATTTGCATTCATTTGATAAAGTTATCCATAATACACACTCTTGCTAAAGACTAAACCTATGATATAAACATATTAATTACTTAAGAATTAAATAACTGGTCTGATTTATATATTAAAACTATACCCTTACTTAATTTTAATTTCCAACGCATAAATTGTATTTAAAATTTTTAATAATCTTAATATTTAATATTGTTTAAATATTTAACACCTATAAACTAACATATAACTAGTTAACAATTTCACAACAACTCATTATTTAACACGTTCATGTTCACTTATTCATGCTATTTGCATTTGATCATATTCAATTAGACCTTGGTCATCCCAGCTAATACTGCATGTGGACTAGTCAGGAAACATATGATGCTTCGGAAGCTTGTGCTCATAATAGAAAGGTATTTGTTTTTGATGGGCAAGAAGGAATGTGCTTTATTTATTTAGTAAATAATTGAATGTACATTACTTCAGTCCTTCAAAAACGGGATTGTAAAAATAACAATTACGTGTATTTTTTTGCATGAATTTAAACTTGAGCATTATTCATCTGAAACAACCTGAAGTGCTTATTGCACATGAGGTGAAGTAACCCATTCGGATTGAATAATGCAGCGTTGATTCGAAAAGTTTAAGAACGAAGACATAAGTTTTAGAGATGAAGAGTATCGAGGACGTCCTGCTACTGTTTAAAATGAAGAATCGAAAGCTTTATTGGAAGAAAAACATACCAGCATGCGGTACAAAAAATGGCGCAAAAATAAAGTGTTTGTGCTGCTACAATTTCTGTATATTCTAAGCAAATTTAAAATGTGAAAAGACTTGGTTAGTGAGCTCCACATGAACTTAATGATAACCAAAAAACATGTAGCTTTGTTGCTTCTGCGTAACCGTAATGATCAATTTCTCAAACATAATGATCTCAATTATAAAATATATCGAGTTTGGCTATGAATCATTATATCAACTATCATTCTCACCCCATCTATGACCAAATTTTCACCTTTTGAAGCACCTCGATAATTATTTACAGCTGAAAAAAAAACATCACCAGAGAAGCAGCAGAAATCATTTTAAAGAATTCTTGGATTCCAATCCGCCTGCGTTTAATTTTATAGACATAAATATTTGGTAATTCGTTGACAAAAATGTCTAGAACCAAATGCCTCTTAGTTTGATTAATAAAGTTTATTTGCTCTGAAATTTTGTTTGAATTTGAAGGGTTAAATTGGCTATTATTTTCAGAATAACCTAATACTTATGTAAATAAATCCGGTCCTTTGTTAAATAGGTGGAAAAACAAAGAAGTAAAATTAATGTAAGTGGTGTTGAGTTGCCGATATCATTTCATGAATAAATTCGTTAATAAATACAGTGTAACCGTTGGTAAGTTAAAAAAATTACCAAGGATTACGCTATATTGCTAAGCAATGAATAATAATAAAAAAACAGTTTTTTTTCAGTATTTCTCTTAATTTATATCTGGGGCCTGTTATTTATTAGACCATGTCCCTAAATATGTTGACTCCACTCCATTCGTTTTTATTTTTTTGCACGTCTTTCTGATGGATGACTGCTAGCGGATAATTCAACTCGTCAACCCTTGTCTTATCATCCATCCTTTCCACATTGCACCGACAGTGTCTTCTGCAATTTTTACCCCATCTCACAATATCCTCCAATTCACACATTTCTTTCCGATATTAGAGTTTCTGACTGTATCTCTATTGATTGTCTGTAATAGCTTTGAAAGTTTTCATCTCATTAGTTTTGTGCATGTTTTTTGTTTTTGATGTTTTTGCTCTAAACTGTATTCCATATGTCATGATTGGCCTTACACATGATTTGTAAAATTTGGCCTTAATGTCTATTCTTAAGTATTTGTAAATCCAGACCTTTTTTAAGCATTCGTAGACTGCAACAGCTGTATTTACTTGAACTCTTATTTATTTGTGGCAATCATTATAACTTAACACCTAGATATTTGTAAATCCTAGATAGTTAAAATAATTAACACCTGGATATTTGAATTTTATCACGTGTTCAAGAGGTTTCTATCAATCGTAAATTAGCATCTAACTGGGTTTTTGAGAATGTTTAACATTGAGTTTTCTGTACACTTATAAACAGGTTATATCTTTGTGATAAAATATGGATTCTGCAAAGACGACTGCACCGTCAGCATAGCAGAATACATTAATTGAATTGCTACTCCCTTCTGTATCCCAGCCCAAATTTTATAACTTCCCCCATTTGGTGTATTTGTAGCCTTACAAGTGAATCAGTATAATGTTTCCATATTTAACCTCACTGATAAATGAATACATTTGAGGTTAATTTGTATTCAACTGAAATTTTTAAATAAAAACAGTTTTTTTTCTTGCGTTTAAAATGAATAATTTAATTTAGACTACTGTGATCAATTTTGAAATATTTTATATTAAACAATGCTGACATTAAATCCCCCAAAAAAAATATATTCCACATCTCCATGACTATGGATAACTGATTGAAAATTAATTAAGATCTTGTTGTAACAGGATAGTAAACGAATTTTTTTTGTTTATCAGTTCCAAACTCATTTTATCGGGTAGTTGGATTAATACGAATCAAATTTCATAACAAAGGATAAAACGCTTTTATTTGTAGCTTCGTTTTCTGTGTATTTTTTTTTCAATCGGATTTCTTACCATAGCAGGCAGCAAGACCCAAGATGCTTTGTATAGAAAAACTGAGTTGTAATTCGATCTTGGTTACAGAAGAACATATTTTACCATGAGTACCGCGTACACATCACGTTACGAAGCGGTGTTTCTGTGTATACATCCGAAAGGACTGTTACTGAGCCACTGTTACATGAGAAAGTCAAAGACATTTGTAAGTAAGTGGGTGAAACGCTATTCCGATGTCAAAAAACCTCGATGGCCTACCAGATCATGGCACTGCACAGAAAATGACGAAAAAGGAGGACAGAGTGATTTTAAGGGCGTTCGAGAATAATCCTCGTCTATCATTGCGTAGCGGACAGGCGATTTTGCGTGAAAAGAGTTTAATTGTGTCACGTGACACTATAAAAAAACGTTTACTAGCTCATGGAGTGAAATTTCGAAACACGGTGAAGAAACCACTACTGTCCGAAATACAAATCATAAAAAGACTCACTTGGGCGAAAGAAAATTTGGACCGCGATTAGGACAACGTAATTTTTTCGGGCGAAGCTTCTTTTTGGGCACGTTCTTTCATTAATCATATCTGGTGTACTCGCACCAATAAACTAATCCAGCGGACCGTTCAACACCCGGTAAATGTCCATGTCTGGGGCTGTTTCTCAAAGCAGGGATTTGGCACTATGCACATCTTCACAAATAATTTGAACGCTGCCAAAATGGTTAAAATATATCAGAGGGCTTTATTACCATCTGTTCAGACGGTAATAAAGCCCACTGATATATTTAATAAGAAAAATTATTTAATAAGAAGGTGGTTAATAAGAAGAAAAATGGGCTACTGCAAGAGGACAATGACCCAAAACATCGGAGTTGTCTTTGATCTGCGTGAAAACAGGAAAACGACGTTGACGTAATGGATTGGTCGTTGCAGTCGCTACATACAAATCTCATAAAAATGTTTGAACATTCATGAAGTTTAAGCTCCGAGGAAAAATGATCTGGAACGTCAAGCAGTTATTTCAATAGATTTGAGTTATGTGGAAGTCTTTGCCCTTAGATTATACTTTAAAATTAGTAGAAAGTATGCCTCGGAGATGCCAGGCAATTATTACTAGTGAAGGCGACTGGACAACTTATTAATAATAAAGCATCACGGTTTATGTCATTTAGTGTGTGTGAATTTTTTTAGTGCCTTATCCCAAAAAGTTTTTCGAGTTTTACCGTACACGTTCTTGTCAAACACACTGTATTAAAATTATTTTTAACTTTAAAAACCATATACGTACATGTAATTACACCATATCCCTTGAAAATTTGACAATAAGAACAGGTATTCATATTTTCTATCCAAGCACATAACTTTCACCTCCTCTACATTCGTACATCTTGTCATACCATATACATATACAATCTTCTATTGTTCATAATTATCACTTTAACTACTTTCAAAATCTGGCCACTTGATCCAGCCACGTTTTCGTCTACCTCTTTCTTGTAAGCTCACTTAGTCGTTCTTCTTTAATCATTCATTCTCTCCACGTAAGTAGCTTTAAGATAATGTGGACATTTGGATTGTTAAAAAGCAAAATATCTTGATTAAAAAATCTTGAATACAGTTATACGGAATCTGGTTACGTGAGTCCTAAGGTGTTCTTAAAAAACTTCTTGTTTTTGCAGAAGATTCTTGATTGATTTCCTCAATTATTCTTGAGGTGTGGACTGCCAGCTATCAGCTACAAGTTATAAACTATTAAAGATTAAATTTATAAAGTACATTTAAAAGAGCTCACATGACTTTTAAAAATTATAAATTGACAAAATATTTTAAATGTAGCTAAAGTAATCTCTCAGTATAAAAGGAAACATGTTAACGTATTTTTCAAGTTAACATGTTTTTTTATACTTTTTTTATTTATTTTATTTTATGACTAGTTGGTAGACATATTATTTTTCTCTCGTGGGGCTACGGATTTGATCTTCGGTTGTAGCCATAAAATGATCCATAGCAGTTTTTTTTACATAAAAGGCATATTCTAGATGGTTACATTTATTTTTTGGCATTATAATTAAGTCTCACAAGTTTAACTGTAATAACAAGAAGTTTATTCTCACAAAGTAGGAAGATTTTGAATATGCAATGCTGCAAAAACCATTATTGGGAGATATCTTATTAGGCAGTTTACACATTATTACATGTCTATTAGGCAGTTATTGTAGCTTGTGAACTCCTCTGAAGATCCTGTTTTCTGCTAGGTTTAGAATTTAATCACTGCCCATTCAATCAATGTGTTCATACCAGTACCTTATTATCTTCCAGTTATATCTAACTATGTCGTTTGTGTTGCAGATCTATCAAATTTCAGACTCTACCTCTAAGGGTTTTTCGCGTAATTGTTCGCTTGAATCTCATCACGAATAATCGAAACAAGCTTTTTCAGTCTAGTCGTGTATAGTCTGTTTTCGACAATGTTAGATATATGATTGACCTAAGAAAGGACGTTTTATACGACAGAATTCATTGTTTTCATAAGTACAGTACTTTAAAAGAAACATAAACAAGCAATATTGTTGTTGCTTTATTTAATTTTTTTCAATTTAGGGGGAAAGCTTGTGAATTACAAGCAATATCGATAAGGACAATAAAAACTTTAAATAATTTGTTCACCCTGTTCAATCAAATGACAGCCTTTTACTAAAAAAACTATGTGTTTTCTTATTGAGTGCATTAATAATGAACAAAAAAGGTTAATAATGCTGATCACTTGCTTTCCCTTTCAGTTTCAAGGTAATGTTTAAGTAAATTTTCTTTTTACCATGAAGATTAAAACGAAAAGTTAACTTTCCATTTCGGTGACAAGGTATTATTAAAAAAAATTATCTTTTTACCATGAAGATTAAAACAAAACGGTAACTTTCCCTTTTGGTAACAAGATTTTATTGTAGAGAATTATCTTTTTACCATTATGATTCAAACGAAACGTTGACTTTCCCTTTCAGTAACAAGGTATTATTTTAGGGAATTATCTTCTTATCATTAAGATTAAAACGAAACGTTAACTTTCTCTTTCAGTGACCAAGTATTATGTTAGTGAATTCTCTTTTTACCATTAAGATTAAAAAGAAACGTTACATTTCCCTTACAGTAACGAGGTATTATTTTAGTGAATTATCTTTTTACCATCAAGATTTAAACGAAACGTTAGCTTTCCCTTTCAGTAACAAGGTATTAGTTAAGTGAATTATCTTTTTACCATCAAGATTTAAACGAAACGTTAGCTTTCCCTTTCAGTAACAAGGTATTAGTTAAGTGAATTATCTTTTTACCATCAAGATTTAAACGAAACGTTAGCTTTCCCTTTCAGTAACAAGGTATTAGTTAAGTGAATTATCTTTTTACCATCAAGATTTAAACGAAACGTTAGCTTTCCCTTTCAGTAACAAGGTATTAGTTAAGTGAATTATCTTTTTACCATCAAGATTTAAACGAAACGTTAGCTTTCCCTTTCAGTAACAAGGTATTAGTTAAGTGAATTATCTTTTTACCATCAAGATTTAAACGAAACGTTAGCTTTCCCTTTCAGTAACAAGGTATTAGTTAAGTGAATTATCTTTTCTACATGAAGAATAAAATGAAACGTTTACTTTCAAGGTTGAGAAAGAATAAATCATTTGATTAACAATTTTCAATGCTTTGAGAGCATTTCAACGAATACATTTAATACTTAACTGAATAAATGATCAAGTATTGAGTCGTGTAGAAGAAAACTTTTTACTTTTGAAATCAAATTCTTAGTAATCATTTCACTAATGAGATCGGTTCAATCATTAGCGGTTCTATAGGACTACTTTTTATTCAAATTTCTGTTTATGGCGTTAGCTCGTACCTCTGCTGTTTATATTGAAATCACAAAAAACATCTGAGAGCATCTAACGTCAAAGTAAAAAAGGTATTTTTGTGAAATGCGCACAATCGCTCAGAAGAAAATGCGGCCGCTTTCATTTTGTTCTGACTTGACAGGTGAAAATACGTGATTTTTTTTCTCTTTTTTTCATAAATCCACTCGACCATTTTTTTATCACGGTGCGTATTTTGAAAACAATAACATGAAAAATAAATATTATTTTTCTTTGAAATTTTAAAAAATTGTGATTTTGAACGATGTAGAGGCAAATAAAGAATATATAAGTCAAATGTAGAATAAATGATAGTAAAATCAATGGTCATCCGTTCACAGAAGGAATGATTTTATCAAAAAGATAATTTATTTCAATCGCTCTTTCTTTGCACTGTTTCTAAACGAATCGTACTTCTTCCGAAAAAAAAAACTCAAATAAAAACGTTAAAAAGGATTATTTTGTACATTTTGTGAGTAAATAGATTCGTAAAGTGGACTAGAAAGATTCCGTACTCTTGAGCTTTGATGTATATAATACGTTGGCATACACTTTTTGCTCCAGACACGGTTTGAAGAGATAAAATACCCGTTCACACAAATCTCTAATAAAGACGTTAAAAAGGATTATTTTGTACATTTTGTGAGTAAATAGACTCGTAAAGTGGACTAGAAAGATTCCGTACTCTTGAGCTTTGATGTATATAATACGTTGGCATACACTTTTTGCTCCAGACACGGTTTGAAGAGATAAAATACCCGTTCACACAAATCTCTAATAAATACGTTAAAAAGGATTATTTTGTACATTTTGTGAGTAAATAGACTCGTAAAGTGAACTAGGAGGATTCCGTACTCTTGAGCGTTGATATGTATATATTATATAAGTTTACACTTTTTGCTCCAGATACGGTTTGAAGAGATAAAAGATCCGTTCACACAAATCTCTAAACAAGACGTTAAAAAGGATTATTTTGTACATTTTGTAAGTACTCGTAAATAGACTCGTAAAGTGGACTAGGAGGATTCCGTACTTTTGATCTTCGATACATGATATATAATATATTCGCATACACTTTTTTGTTCCAGATACGGTTTAAAGAGATAAAAGACCCGTTCACACAAATCTCAAATAAATACGTAAAAAAAGATTATTTTGTACATTTTGTGAGTAAATAGACTCGTAAAGTGAACTATGAGGATTCCGTACTCTTGAGTTTTGATGTATTTAATATGTTAGCATATACTTTTTTGCTCCAGATACGTTTGAAAAGATAAAATACCCGTTCACACAAATCTCAAATAAAGACGTTAAAAATGATTATTTTGTATATTTTGTAAGTAAATAGACTCGTGAAGTAGACTAGAAGGATTTCGTACTCTTGAGCTTTGATATACATAATATGTTAGCATGAACTTCTTGCTCCAGATACGGTTTAAAGAGAAAAGACCCGTTCACACAAAATCTCGCTACTACGAGTATTTATTTAATATATAAAAGACAAAAATTATTATAAAAAGTAAAATAAAAAATACAAACAAATCTAACTCTTGAAATAAACAGTGAAATGGTTTAGTGAGTTCAATGGACTTAATATCTAAAATGCTGGTTAAATAATCAATAAGGTCAGCATCAAGATATCAGTGAAATGGTTTAGTGAGTTATATGGACTTAATATCTGGGATGCTGGTTAAATAATCAATAAGGTCAGCATCAAGATATCAGTGAAATAGTTTAGTGAGTTCAATGGACTAATTATCTTGGATACTGGTTAAATAATCAATAAGGTCAGCATCAAGATATCAGTGAAATGGTTTAGTGAGTTAAATAGACTTAATATCTGGGATGCTGGTTAAATAATCAATAAGGTCAGCATCAAGATATTAGTGAAATGGTTTAGTGAGTTCAATGGACTTAATATCTTGGATGCTGGTTAAATATTCAATGAGGTCAGCATCAAGATATCAGTGAAATGGTTTAGTGAGTTCAATGGACTTAATATCTGGGATGCTGGTTAAATAATCAATAAGGTCAGCATCAAGCTATCAGTGAAATGGTTAAGTGAGTTCTATGGACTTAATATCTTGGATGCTGGTTAAATATTCAATGAGGTCAGCATCAAGATATCAGTGAAATGGTTTAGTGAGTTCAATGGACTTAATATCTGGGATGCTGGTTAAATAATTAATAAGGTCAGCATCGAGATATCAAAGTGTAAGAGAAAACAGTACGAAGATACTTCTTAAAAATGAAAAATCTTCTTTGCAACAAGGATTTTAATTTCGATTTACGTATACGTAAATTTTGATTAAAATGTTTGTTTTAGATATAGTGTACTTTATAGTGTTAACACATTAACTTAGGCTACCATTAAGGAGCAAGAAGTTTTAGATAAAGTGTACTTTATAGTGTTAACACATTAACTTAGGCCACCATTAAGGAACAAGAAGTTTTAGATAAAGTGTACTTTATAGTGTTAACACATTTACTTAGACCACCATTAAGGAACAAGAAGTTTTAGATATAGTGTACTTTATAGTGTTAACACATTAACTTAGGCCACCATTAAGGAACAAGAAGTTTTAGATATAGTGTACTTTATAGTGTTAACACATTAACTAAGGCCACCATTAAGGAACAAGAAGTTTTAGATATAGTGTACTTTATAGTGTTGACACATTAACTTAGGCCACCATTAAGGAACAAGAAGTTTTTTGAAATATGATGCTATCAAAAAATGCTGAGATCGCCATAGGTGTTGACAACCTTCACAATGACGATATCTTGAAACAGATTAATAAAGTTAGATTTTTTTTTGTGATAGAGTACGAAACACAGAAGTCCGAAGGATGTGCGAAGTTGAAGATATTGTCAGATGGGGATGACAGAGAAGAAGGTTCTGGAACGAACATGTATCCAGAATGGTGGAACCATGAGCCGTAAGAATGCCCAGGGACAGTATCCCCCAAGCAAGCAGACCTCCAGGACGACCATCTCCCAAAAGATGGAAAGACAGCTGGCAGTCAACGTCACAAGAGGGAAACGATGATGCAGGACCATAATAGGCCTAAAAGAAGAGGAAGAAGAAGAAAAGTTTTTTGAACATATAATGCGAGGAGAAAATAAGAAATCCTTCAGTTGACATAACAGGTAAGTTGGGGACATAATAAGTACGGGAAGCAAACGCATCTTCTGGTTGAACAAATTATGGGAATTGTTTCATCATGGTATCATATCTTATCCATCGTGGTATCATAGTAGCTGCCTCAAAGGTGACGAAATCCATGTTGATCGTCAACCTTTAAAGAGGAAAAAAAAAGAATTTTAATTTTTATGTCTTTCTTCATACGCGGCCTATGTACTAGGCCCAGCAAATGATCTTCTGCTCGATCGAGTAACTAATATTCAAAGATTATTTACACTTTACATGTACTCGACCAAATATTCATTCGTTTACTTGACAGATTACTCGATATTTAACTGGAACGTTCGTGTATATAGACCAACTGAAGTACTAGCCAAAATAAATCTCTCATACTCTGGTTCAATTTAGGGACAAGAATCTCACTGATTCAATTTCATAAAAGGTAGTTATTTGATATGTATCATACATTTGACGTTTACTGCTAACAAAGCGATAAGAAAGCTTGCACTGAGATCTTATAACTTTCATTTTCAGCAGTTGGTTGGAACTCAGATTTTTTAAAAAGGATTCCAGTATTTTTCTACAGGCTTTTTTAACATCTGTCTAGTTGGTTGGAAGAGATTATTGCATTTTAATAAGCCCGCCAGGTTATACTTTTTACAACAAAAGTGCAATACAATACAATTGGTTTAATTGTACCGTATATACTCGTATATATAAACTGCCTGCAGAACAGGCTGTGCCGGGGTAAGTTTAATAAAACCTTAACATTGCAATATGCTGAAACGCGTTCGTAGCTGTTACTTATTTATTTAACAATACACCGTTATCAATTTGCTATAATAAATGATCGAGTCTGATTACTTCGCGCATTTTGTGGACAATTATAATTTTTAGGGGGCGTTTTGGTGTAAAAAATAATTAAGGGGTGATAGAACTTTCCATCATTCATTGTGCTATTAATCAGGGCATTGTGGTATTAATCAGGACATTGTGGTATTAATCAGGGTATTGTGGTATTAATCAGGGCATTGTGGTATTAATCAGGGCATTGTGGTATTAATCAGGGCATTGTGGTATTAATCAGGGCATTGTGGTTTTAATCAGGGCATTGTGGTATTTATTAAATTAAATATTCTAGTGAAAGAATAATATAAGCCTTACTTTGGTTGAGCAGAAAAACTTACTTGTACTTTGAAATCACGAGACAAAAAATATATTCAACACTCAAGGATTGGAGTCCGCGTGGCTACAAAACCATGACAGTTACCCAGTCCTTTGGAAAACGTTTACTTAGTAAGTCAAAACTTATAAAAATTTAGATATGTTAAGAATTTAAATTTAGTTACAAAAATCTGAATAGAAAAAAGTCGTGAAATATTTGAATGCACGAGACTTTTAACCATTGTAATATACATTGTTAGTTGATATAATTTTATAACTTACACAATATATTTTTCAACAATACAAATACACTAAAATTGAACATTATTTAAGGCGTTTTTTTAACCTTCTCTACGTTGTAAAAACTAACAATACTCAATGTTACTTTTTCTTATTTGAATTATTCTTAGACTCTACAAGGAGGTGTTGGTCTAGGAAAAAGGCTGGAAAACCGTGGCGTAGATACATTTAAAGAAATACGTGTGTCACTTCAGGAAAGCAAACAATTGATTCAGTGTGAATGGGTCTTAATGTCCTTAACTACTTTTCAATACGAATATTTAAAATTTCGCCACACCAGAAGGTGTTAAAGGGGGCTTATGAGTGTAATTTTAACCCATTAGTGTCGGACGGTCAATGCGCATGATCGCAAATGAATCCATTATTTTTCGATTAGCTGACTCGTTGATAACTACGGTTTGTATTAATATCACATCAATTGAAATATAATTGAATATTTCGGGATACTTTTTAGTCTTGATTGCATATTTACCGACGTAAAAAACGGACGTAGGTTGACTACGGATTGAAAATACGATATTCAAATTAAGCCATTCTAAAAAGTCTAGTTATTTTCGCGTTAACATTTTTTTATGTTTAAAATAAAAGTCAAAATTTTGCAAATTTTTTTGGTATTTAAAAATATGTTGAGTTGATTTTTCATTTAAAACGAGATTTATTGGTGATTTTACAATGGGAAATTTTATTTCATACAACGGCGTTTAAAAACCAATAGACACAGTATAAAATTCTACAGTTTTTAATATATGATATACGAGTATATTAAATAAATAAAAACTTCCTTTGTTTCATTCTCTGTGAAAAGATTCAATACATTTGCAATATTATTTGTAAAGAGGTCGAAAATAAATTTTATTTCAGAATTTGTTCATTTATTAATTTCTTCCTACATATTTGTAAATTTCCGAAAATTTTAATACATTAATCATAATATAAAATATAAAATTTTTTAAGCTTTTTTTAAGACTTTCAGATAAAAACGATATGTTTTCGATTCTTTCGAGATTTTTTCAAGTTTAGTCGAACTTATTCAACACTTTGGGACTTTTCATTTGTGGGCTTTTTTATATCTTATGTTTTTGACATATTTTCAATTATTTCGAGAATTCTAGGAGCTATGATCTATTTTTTAAACATTTAAACCATTTTAAATACATTTCGAAGATTTTTAAGAAATTGTGAGTTATTCTAGTATGCGTGTTAATATAAGTTGTGTCCGTTTTTTTTTTCAATTTGAAAATGAGCACCAAAAGTAAAACAAAATGGTAAAAATTATACGTCATTCAAAAGAAAATTTTCTGTTCTACACGATTTTATGTTTGTTTTTACGTTACATGTATTATTTTGTTTGATTACAAGCCTTCAAAATGGAATGTCAAGTAGACGAAAGTGAGCATTTTCGACACCTCCAGTGGACTTCGATGAGGACCGCTTAAACCATATTATTCATAAAGATCCCTTTCAAACCACCGTCGAATTAGTTGAACAGATAAATTGTAGTCACATGACTGTATACCGCCATCTTAAATCAATGGTGAAAGTCCAGAAGTTCGGCGCTTGACTTCCACATGTTTTGAGTGAAAACAACAAAAATCAACGTTCGACAATTTCTGCTGGTTTGCTCGCGCGTCATCGAGCTACGCATGGCCACAAGCAAAGGTTCCTTAACCCCATCATTACTGTTGATGAAAAATTGTTTGAAAATGGTGATGAAAAATGTTTGAAAAGGGATCTTAATGAATAATATAGTTTAAGCGGTCCTCATCGAAGTCCACTGGTCGTCCAGAACGCTCAACGTCTTTCAGGTCGAAATTACCGTCTTTGAAACGCAAAAACCATCGACGAGCTGTCTTTTCATTCATAGCATCTTCACCGTACACTTCGCAAATATCGCGAGCAGCTTTACTCCCTCGATTGAACGCAAACACAAGGAGGTGTCGAAAATGCTCACTATCGTCTACTTGACATTCCATTTTGAAGGCTTGTAATCAAATTAAATAATATATGTAACGTAAAAGCAAACACAATATCTTGTAGAGCAGAAAATTTTCTTTCGAATGACGTACAGTACCCGGCTGTAAGTAATAAACATCGGGCTTAAGAAAAAGGCTGTCGGCCATAATCGGCTAACTTCGGCTTTGTAGAGCGTCGTCTCTGTCATTCATACACGTGTTCCGTCGCGATTTGCGTGCGACAGAGACGACGCTCTACCAAGCCGAAGTTAGCAGATTATTGCCGACGGTCTCTTTCTTAAGCCCGATGCGTATTATTTACCGCCATACTTTTGATGCTCATTTTTAAATTTGGAAAAAAAAACGGACACAACTTATGTTAACACGTAATACATTTTCGGTGTTTTTTTTTATTTTGCGTCATATTTTCGGAGTTGACATCTAATTGTTTAAAAGTCAACATATGTTAGTATGAAAATTATTGTTTATTTCCGAATAAAATAAGTTTTTATTTTTATTGCAATATTGTTTTATTTTTATTGCAATATATGAAAAATAGTCATCTTACTAACCATACAATATTTTAATATAAATGAATGACATATTGAATTCATTACTTCTTATTCCTCAGAATCGTTAAACTACATTTTCAATTCATATTCATTCGAAATATTTCGCTTGCATTGGTCCATTTCATTGCCTCCAATAACATATTGTAACAACTTCTAATCATTTTAAACCCCACCTCATTTCATCTTAAATGTGAAAAATATTTTGAGTGATTAGTTCTTCCACGAGTAAGCATTTCTCATAGAATTCATTTATTCAAATATACTTGTAATTTCTTATTAAATATTAATATTGGAAAATGCGCATCGTTTTCCTTTTTTGTAGTACAAATGGTTCATTTTCCACTAAATCAAATTTCAGAAAATATAGAAGCCAATTAGGGTTTCCATATTTCTGCGAAAATAAAAGACATTCATATTTAAATTCAGTCAGAAGATTTCTCAAAAACTGTCAGATTGTAAGCGGGGGACGATTGCGAAAATCTTTAAAAGAAATTCTCAGAACAAGATTATGTAAGTTCGCAAGGCCAAAAATGTTGTTAAAATCATATTATAATTTACCTTGAATAATTAAACTTGAATGTTTATATATTTTGATATTTTTTTCCATGAAAAATATAATTAAATATTTATCAAACATTTTAAATCGAAAAAAATATAACATTTCCCAAAATTATTCGTTTTTATCAATACATTCGAGACGCTATGTAAGAGGTAGATGCTCTTTATCTTATAGACCGCAAAGCACACCAAAACGTCTGTTTTATCCAAGAATTAGAATAGGTAATAATCTAGCAAGTACCAGGAGTGTATACCTGATAACACTGATCTCTCTGCAGATGCTCTTCAAGGTGGGATTCTTTCCCCACTCCTCTATGTTAACCCTTCCCTTACGGTGATAAAAATAATACGCGTGCTCCGGTGTTGGGTAGTGAGTACGCAATAAAAAATTAGCGATTTTAAATCGGAAAAATAAGAACATTCATAGAGAATCCCCTTAATTAATTATAATTGAAGTTAAAAATTATAATAATTGAGATTTATTTGCTGAAAAAATTAAAAAACCATCTGGCAACGCTCACGGAACGGGCGTACGTCTAACCTATTTGCAAGCCTAGAAGCTACTAGTAGTGCGGAACGTCAGTCGCATACCCCGGCGCTCACGCTTATGCTTGCGACGTTGAGACAATTCAGCTCCTCACAATTCAGTGGAGTATGCAAGAGTGAGATGCGAATATAGTGTCGCGCTTCCCGCATACTATTCACCTATCGTCAAGACGAGGCACTCGCAGCGTTTAAATGCGAATTTGTTTTCGATTTTTACAAAACACCTCGATGTAGTCGATAAATTCTGATTATTATTAATATTATTTTTTAAATCAATGCGTAAATATATTATGGAGGAATACCTAAAATCTTAACCTTGTATTTATAATATTTATAGAGATATTGATGGTTATTAGAAGCAACGTGTAGAAGATACCCAACACAGGGAAGGGAAGGTTAAGCTACCTAGGTATATGCGGATGCCCTGCAGATATATAATATATTCATTACGATTCCAATTGCTTTCATACGAGTGAGAAATAGATGCAAAATTCATATACTGTCATTATTGTTTAATCTGCTCACCTGTCATGCCATCCTCTTTTATCTAGCCAAGAATATTCAGCGTCTTCCCAATTATGAATTTGCGTTACGCTCAAGCAGATATTGTTGATTAGCTTTAACATTTCATCGCTCTTCTTTTTTTACATTGTCCTTTAATTTCCATGCAGTTACAAACAAATGTGAGTCCCTTCGTTGTTACCATGTTTTACAAAGCGACTGAAAAATATTTTAATTGTAAGGCAGTAATATAACGTGTTTTGTTCTTGATTTTTTTCCTCTTTGCCATACCTGTTTTTTTAGTTTAATTGATGATATCACACTTTCATTTCTAATATGTACTTTTATACGAGTATTGTTCATGATCATTCAGGCGAACCTAATTTTTTTTTTCAAAATATGATTCCAGTCTAGTTTTCACTCAAGGCCTCTTGAACACCTTTTTAGTTGGCTGGAAGAGATTGCATCATGGTAAAAAGGCCACCATGTTTAATTGTCTACAACGAAAGTATAATACAATTATACAATACAGATGGAAACTCATTCCAAAACCTAACAGAATGGACGATAAATATTATGTTGAAAAAAAATCGACATTTATAAAAATATTTATCAGAATATGGTCAATGTTACATATATAACATAATGACACACCATTTTAATTTTCATTTCGGTGTAGGCAGGGAGGATAGAGCACCAGACTTTCCTATCTCGACACACATACTTAGCCACCTCCACGTCCATACAACTTCTACGATTTTCTTACTTTCTACATTTCTTTCTTTCAAAATATCATTCAATTGATCTAACCATACTTTCTTTCATCTTTCTCTCGTACGCTTTCCACCAACATTTGTGTGTTTGCAAAAAAATGTTAAATGTATCAAATTTAAGTTATTGAAAAACACTATAAAGAAATACACAATTTTGACTGTCAGTAAAACCCTGCCTTTTTTTAACTTTATTAAGACAAAAAGGTTAAAAGTACTTTTTAAAAAATAGGTGTATAGCAAGCTAAGCCCGCTTACGCGTAATAGCGTATTTATTTTCCTTTACACTTTGGAAAGTATTTCATTTTAATATCCCTCTATTAAAAACCTACCCTCATTTCAATGTAAGTTTATATTTTTTTGATAATGTTCCAGTAAAGTAAGCTGTCTTGTAAACATGCCAAATAAAGATAATAATTATATTTGTTGGGATTACATAAAATCATAAGCAGCGTTCTCATTTTTTATAATAATTTCCATTACAACTAAGTTAATTCCGACGACACCCGTGTACTAGTTAAACTTAAAACGGAGGTTTCGGGCTCAATTATCGATTGTGACCAAAAAATAATTTTAAAAATGTCCCAAGTCCAGTTAAAGAGCTTGTCAGGTAACAAAATTAAGTTGTGCCGAGTACGTGGGCGTGTTGTTGTATCTTCCCGTGCGGTAAGATTACCAACACATGTAATGACGAACTGCAAGTTTCGTACCTAATCTGATCTGCAAGTTTCGTACCTAATCTGAACTGCAAGTTTCGTACCTAATCTGAACTGCAAGTTTCGTACCTAATAACGTTTTTAACTCGAAGGCTCAATTACTGGATCCAAAGAAAATGTTGTCTTCTCTTAAATACGTCTGAATCAGTAAATCGTTTATTATGAACGGCAGCACACAAGAGGGAGAAATTATTTTTATTGTCATTTAAAGAAATAAATATTTCTTAAATAGGATGTAGGCTGAAATACATCTTATGTCCTCGCAGCCGGGATCACTATTTATTAGTGAGATGTATATTGACCGAGGGAAAATTATGAGATGAGCCCAGATCATTTGATACCTTCTCACTTAAATGTGCGTTCTGCTATTTATCTTGAGATAAACGTGTAATTTTGGAATGTGTTTACATTATGTAAATACTATGCTGCAAGCAATAAACGTATATATGTTTTAAATTATTTATTGATAAAATAAACGACACTAAAGTATCTTTTACGTAGCACTTATATATTTAAAAATATAATATTTCAAAATCTTCTAAAAAATTAACAATTTGTGATAGAAATAACTTTAAAATATGACACGAAAAAAAATATCTTGTACGAATTACTAAATAAAATTTAAAAATCAAAAGAAGACTTGAAAAATAAAAAATTAAATATCTCTCAAGGGCAACAAGAATAGGAATTTAAAGGACAACTTACAAAAAATATATACTTAAGGTTAAAAATATTCACTAAACTATACGTGGATTAATCTAATTGTGACATTATCATTATAACTAAATTAAAATGTGCAATTGTAGCTAGCAAATTGCTATTGACATATTTGAATTGTAAAAGATTTCGCGTATTTCTAACAGAAATATGGATCAATTCGATTCAATTCGATTCGGCTATCAACGATATTGTGATAATCATATACAAAAAAAAATATTGATAGTATCAGTATTTAATTTATACAACTAACTTTTCAATTAATAAAATAATAATTAAAAACTGTGAAAGTCCTATATACTTTATTTATTTTTTAAGTGACAGTTGTTTCACCATACTTTAGTCATAATATAACTGTTTAACAATGCTATTGTATGGCGAAACATCTGGCAATAAGTAAATAAATATAGGATGTAAAAGGATTTTATTTTGATTTTCCTAATTACACAAAAACATTAATAAAAAATCATTCTCCTTTCAGAGTTCAAGAAGACGGGTTTACTCAACAAGAAAGTGCAGTAACGTTTTCAGGTGACATGTTAGATTATTACTAATGTTAGTAAAACTACGTTAAAATAATTAATGTTAGAGATATTTCTTCTGCTTCTTGGTTTAGGTCGTTTGACGTATTTGTGACAGTGGGCTGTCCTGGGATGATGACGTCCAGCTGTTTTTAGGGTTTTTATTCTTACCGATTATTGCCAAGCGCCTTCTGCTTCTTCCCCACCTCTCTATGTCTTCAACACCACAGACAGACCTTATCGTCTCATTTCTGATCCTATCTCCAAGAGTTCTGCCTGCGATGGAGCGTAGGGTTCTAATTTCTGCCACTCTGAGAAGGTTTTTTGTCCTGTTGGTATCGGCTCTCACTTCTATCTCATATGTCATGATAAGGCAGACGCATGTCTTATATATCCTGACCTTACTTTCGGTTAGCATGTGTTTGTTTCTTCATATAGTGTCGCGCAGGCAGCCAGCCAAAGCTGTCGCTTTTATTTCTTAGATATTTCTTGATATTTCTTGAATGCTTTTATTCTAAGAGGAACATGGAAGAAATGAGCGAATATTCTGTCATAGTAAATATTTTATCAGACTAAAGCCCATAAGGACTGTGACGTCAGATAGGCAAGCAAGAAATAAGGTTCTAGTTGTAATGTTTCAGGCACGATCCATAAGCAGATGTGACCAAGTGAATTAATGGTAAATTTTCCACACTGTTCCGAATCCTTTTAAAAGCATTGTTAAAGAAGAACCTTTAATTGTTAGAAAAGAAAATATCCAAGAAGAGAAGTTTTGTGCTACAATTGCAAGATTATTTATTCAACATTGCGTAAAATTGGTTAAATTTTCATGGGCATTAATTCTAAAGAACCTTTGTTACAATTGTGTGAAGGTAATTGTAATTTGGAATGCTAAGTGTTTTTTTTGTTCGTATAAGATATAATTGTACATATGCCAACATTCACAATGAAGGAAGTTCAATAGAATCATTTGATGAAAGAAATGGTATCCTGTGCTATAACGATATGGCAGGATTACTTTAGTGTTATGGGACAGAACGTATATTTTATGACTAATGTATCTGCTAAAAGTTTTTATGTGAATTTTTATTATTTAAAACGTTTTTTTTATGTCATGGTCATCTGAATTTATTTATATTGTATTTTTTCTTTATTTTATCAAAAAAATATTTAATTATGAACATTTTTAATTTTAGGACTTAACATTGTTCAAATATGTGCAAAGATCCATTTATACAAATCTGATTAACAATATACCATTTTATAAAATAAAAAAAATTAAACATGAATCTGACCATTTAAAAAAATACGTTTCGTTTCATAAAATGATCATACACGACCTCAGTGACTAAGGTGGTAAGTTCCCTATCTGCAGAACCCGGGGTCGTGTGTTCGATTCCCGTTTAACCCCAAATTGAATAATAAACTATTTCATTGTAGTTTTCACTTACAGCCTTTTAAACGGCTTTCTGATTACTTGAAGAAATTGTCACATGACAATAAAACTGCTAGGCTGTAACATACTCTATACAACGGAAATGTAATACAATTTCAATAGATTTAAAAAAATCTAAACTAAATATGTTTTGAGACTTTCGTGTTACTTTTGTATCCCTTGTATAAGGTGTAAATGTGTATTGAATCGCGCTATTTGGCTTATGATGCCAAACGTTTCAAAAACATTGCAGTTTTTATATTCAGGGTTTGTTCGTAATCAACTTTTCTATAACGAATCATGCTAAATCACGCATTATAACACTCCAAAAGACTTTGTACATCTGAAACTAAAATTAATTTTCATTTAGACTAGATGTTTAACATAGGTTATTAAAATATAAAACAAACCATATTATTATTTGACCTTTAAAAGTTGAAAGGTTATTTGAAAGACACCAGTTAAAGTAGCACAAAAATCGGCTCAGTGGTGCTTGACTGAATCCCAAGGTTTATTCAGCGACAGTGTTTCTCATCAATAGAAAATTTAAAAAAAACATCTAAACGCGGCTTTATGGACCAAACTATAATGCTGGTGTTCCGTATTCGCCACACGAGAGTATCGTTATTGGCCATTAACTTTATATGAGTCAGCCCTCCCCCCAATATATATGAGAAACGGTTGCAATAGATTCAAGAATATTCGCGCATTTATGGGTTAAACGTGGTATGTACCATTGTTTTGTCGTTGTTTAATGTTCAGTTTGTAACTAAGTGGCACCTGGCCCAATAATAATAATAATAAAAGGGCCATTTATTTAGTGCCGTTTAGAGAATAAACTCTCTTCAAGAGTGCTGTAACTCGGGATTCGAACCAATTATTATTGACATATTAAAACATTTCAACACAAATAAATATTTATATAAGTTGAATGTAAGGATAGTTGGCCGAACACCGGAAATACATGCTCGGAGTACGATCTGACTGATACAAATTATATGAAAACCTATATTACCTTCTACTGGAAACACGTGGCATAATTTACATTTGATAGCCCGGATGCGGAAATAAAATAAAGATAGACTTGTCATGTTTGTCACGCACAGGATGTATGAAGTAAATATTAGGTCCTTACATATGAAATTGGCGTTTTGTTTGGGAGGAACATAAAGTTGATTTTTTTTTAATATAATATATTTATTTAATCAAAGTATGTACCATTGCTATCTATGCACTTTTGCCATCTCATAGGTAGTTCATCGATCCCTTTACTAAAAAAACCATTCGGACGGGAATCAATAAAATCTTTGAAGTCGGTTTGGACTGCCCCATCGGAGTTGAATTTTTTCCCTTGCAAGAAGTTATCCAAATTTCGAAAAAAATAGTAATCTGTCGGGGCAAGGTCCGGAGAGTACGGTGAATGTCTTAGACATTCCAATTGAAGCTCTTCTAATTTGGTAGCCGTCTGTTGTGCAGTGTGTGGTCTAGCGTTATCATGAAGCAGCAGTGGCCTAGAGCGATTAACCAGCCTCGGTTGTTTAGCAGCTAGCTTTTCCATCATGGTTTGCAGTTGCTGACAATAGACATCTGCCGTAATCGTCTGGCCAGATTTAAGAAAGCTGTAGTGAACGACACCAGCACTAGTCCACCAAACGCTCACAAGTAACTTTTTTGGAGTCAATTTTCGCTTGGGGCATGGTTTGGCTGGTTCGGCAGGGTTCAGCCATTGCGATGAGCGCTTCCGATTATCATACAGGATCCACTTTTCATAACAGGTAATGGATTCGATTCAAAATCCCTTCATTATTGTGCCGGTTGAGTAATGCAACGCAGCAGTCAACGCGCGTTTGTTGATTTGCTTCACTCAATTCGTGAGGTACCCACCTTTCAAGCTTTTTCACCTTCCCAAATTGCTTCAAGTGGATTAAAACAGTTTTATCACTAACACCGCAGCCTGCAGCTAACTCGGACGTGGTTTGCGATGGATCCGCTTCCACAATAGCCTTCAATTCTTCATTATCAACTTTGGTCTCCGGCCGTCCACGGGGCTTCTTCTGCAGGTCTAAATTTCCAGAACGAAAACGTTGGAACCAAAAACGCACTGTGTTTTCTTTTGCGGCACCGTCGCCATACACATCATTAATCCTTCGAGCCGTTTCTGCAGCACTGGTGCCACGGTGGAACTCGTACTCGTAAATAACGCGATATTTCAAGTTTTCCATTTTGTAAACTGAGTGACGCAAAGAAAAAAACAATTGAGGAAAAAACAAATGAATTATAATTTTCGAAACACAAATACTTGAGTAAGTAGCTGTATAAATTTTAATTTGGAATTCCTAACCAAAGAGAAGATATTTGAGATCAAAGTTGCCAGTACGGCAAAACGCCAATTTCATATGTAAGGACCTAATACTAGCAGCAGGCAACGATGATTGAACTATGCTCATACTGAACTAGAAAGTCTCGGAGAGAGATATTAATGGGTTAAAGCAAAGGATCGTATGACGCGCATTCGTATTATTAAAACGACTTAAGATCTGGAAGGTATCATAAGTAAGTAACTAGACTAAGTATATGCTCCTTAAAGGTCCATAAAACCTGATCTGTTACTTTACTTAAAATTTACTTGTAACATACAATTGGCTAGCATATTATCAGACAGCAATCTTTTCCATATTATCAGACAGCAATCTTCTCCATATTATCAGATAGCAATCTTTTCCAAACATTTTATCAGACAGCAATCTTTTCCATATTATCAGACAGCAATCTTTTCCAAACATATTATCAGACAGCAATCTTTTCCATATTATCAGACAGCAATCCCATCCAAACAACTTGATAAAAGCTAGAAAAAATAAAAGATCGACACGAAAACCATTTTTAAGTTAACTTATTAGAACGGATTGAGAAAATAATCATCAACTGATGGGAAACAGGTGTTACAAAATAAAAACTCGACAGGAGACAAGAAATCAGGAAAACGCGTTAATTTGTGCAATTAAGAGAGAAATGACACTTTTCGAGCTGATGTTCGAAGCAGACTAATGGAAGTGCCATTCTCATAACAAATTGTATATTACTTGTTAGAATTTCTTTATATTGTTAAATATTAGCATCATCAATGGTAGAGCTTTTAATATTTACTATAAATTCTCTCCCTTTGGATCGACTGTAACAATGAATTATTATCACGCATTGGCAAATCTACGATAAGATTTTGGAGATGACAGGTAGACTATAACACAGTTCAATTCTACTATATCACCTCCCACGCTGTTGCAGAGCAAAAAAATTACTCCCACCCAACGCAATCTATACTGCTACAAAATGGATTTTTTTTGATAAGTATGACGTATGGCATTGACAAAAACAAGAACTATTAAAGGGACTTCTCCTCCAGTGACAACACACCTGAGTTTTAAAATAATAATAACGACGACGAACTTAAGTTCCAACGTCACGGAAGAATAAAAATGACTTGCAGCGCAGTAAATATATTAAGAAAGTGACCTATAGCCTGGAGTTTAAACTGCTTAGCTAAGTGCCAGTTTATTCAAAGAAAAATTCAAATGCAACAAAAATATCCTTTGACATCGCTAGATTGCAGTAGCTAATCGGTCTGGAGATGAACCGATGTAAGGCTGAGTGGACCTCTCTTATTGACTTGATTATCAACGCAGTACTCCAATATATAATCTGCAAATTAGCACAAATGGCTGCTAAAATTACAAATGGGCGAAGGAATGAGATTGATGCTGAAAAGTTGATTTGACTGATAACCAAAGTTCAGGAACACCAAATTTATTTTTCTTAACATGTTGCTAAGAAAAAGCGCTAAAAAACTGACCAATATAGTTACACCAGAAAAAGAGGATCAATATTTTATACATGCATTGTTTGCGTTTAATACTTAACAAAACAATGTAACCAGCGAAGAAGTCATTAATCAAACTGGTATGTCATCAGCTATAGAGATCATAAATCATACTACGCTAATTTGGAATCGACATTGAACGAATAGCGGTTGGTTACCTAAGGAAATATTCTACGGTAAAACACAAAACCTTAAAAGATAGAGGAATGAAGATTTGTAATACGCGTTCTTGATAGTGAGAGTATAACGCCAAGGACAAAAATATTCTATGAAAATTGAATAGAAAACTTTGAATTCAAATAAATTAGGGTAAAGTGTGGAATAGCTTCTGGCCAAAACTCAATATTGCGTTATAGCACTCGTATATGGCCGTACCTGTGAATATAAAAATTCGTTAACAGTCATCCGAAAATATGCCAGTATCCCCAAAATTTATTTCAATACTAATTGATTTTATGTGTGTTTTATTATCTTTCAATACGGATAGCACAGACAGTAAAGGTAGATGTTACGAATGAAAAGTGTTGAAAGGGAAAAGCTAAGAGACAATATCGGAGAATCTTATTGGCAATTGATCACCGACAGTTAGACATATCTAACGGTAAAATTTAGACATCTAACAGTAAAAATTCGGACTGGGGGCTGGGATGGAGGGAGGCAGCAGATTACTTTGACAAGCGACGGTGAAACTCTAGGAACATGACATACTATATATATACGAGTATATATGTTTACCAGGGGTTTATCCCAATGCACTGACTTTGATATGTCCAGGACATCTTATTACAGAAATTAATTGAACTGATTAGATACCCTGGAAACACATTCGTTCCCAATATCTCACCACTGTTTACTGAAATATTTTTTTCTATTTAATTCTACCCCGTTCCCAGTTCGATTTTTTGGCGTTATAAGTCATAATTTTCCCTTTAGATGTATTCAGTATATTGGTGTTAGCCCGTACATAATTCAGTATTGATTGAGTTTCCCTCATGATGACGTGAAAGCCTTGAAACCGTTATCTTAAATAGTCTTAACAATGTTTTTGTTAATCAATTAAAATATCTTTGAAATTCTACAGTATTAATATTGTAATTTATTTTTAACAAACACTGTTTATTCCACTTTTTTATGACGGTATAAGCCTACCGGTTTCAAAGCTTTCACCTCATCTTCAGGGGAGCGCAAACAAGACTTGTTTGCGCTCCCCTGAAGATGAGGTGAAAGCCTTGAAACCGGTAGGGTTATACCGTCATAAAAAAATGGAATAAACAGTGTTTGTTAAAAATAAATTACAATGTCTTTAAACCTTCACAACGTTAATGCCTTAACTATAAACAACACAGTATTAATACCTTAACTATATAAATAATATGTAAAATCTATATTTTTCAAGATAGAGGACTGTATATAGTATTTGTTATTTCTTAATTCTTGAGAAAAGTGGGAATTTTAATGCCGGTCATTTAAATAATTTTATTTTACCCAATAGGAAGCATTTATTTTTCCTTTCGATTTTTTAAACTTTAAACATCAAAGATCCTATGAAATTTAAGACAGTACTTGTTGGGTAGAGTCCTGAAAGAAAAATAACGGTGAAATGTCAAGTTTTAAAAGACAGATCGCCCGTAATGGTGATAAGAGAGGGAGAGAGAGCGTCAAAATTTCTCAGAATCATTTCGAGATAATTGAATTCATCACCAAGGAAAAATTTTATTCGGAAGAGGCACCATCTTAGAGGAGACAGGGGGTGGAAATCGAGTTTCGGGTGGTGCAAATATTTTCGAAAAACAATAAAATGATCATTTGGCCTTTTGACGATAACGGTTGCTCTGAGCAGACACAGGAAAGGCATTTTGTCCACTTAAATAAATTTCTTGAGTACTTGAGACTTAGTTTCGAGAGTAATTAAATATAAAGACATTTTCTCCGCCAATTTTGACAGCAATTATATTGTATATTTTTAATACTATTTTAATAACGACAGCTTGAGGTGTCTTTTTTTGACAAAAAAACAACACATTTTAATGGAATATTAAAATAAACCACTGAAATCTATCAAAAGTTTGACCTCCGTGACCTGGTGGTAAGACACTTGTCTGCCAATCCAGAGGTTGCGGGTTCGATCACCGCTGGAACCCAGATTTTTTTAAATAGGATTCCAGTCTGGTTAACACTTATGGCCTATGAAAACATCTTTCTGGTTAACTCGCCAGGTTAACAAAAAGTACAAAAATCTCAGGCACCATAATACATTAACATAAATGTTATCTATTTAATACATTTTTTTCAGAATTTTCAAACCATATAATAGTGACAAGTCATAATTACGACGATTGTAAGTAAGGATAAAGTTTTGCATATGTCAATTTTTTTTAATAAAACAAAATGTTTAGAAACATTAGAGATATACAAAGCCATAAAAAACATTAGAGATACACAATACATTTAGAAACAATAGAGATACACAAAGCCTTTAGAAATATAAGACATACACAATACATTTAGAAACATTAGAGATACACAAAACCACAAGAAACTTTAGAGATACACAAAGTCATAAGAAACATAAGATATACACAACACATTTAGAAACAACAGAGATACACAAAGCCATAAGAAACGTTAAAGATACTCAAAGTCATAAGAAAAATTAGAGATACACAAAACATTTAGAAACAACAGAGATACACAAAGCCATAAAAACCGTTAGGGATAAACAATACATTTAGAAACAATAGAGATACACAAAGCCATAAGAAGCATTAGAGATACACAATACATTAAGAAACAAAAAATATACACAAATCCATAAGAAACATTAGAGATACACAAAGCCATAAGAAACATTAGAGATACACAAATCCATAAGAAACATTAGAGATACACAATACATTTAGAAACATTAGAGATACACAAAGCCATAAGAAACGTTAGAGATACACAAAGTCATAAGAAACATTAGAGATACACAATACATTTAAAAACATTAGAGATACACAAATCCATAAGAAACGTTAGAGATACACAAAGCCATAAGAAACATTAGAGATACACAACACATTTAGAAACATTAAAGGTACACAAAGCTATAAGAAACATGACATATACACAACACATTTAGAAACATTAGAGATATACAAAGCCATAAGAAACATTAGAGATACACAAAACCATAAGAAACATTAGAGATACACAAAGCCATAAGAAACATTAGAGATACACAAAGCCATAAGAAACATTAGAGATACACAAAGCCATAAGAAACATTAGAGATACACAAAGCCATAAGAAACATTAGAGATACACATGCCATAAGAAAAAACATAAAAGGCAATAAATAATCAAGAAAGGCAAAAGGTTTTATTCATCTCAAACATTTTTCCTCCACATTATTAATACTGTCAACTTTTAAGCTATAATACATTTGTATAAAATATTTCATTAATTTATTAAAATCTCTCGGTCCTTCCAACTAGCACACGGAAGGTGTCGTAAACAACGAAACGTGAAGTACTGTACACAACAAAAATATAATTCAATATTTTTTTTTATTAGCATGACAAGTAGCAATCGTTAACAAAATATAAGAAAAAAAAACAAATAATTTCAAGTTGATACTCTCAAATTATTTGTTGCCTGTCATTTATCGTGTCCCCAATAAACCGGGCTTTTATC
This sequence comes from Odontocerum albicorne, assembly GCA_949825065.1. Classification (NCBI taxonomy): domain Eukaryota; kingdom Metazoa; phylum Arthropoda; class Insecta; order Trichoptera; family Odontoceridae; genus Odontocerum; species Odontocerum albicorne. Next base: position 7,609,719 of record OX463856.1, read on the forward strand.
TACGAGCTTTTATAAACTGGGCTTTGAACATGACAAAACAGGTTGATACTTTATACCGATTGTTGATTTTTATTTAATTCCTTTGTCGAAAATTCTCATTAACTTGACAAGTTAAGAGATAATACAATGGAAATTTAGAAACACGAGTATATATTTTTTATTTATTAATCTTTTGGATCCTCCATTTTCAAGTTGTATCTCAAACAAAGGGTGAGATTATATAAAGGTTTTCCGAAATGAATTTCTTTTTACGAAACAGAGTGAGTTTATTTTTGGGAATGAACATGGGACAAATCACCTTCACATATGTGTCCGGACTACGTCCAGATATACATATATTGGCAAATGGCTACAGCATCTGGCCTCGTATGCAAATTTATGATCCAATAACGATTAGCCTCCATGGATTGCAGATTTTACGCCTCGTCTGAGCCTAGATCGGAGGCATTGATGGAAACAGATGTATCTAATTTTCCTGCAGAATCGCCTAATGTAGCCGATTTTTTTCTTTCTTTTATTTTTTTTAGGGAAAGCATTGAGAAGTAAGAATAAAAATCGTTAATTTATCGGACTTTTCCCAATTTAAATAGTTAATCTTTTTAAAATTATTTTCCTTTTGTTTACGAAATTTTCGAAAAACAAATCAAATTTTATTAAATTAAAACGTTCAAGGGCACTTAAAGAGGAAGGCGTTTCATTTTTCTTCTATTGCCTATTTTTACTTTGCTCATATTGTTGAGTAAATACAAAAAATGTCAACGCAAGTGTATTTTATTACATTTTCATTACACAAACACAGCCTAACACGCTTGTTGAAATTTGTTCATTACATCGAACAAACGAGATGTATCTAAAAAGTCCTTTATATTAATTTTTTTTTTGAAGAAGTTATGATTATTTCGTTCACCATCGAGAATCCAACCCGTTATCTCTAAATGGAATACATCTGATTTTGATTTTCATAGAGATACGCACTTTTTGCCTCTGGGTAAGTACGATAAACCTTAGGATGGATTCCGGTTTTCATAAAGATACAAGCATTCTGCTACTTGGTAATAAATAACTAAGATAAACCTCCATATGGAGCTTTCAGTTTCGATTCTCATAAATATACATAGTTTCTGCCTCTGAAAAACAAATATCTATAATAAAGTTCCCGATATAAGTTTTCCGTTTCAATTTTCATAGAAATACAAGATTTCTACCACTAAGCAACCAATATATGTGTATAATAAACACACAGCATTATTACTTTTTCTCAAAATTGTTTATTTTGTCACTTATTTACAAATAACGAGAAACATGACATTCATTTTTTTATGACTATCAGAAAACAAATTAGAAAATTCTGGTTTAGAAAAAAATCGTTGTATCGCTAGTAACAGATCCCTTAAATTGTTTTGCGTTGTAAACAATACAACCTAGTGGTTTTGTTGCTATATTATAACTCTTACAACCAACAAAAAAAATTGAAAACGAAGCCTTTAGTTAAAACTCTGAAGCCCCTTCTTAAAAAAATAGGTACCAACTGGAATCAAAATCGATCGCTACGGATTTCGTTAAAAAGTTGTATCAAAAGTACAAAAATTAAAGTCAGACAAAATAATAACGATTATATGAAATGTTATTACACAAATGTGTAAAGAAAAACATTGAATGTTTTTTTTATCTCCGCAGATAAAGTAAACATTATCGAAACACTCCCGGCTATTGAAATTTTCCCTATTTCTTTATAAATTCCCACGCTTACTGCAGTTTTCTCCATAAAACATTTTGTGAGATAAAATAAACATGTGTAAAGAGTTAAACAAATTCAGAATGATTTGGTTCCAATCTTTCAAAATCCACATCTCCCCTTTTCAATTTCATCCCTCTTTTGAGGATGCACGGTGATTTTCATGCTGCCACATTTTTCATGGTGAATTTGAATTTTACGAGGAGATGTGATGAAAAAGGGATATTGAGGACGTAAAATTTGTTCATGGTGCAATTTATGGGACCTCTTCAATGTTTTTGCATCACTTTTGACGTTATGATTCATCGCTGTCAGTTCAAAATTTACACTGAACATAAAATTGTTTTAAAACTTAAAAAAAAAAACAAATTAAAAGAAAAAATACATTCTCAATGATACAATGTGAATTTCGATCTTCTTCTTGGAATCGATTTTAGATCTGTTTTCCTTCATTTTTCATTTATTAGGTCCCCACATACGAAACCGGCGTTTTGCCGTACTGGCAACTTTGATCTCAAATATCTTCTCTTTGGTTAGGAATTTCAAATTCAAATTTATACAGCTATTTACTCAAGTATTTGTGTTTCGAAAATTATAATTCATTTGTTTTTTCCTCAATTGTTTTTTTTCTTTGCGTCACTCAGTTTACAAAATGGAAAACTAGAAATATCGCGTTATTTACGAGTACGAGTTCCACCGTGGCACCAGTGCTGCAGAAACGGCTCGAAGGATTAATGATGTGTATGGCGACGGTGCCGCAAAAGAAAACACAGTGCGTTTTTGGTTCCAACGTTTTCGTTCTGGAAATTTCGACCTGCAGAACAAGCCCCGTGGAGAAAGTTGATAATGAAGAATTGAAGGCTATTGTGGAAGCGGATCCATCGCAAACCACGTCCGAGTTAGCTGCAGGCTGCGGTGTTAGTGATAAAACTGTTTTAATCCACTTGAAGCAAATTGGGAAGGTGAAAAAGCTTGAAAGGTGGGTACCTCACGAATTGAGTGAAGCAAATCAACAAACGCGCGTTGACTGCTGCGTTGCATTACTCAACCGGCACAATAATGAAGGGATTTTGAATCGAATCATTACCTGTGATGAAAAGTGGATCCTGTATGATAATCGGAAGCGCTCATCGCAATGGCTGAACCCTGCCGAACCAGCCAAACCATGCCCCAAGCGAAAATTGACTCCAAAAAAGTTACTTGTGAGCGTTTGGTGGACTAGTACTGGTGTCGTTCACTACAGCTTTCTTAAATCTGGCCAGACGATTACGGCAGATGTCTATTGTCAGCAACTGCAAACCATGATGGAAAAGCTTGCTGCTAAACAACCGAGGCTGGTTAATCGCTCTAGGCCACTGCTGCTTCATGATAACGCTAGACCACACACTGCACAACAGACGGCTACCAAATTAGAAGAGCTTCAATTGGAATGTTTAAGACATCCACCGTACTCTCCGGACCTTGCCCCAACAGATTACTATTTTTTTCGAAATTTGGATAATTTCTTGCAAGGGAAAAAATTCAACTCCGATGGGGCAGTCCAAACCGACTTCAAAGATTTTATTGATTCCCGTCCGAATGGTTTTTTTAGTAAAGGGATCGATGAACTACCTATGAGATGGCAAAAGTGCATAGATAGCAATGGTACATACTTTGATTAAATAAATATATTATATTAAAAAAAAATCAACTTTATGTTCCTCCCAAACAAAACGCCAATTTCACATGTAAGGACCCAATATTTTATTAATGTACTCGTATGTTTCCGTATTTTCTGTGATTAGCTGTGACAACCCTGACATTTTGTTAAAGTTTTAGTTGTGTTTTTCTGAGTGAACGGCGGCACAAACGACACATATTGTACATATTTCGTAAGTCTTCATAATATCATTTGAGTATATGTACAAAAAAGATAATTCTATTAGGTTTTATTTTCACAAAAAAATTCTCGGCCCTCCGAGATTGGCCATACATTGCGGCACTTAAAGGGTTGAACATTTTTTGAAGATTTTTTAATTTGTTAAATCACAATGAGTGGTCAATCGGAAACGTTTAAGAGCATATTCTTTAAATTTATTTCATTGGTTTACTAACATAACTTAGCATCAAAAGTCTCTTGAAATATTATTCTTAACATATAGTATAAAATAATAAATTATTCAAAGTTTGTTCCAAAACAATAGAAAGCATTATCATTTTACGAACAAAATGATAAAAAAAACCAACAATTTGGATTCAGATAGGATTCGAAGAAAATAAAATTTGAATTTGAGACGAAAACAAAAAAATATATATTCATCCCCTGTTAAGTCAACACTGTATATAATGCAAAAGGTTCCGACTGAATACGAACCCTGAAATCCAACTGTCAAACTGGGATCAACATAAATCATTAGCAAGTGTGGCTGGCACTGCTTTTTAATCTAGATTTATGTTGCCTGCATGATGGAATTTCGAAGACATAATTTTCAAAAGTGAAATATTTCAACAAAATTATAATTTTTATTTTAGAAATAGAAACGAAAGATTCATCTTAATTATTTTCAAGGGTTTTATTTTAATGACATAACAAATACGACGATGGTAAGATTGTACACTTGTCTGCCGATCCGGAGGTTGCAGGTTCGATCCCCGCTGACCACCAGATTTTTTTAAATAGGATTCCAGTCTGGTTAACGCTTAGGGCCTATAAAGACATCTTTATGGTTGGTTGGAAGAGATTGCCACATGGCAACTCGACAGGTTAAAAATAAAATAAAAATATCAGTCGGTATGTTTAAGTTCGTTTAGAAAAAAATATATGGTGTCGTTTTAAGTTGTTTCATTTGCTGTCTTTAAAATTTTCACAAATTGATTGAAAACATCGTTTTTTATGCTCAACTAGTTTTGACCAGTTGATCGGACGTCATCCTCATGGAGCCAGTACTTCCGTGGGGCTGATAATCTCAAAAAATCAACAAGGCCAACTATTACGAGTAATTGACGTTTCCATATCATTTTGAGGTATTACTATGCTCTTGTGATGATCCCAGTAGGTTCATATTGTGTAGATGTTTATGGCAGATATGTTATCTGGGAATGTCGTCTGATTTAGATGTTGAACTAGGTGAATAAAATCAATAAGCAATACAAACTGTAATTTTTCAAACAATTATATTTGTTACGTCTAATATTATTTATCAAAATTTTTCTGAATTTTTTTGTACAACAATGTGTAATAATTATTTCTGATTTATAAGTTTTACGGTTATTTTCATACAATTAATTACAAAACTCAGAGATGAAGCTGCATTGTTATAGCACAATTTGTAAAGGCTCTTTGAGAACATTGCAGATCTCATTACCAGATATTTTAAATAATTAACTAATCGAATATGATTGTTGGTTGTAAGCCATCCTGAGGATGTAGGACATGTAGCGACCGTGCGTGCGGTCACTGAACCCACCAAGGCGACCCTTGCCCGCGCGGTCATTGAACTCGCAAGTGGCGAGTGCGAGACGGCGCCGGGCGAAGGTCGCCCGCGCGGTCATTGAACTCACTAGTAGCGAAGAGCGAGACGCCGACATATCTCTTGCCTCTCCTACAGACCGTAGTATGAAATGTATATAGAACGTGCAACAATAACATGTGTCCAGCGGAAGTGAGACAGCGACATGTTCTGCGCCGTTCTATACATTATAAATACAGACGTTTACAATAAACTTTCTCTTTACTTATTCCGATCTCGACGACTTTTATTCAAAAAACCAACATCCTTCTATGCGAAACATAAGTCCCCAAACACACTTTATCGTGTATTGGTTCATTATGTGAAATATATTTGTATTACATTTCATCAAAATTTAAAAGAAAACTTGACAATTCAAACTCAAAATTCCGATATAAACGAGATTAAACTTCTCAAACGTTCGATAGGTTTATCTAGCTTCAGTCGTTGTGAGGCAGAGTTTATATAACATTTTTAAAGTTGCTCTGTACTGCAAACATTTATGATAATTTATTTATTTTCTCAAAACAGGCTTAGCCTAATTGCTTTGAAAAATAAAAGAAGTGTTAACATTAAAAATAAAGAAAAATTATATAAAAGAAAAAAAATTATATAAAATAAAAAATAATGTGTATGCATACATACATATATACACACAAACATACACATATATTCAAAGTCACTTAAGTTCGTTGATGAGTGCTTCCTAACGCGCTCAATCTTAGAAGAAAATTTACTTTTGCCTTTGGTAATGTGATATGAAATATGTTTTGTCAATATCCGAAGCAGTTCCGTTCAAAAGAGTTAAGGCCCTTCCATCAGGCATAGCGGCTGGAAGACCCGTTCTTGCGTATGTTATTGAGAACAGTTCTTGCCGGCGCAGTCTAGTGTAATTGTTAGGAACATTTAACGCTAATCTTTGTAGTAATGCTGGACAGCTCTCAACTACTCGAACGAGTTTGACAACGTATATCAGGAGACGCAGATCTCTTCTTACGTTCAAAGAGTTATACCCAAGCATACACAGCAGAATCTGAGTAGGATAAAGCCATGGATAGACACCAAATTCATTTATATAGAGATATCGTAGATATTTTTAATCAGCATAAAAGCTACAGAAAACCATATATTTAGATATAAATGATCTAAGAGTTACACCAGACCGATAGGCACCAAACCTGAGTGAGATCACAGTCATCATCGCTTAAGTTTATTAATGGTTTATATACCTACAACAAAAACATAAAATGTGATGCAATATGTTCTGAAAATAAGAAGCTGCCTTAGGCGTTAAAATTACCAAAAGTTGGATATGTGCGCTTGTTGTTTTCTTATAAAATCACGATTATGCTTACATACATAATAAAACGTAATACGAATAAGGTTTTTATTACAAGTACAAAAAGAACATGGGTCACATTTATTTGTTACCAAACAAGAAAGTAATGGTGTACTTTGTAATTTATTTTTATTAAACACTGTTTATTCCACTTTTTTGTGACGATATAACCCTACTGGTTTCAAGGCTTTCACCTCATCTTCAGGGGAGCGCAAACAAGACTAAATGCTGTTCGAAGTGGTACCGATATACACGCTTCAACGGTTGGGGGCTGATGGATGAGGGAGGCATAGGACAATTTCGGCCAAGAGCGGAGAGATTTTTGGGAAATAACTGTTCAACAGATGTTCGGATCGGTGTACTGACTTAGAAATTTCTAGGGCCTCTAATCTGTCCAATTCATTTCCGTTACTACTGATATGTAAGAATTTGGCGTCATCGATAGAAAAAGTATGGTTTTCTCGGTGACAATGATTAGCCATTTCCGAATAAATTAGAGGATTTGTTAAGGCGGATTTGTGTTCACAAAATCTCTTTTCAAAAGACCTTCCTGTCTTTCCTATATAGAAACTATCACAGTCAGCACATAAAAGTTTTTACACACCACTGTTGCTAAGTATTCCATTTTTGCCTTTCCCATTGAATAAGAGTTTCCGGAGATTAAAATTAGTGTAAAAAAATGGTGTACTTTGTATAAACTATCGTTGGTGTATAAGGACGAACCTTGATGTATAAAAGTGGAGTCTGGGTATTGAAAGAGAGTGATTAGAGAATAATAATTGTGTTAAAAATATTTGATAGGAAAAGAAATTGTCTTACTAATGATATCTGTTTATAACAAAAAAAATTTAAATGATTTGGCGACATTGAGAAAATAAGTTTCGAAGTATTTACGAGATAAATGTATATGTCTTAAATGAACGAAGCGTAAATAATACATTGACTGGGAAGAGAGGTGAAGGAAGTAGTTGGAGAAATTTTAACTGAGGGAATGAAAAGAAGTATAAGAAAAAGTGGATCATGTAAGCCATAAATGTCTGAATGGTGGACAAGGCGAAAATCGTATGCGTGAATAGAAAATGCGTATATACCTGTCTTTTCTGCCTACTCCAAAGTATACGTTGAGTGATGGTATGTTTGTATACATATTACCAATGGAAATCAAACATGAAAGAAAACGTTTTTCTTCTACGCTACAGAGGCTAGAATAAAGTTTGATTAAAAAAATCTCTCACAAACTTCCTTGCCTGAAGGAATGTATAAAAAATATCTTTATTTGAAAATGCAAAGATAAAATTTAAAAAAAAAATTAACCTCGCTGAGCTGTTTATCTTCTTCAGAGTTGAACTCGCTTTTGAGCTTGTTTCGGGCTTTTCGTTCAGTTTTAACCGCGCTTCCTACAAAAGCTTTGCATTTCAATATGCAAGCCTGAGGCGTTGCATTCGGATTTACTCGACATTGTATGATAAAATCTTTTATTTGAGCTCTTCAACGTGAATCGAAAAGACATAGCTAAATCGAATTTTCGCCCTCTACTTTTGAATATAAATATAAACAATTTGGATACAAAAAAAAAACAACAATAATTCTACTGGTGGAAATATAGATATAGAATTCAATTTCACAATGACAGTGGTTAATAATTGTCAGTTAATGTAAACAATTACTGGCGAATTCATACCTTCACTAAAGTAAACAGTGAATATGCACTAGTTTCTTTTCTCTCTCGTTTCTATTAGCAAGCTAGTTTTTTTCCTCTCGGTAAGACGCTGTTAGGAGAAAATCTTCGTAGCTAACTTCATCCCTAACTTTGATCATTGTATACCCAAATTGCTCGGAATTCATTGTTCTAGCTGCAGTTCTTTCACTTTTAAATGCGAGACTTTGAAATATAAATGCAAGAAGCATGGTTCGTCATGATAAGCAGTCTAGAGTGGACGTTATGTTCCATTGTCATATCACGATTTTTAATAAACCTCATTTGACACACACAATTGCTTACTGCATTGTCATGAAATACTGTACTTTTTGTTTTAGTTTTGTATAAATCTTTTTCTTAGCGATAGTAAAAAAGCATCAAGTATCGAAAACACAACCTCTTGTGATCCATCTTCAAAATGACAAAAAAAAACTGCGATAGCAATTTGGGTAAACAATTGTCGAAAAAATGCGCGAAATTATAACCTTTCATAATATTTTACATTCAGGACATTAAAGATTAAGCTAGAAAGAAAAAATTTCTCCTAACGAAATATTTCCAAGAAAAAAGAAACGACTTAATTTAGTTCATTTGACAAGTCACAAAGATAAATAAATTTATTGCCTATTATTTTTTAAATCCGCATACCAAATTTTTCAAAGTGTCTTATAATATATGCGAAGTGATAATTTAATTTTTGACCTTTGCAAACTGATTCCATGACTCTTTAACAACTATTGTATAGCTTTACCATACACATAGGTTGACATATAAATCTTCTCTTTTCAATAAACGTTTTTTATTAATCATCTCAGGGGTCAGGCATCCATTTGATATTTTGATGTGAAAAGCTACGAAGGGTAGTGCCAAGGGTGCGTAAGGGGAAATTGGAACATCGTGACAACATTTGTCATTTGTTTCGTCCATTGGTTCTCCACATTTTGTTCAATATTTAACTTTTTTATATAATTAATAAAGTAAATATACGAAAAACTGACGTCATCAGAAAATATAAGGGATAAGCTTTATAATAGTGTGGATATATAAATAAAATTAATCACGAGAGAATGACTTAGCGAGTATACAAGCAAGAAGGGCTAGATGTTCGTGGAATATATAAAGCTATAAAGATATGGCTGGGTGCACTTAATTTTGATATAAGGTAAAGTAAGAAGTATGAATAATAAAAGATTGGGAGTAAAGAGATTATAAATATTAGGTGTTAACATAAGTTGTGTCCATTTTTTTCCAAATTTAAAAATGAGCACCAAAAGTAAAACAAAACGGTAACGGTTATACGTCATTCGAAATAAAATTTTCTGCTCTACAAGATATTGTGTTTGCTTTTACGTTACACATATTATTTTATTTGATTACAAGCCTTCGAAATGGAATGTCAAGTAGATGAAAGTGAGCATTTTCGACACCTCCTTCTGTTCGCGTTCAATCGAGGGAATAAAGCTGCTCGCGATATTTGCGAAGTGTACGGTGAAGATTTTATGAATGAAAGGACAGCTCGTCGATGGTTTTTGCGTTTCAAATACGGCAATTTCGACTCGAAAGACATGGAGCGTTTCGGACGACCAGTGGACTTTGATGAAGGCCGCTTAAACCATATTATTCATGAAGATCCCTTTCAAACATTTTTCATCACCATTTTCAAACCATTTTTCATCAACAGTAATGATGCGGTAAAGGAACCTTTGCTTGTGGCCATGCGTAGCTCGATGACGCGCGAGTAAACCAGCAGAAATTGTCGAACGTTGATTTTTGTTGTTTTCACTCAAAACATGTAGAACCCAAACGCCGAATTTCTGGACTTTTCTCATTGATTTATGATGGCGGTATACAGTCATGTAACAATTATTCATCTGTACAGCCAATTCGATGGTGGTTTGAAGGGGATCTTCATGAATAATATGGTTTAAGCAGTCCTCATCAAAGTCCACTGGAGGTGTCGAAAATGCTCACTTTCATCTACTTGACAATCCATTTTGAAGGCTTGTAATAAAAAAAAATAATATATGTAACGAAAAAGCAAACACAATATCTTGTTGAGCACAAAATTTTCTTTTAAATAACGTATAACCTTTACAATTTTGTTTTACTTTTGGTGCTCATTTTCAAATTGAAAAAAAAAACGGACAGGACTTATGTTAACACCCAATATTAAAATATCAGTTTTCTCTGCATACCTGGTAAGAGACACGACGTGATATGTATGCATATACATGGTATATATAATACATGTCAGATGTCAAAATTTTATTGATAATAAACCTTTTTAATGAATTATATTTTTTTCTAGGTTTTGGCTTGAATTCTTCCTAAGTTTTGAACTCTGTATTAAAATAATAATAAAAAAGAATAACTTTTTTTCTTCACTTGTTACATTTATGTACGTGACACGTTTCTGCCTCCTGTCTCGAGACTTTTTTCACTTAAAAAGGTCATTTACCCAAGCGGTCTGCTTACTTCAAATATGGCAGATGTCTATCTGTTACCATGTGAATTCAATGTAACTCAAAAAAATTGCTTACATAGTAGGCATCTCCTTGAAGATCTTTTAAAATATGAAATAAGAGTTGAGAGTCAAAATACGTTTAAGAGCAGTTTTTTTTAATTTATATTAAACATCTCATTCAGCAGCATGACAGTAAACCAGAACATCTAAGGACAATTGATATAAAAATACAAAAAATGTCGAGCACCTTTGCTGAGTTGGTAAAACACCCGTCTCATCCAAGGGTTGTGGGTTTGATAGCTTTCGGTACCCGATTCATTCCAAAAAAGGATTCCAGTCTGGTTTTTATTAAAGGCATATTTAACACATTTTAAGTTAGTTAAAATAAATTGTGTGTGTTCATGATGTACATGATAATGCACTGGATTTCCATACGAAAGGTCACTGCTATGCTACTTCCTTCAATTTACTCAGGTATTTTTCCACGTAGTATTTGAGGCATGGAAATATATTTTTTTGACATCTCTTAAATACCCTTTTGCAACAAAATAGTTAAACTTCATTAGAATACAGGAAGTAAAAATAATATGATATAGTTTTTTTAATAATAAAACTTACATTTTTATGTTAGTCAAGTTTGAGAACCACAATATCAATCGAATAGCCATTATTGATGGAGAAAATTCGCACAAAAGCCCACATACCATTATATACCCCAACACAGTATTATGTCTTCTCTCCCTCGAAGGGGAAAAAGTCAAGGAAAGCCCCATAAAATTACTCAGCTATCAATTTTATATTTCACAAATTCTTTTGCATACTAGAAATAAGATTATGGAAACGAAAAATGGAAACAATATGTCAAGATTACCTAGAAGCGGCGAAGAGAAAGTTTCTTATTGAATTCTGAGTATAAAAATGTGGATAAATTGTGTTTTAATACTCCTCCGCTTCCAAATAATGCAGGAAAAACTATTTGTGTGTGCAAATTCCATAAAACAGTTTAAAAAGCTTTAAGCTCGCTAGTGACAGACGCAAAAACAACGTATACTATAGGTATACGATATCTTACATGCTCCATGACTAAACGGTGGAACGTTTTCCATTTAGACAAGGATTTTGAATTTGATTAAATAGCACCAAATTGGCTTTACTTTTAAGCAAACAAAACAAACTTTCTTAATGGTTGTCAAAATTTAATATGTGACAATAAGTTTGTCTGATTGTATATTCAATAATATTATACAGTCATTATTTATAGTGTAGTACAATCGGTTTATTTATTCCAACTTAACCCTTCCCTTACGGTGTTAAAATTGAAACGCGTGCTCCGGTGTTGGGTAGTGAGTACGCGATCAAAAATTCGCGATTTTAAATCGGAAAAATAAGAACATTCATAGATAACCCCCTTAATTAATTATAATTGAAGTTAAAAATTATAATAATTGAGATTTATTTGCTGGAATCATTAAAAAACCATTAAAAACCATCTGGCAACGCTCACGGAACGGGCGTACGTCTAACCTATTTGCAAGCCTAGAAGCTACTGTAGCGCGGAACGTCAGTCGCATACCCCGGCGCTTACGCTTATGCTTGCGATGTTGAGACAATTCAGCTCCTCGCAATTCAGTAGAGTATGCAAGAGTGAGATGCGAATATAGTGTCGCGCTTCCCGCATACTATTCACCTATCGTCAAGATACAAGGTCGAGGCACTCACAGCGTTTAAATGCGAATTTGTTTCCGATATCTTCACAAAACACCCACGATGTAGTCGATAAATTCTGATTTTTATTAATATTATTTTTTAAATCAATGCGTAATTATATTATCGAGGAATACCTAAAATCTTAACCTTGTATTTATTATATTTATAGAGATATTGATGGTTATTAGAAGCAACGTGTAGAAGATACCCAACACAGGGAAGGAAAGGTTAATAAAACTGTGACCTCCGTGGCTTTGTTGGTATGACGCTAAACTACAAACCAGGGGTTGCAGATTCGATTCCCGTTTGAGCCTGCAAGATCACACTGTTTACAACGAAATTAAAATATAATACTACACAATGAGACTAATTTATTTTAATATATTGATTGAAATACTAGAATAGGACAGTAGTCAAATTTGTTAAGAAGATAGTTCACAATAGTATTTTAGTACCAACTTTGATATATGGAAGGGAAACGTAAAAACGGATAAATCTCAAGGAGCTGCATAAATGCTATAGAAATGCGTGAATTGAAATTAGTTTTTAGGGAGTGTCCCTTAAAGGTATATGATGATTATGATTGTTGATAAATAATAAAACACGTTAGATCGCAATGCGGAAAGAGAGTGAATAGTTTATTTTAATAGTACGTAGGTATTTATAACATTTCAGAATGGGCGCGGGAGTGCGCTCGCGATATGATTCTGTCTCGCTTCTGTGAATACAGAAATGGTCAATTGTAGTATGTAGGTAACAATCTATTTACGGAACCGGCGAGACAGCGTGGTGCGTTCTCTCTCTAGTATGTAGTGCGGTCCGCTCGGCTACGGGATGACTGGCCGGCGGGTGATCTTTGGACTTGAATAGCCGGCGTATGAACTTTGGACTGTTTATTTAAATTTGTCGAGGAATGCGAAGGTCATCTCATCGGTCATTGACCGTATGTATGCGACAATATTCAGCGGCGACCGTGGATCCCTACAAGTTTATTAGATAACAATGTATGACATAAAACAGAACAAAGTTATCAAAGACGAATATGGGCTGATGAGGACTCTGAAATGGTTAAGAAGAGCATATTTGGATTAAGTGAATAATATTTTAAAATAAAGAAACGTTAATTTGACAATCATAGAACTTGTTTGAGAAGGTGTAAGGATATACGTGTGAAAGATTTGTGATGAAATAGGAAAGTATGACGCTCTGTTTTTTTCTGACTACTCCTTCTCGGAAATGGCGTGGTAGTGGATATGAATGTACGAGTATGTACTAGAAAAGGGCCACGAGGAATCATCTAGAATCCCTTAAGAAAACACTTATTTTACCACTAAGCCGTAAAAAGTCTAAGATACAAAGAAATTTTAACAAAAATCGATCATTGTTATACCATATGTTGTATAAAAGAATTAATGAAATTTTTTGAAAAGATCGAGTTTTGATTATTTAAACTGGGAGACTTTACCAGCTTCATATATACAACTTTCTCCGGATCTGTTTATGCCAAAGGGCACATAGTGTGATGGTATATGTGTTTGCATAATTCATTAAATATTTAATTTTTGAATAAATAATATAAACGATAAACAGCATACCAACTGGTCTTGTTCTTTTTGTAAAGAATATTTATTAAATAAGGCCGATGAAAATGGGTTTAATTTAGAAAGGCTTAAATATATAATATGTTATATATGATATATACCCTTGAAGCGAAGGGTCTACAACCAGTGCATTATTCCAGTACTTACGTATGGCTGCGAGACATGGACGCTCACAGTAAAGAACACACAAAAGCTCCAGACCGCACAAAGGGGCATGACGAGATGCATGTTGGGATATACTAAAAGAAACCGTAAACGAAACACCTGGATTCGCAATGTAACAAAGGTAGAAGACGTTATAAAGGTGTGCAAAAGAATGAAGTGGAAATGGGCCGGACACGTAGCCAGAATGACAGACTCCCGATGGACATCCGAAATAATACAATGGTACCCAAGAGGCATAAAGAGGCCCAAAAGAACACCGAACGTACGCTGGATAGATAAAATCAGGAAGCATGGCAGCATCACATGGCATCAACGAGCAAAAAACCGAACTATTTGGAGTCAGCTTGGGGTGGGTCGACCCTGGTTGACAATGATGATGATGATGATGATGATATATGATATACACGTATGCACATAAAAGTTTTGCTTTTAAATGACCCTAAAGGTGATATTTATTTATCCGTCAGCATTTTAGAAAAAATGTGCATACAAATGTAAGAATTTACCACATAGATAGTAGTGATGAAATATTTAAATAAAAATATATCCGTACAGTATAGAAGGTACAAAAAGGGCTTTAGGAAGACCTATAAAATAGGACACTTTTAAAAAATCAATTGTAGATTGACAAATCAAATGTTGAAATTCAAGTCATGAGAGGTTTTTATTTCTTTCCACTTCGTAAAACGCGATCTATCCGGTCGATATACAAATGTATATTATAAGTAAAATAATCGTGAGATGAGTTATAGTAGTTACATTAAGAAAATGAGTTGAGAAAGATCTACGAAACAAATTTAAGTGTCTAAACTAAAAGGAGAGCAAGGACGACATAGACCCAGGAAAGTGTAGAAGGAGCTAGATGGAGAAAGTTAAACTGAGAAAATGGAAAGAAACTATTCAAAGATTTGAATCTCATGTACGAGTATGACCATATACGGAGTTAAACACTGTTGTTGTAATTTGTTTTATCAAACACTGTTTATTCCACTTTTTTTTGTAACGGTATAACCCTACCGGTTTCAAGGCTTTCACCTCATCTTCAGGGGAGCACAAACAAGACTGAAGCCTTGAAACTGGCAGGGTTAAACCGATACAAAAAGTGGAATAAACAGTGTTTAATAAAACAAATTACCATGTCTTTAAACCTCCACAACGTTAATGCCTTAATTATAAACAATAAACTGTTAAAGTCGTTTCAACATTAGCTGCAATACTTGAACGAATAACTGATGCTAACGTGGAGATGTTGGATATGTTGTAGAAACTCTAAGTCATTATTAACATCTGACTCATATTTAACCTAAATATGTAAGACAGGCTGCAATGGTTTATAAAACAGTGAAGAAACCTTTATCGCCATGTGTAAGTACTAAACAAACCTTATTCTTCTCTAAATCTTGGGCAAAAAATCCATTTCGCTCAGAACACGGATATTTTTTTTCGATTGGGGGATTAGAAACTTAATTGCATATAAACACACCACCTCTCCATTACACAACTTTATTTCCGGTTTACCTGCAGCGACTATATAACGAACTTAAAATGGTTGTCAAATGCTTACCACCTTAAATGATATGCAAGAGAGAATTGATTTTTTTTCATCTCAATATTCCTATGTATTTCTTCCTTATTCTTGAATGAAGTAATTTTCTTTACTCTTACCATTATTCTTCGGAGATTATCCAATTTGTTTACTTTAATTCAAAAACATAATTTATTGCTGTATGTATTACATATAAAATCTGTCATAGATAAAAACAACTTTGTGTTCAAGATAAGCTTTTATTAATTGTATCCCCTAAAGCTTTCAAGATCTCTAACAATGTACTTATGTTTCAATTTGTGTTTAGATATGTACTGAATTAATTTTCCTAAACTCTTTAGCTTTTTAGAACTACAGTAATTTTTATATATAGTTTTCTCTTACTGTCTTATTTCCTTCAAATTGTTACTAACACTTATCAATCTTAACCATTGTTTTTTCTACACTTTTTTATTTTTTTAAGAATTCTTTCTTACGCGAGAAACGGCTCCGGGCATCACGGTCCTTAGTTTGTTGTATACTTATATAATATGTATGGTAGGTAGTATTTATGTTTGTACTTCTTTCTGATGAGTAATGTTAATACTTTCATTTTTATACCTTTTGAAACACGCAGATTTGTGTTCATAAAATGTGCCAATTTGTATTCACAAAACGCGCAAATTTGTATATCTCAATCTAACTACTTAAATCTAACTACTTAATCAACTAGTTTAATAACTCAAAATCTTAAGTTAATTATATAAGTTAATTAAAACGTTGATTGGTGAGAAAATTAATCATGTATAAATTATGTATAAAAAAAAATTCATGAAAAAAATATTGCATGAAAAATATATATTAATTCCTAGATTTACTTTTATACTATTTACTGATTTTGTTTTAAAATCAAATGAAGTCTTGGTAACAAATATAATTTATTAGAAAAAATTAGGTTATAAAAATTATTAATTTGTAACATAATCATAGCCTGAGAAACTTAAATGTAACATACTTAATAAATATTATATAATAATTCTTCGAAAAAACACGATGTGAAAAATGTATTGAATCATAAATAACACACGATTTGTAAGATTATCAAAGCATAACGTGCAACGCATAAAAATAAAGGGTAATTCCTCATATTATTTTGACAAATTAAATATACTTGGTTAGCCCACCTTAGGCCGAATCGGTATTGGCTTTCAAATGAAGTATTTTCCACGATTTTTACATGAAAAAATACAAATTTACTCACATAAAAAAATTACTTCCAAGTTTTATTAGTAAATAAAGTTGGTTTGCAAAAAAGTTTGTGGTACGGTTTATTCCATATAAGTTTTTAATTAAAATCGTATTCTACTTCCGTTGTGTATAAAATAACCTGGTGGGCTTATTCCTCTGCGACAATAATTTCCAACCGACCAGAAATATGTAGGCCTATTTGTCTTAAAACACTCACAGTCAGATGATCACTTTAGGCGGAATGATACCGGTTTTTTTTTGCGAAAACAATACTTTTGCAAAAAAAACTGGTGTCTTTTATCGTGAGAAATATGTGCGGTCTATTTACCCAGATAATTTTTTCGATGTGAGGTAGTTTTTTGGATACTTTGGTTATTTATTGTGTGTTCAATGGAAACTTTGTCAATATTTTCAAACCTTATTTTTAAGACAAATCACAATTTCAAACAAGGTTTAGTTAAAAATTTACATAAGTCAAAGAAAATACATAAGGATTTGACTTTAAGTACTACAGAAATACATAAAGTCACAAGAAAAAGCAAATGTTTTATTGTAATTAAATATTTTAATATTTTTTCTACAAAAGAGACTTGAAGGAGAATAAATGCTATAAAATAGAGGTATTTGAGAAAAATATACGGGTTGACAATAATGTCTCATATCATCATCATCATCATTGTCAACCAGGGTTGATCCACTGCTGCATGAAGGTCTCCCCAAGTGGACTACAAATAGTCCAAATGTGATGCTGCCATGCTTCCTGATTTCATCTATCCAGCGTACCTTAGGTCTTTTTCTGGGCCTCTTTATGCCTCTTGGGTACCATTGGATTATTTCGGATGTCCATCTGGAGTCTGACATTCTGACTTTGTTTGTTATATTGCGAATCCTAGTGTTTCGTTTACGGCCTATTTTAGTATATCCCAACACGCATATCTCCATGCCCCTTTGTGCGGTCTGAAGCTTTTGTGTGTTCTTAAGTGTGAGCGTCCATGTCTCGCAGCCATACGTAAGTACTGGGAGCATACACTGGTTGTAGACCCTTTGCTTCAAGGATGTTGGGAGATTACTTTTGAAGATGTTGTTCAAACGTCCAAATGAGTTCCACGCTAGTTTTGTCCTTCGTGCTATTTCCTCCGATATGCCACCTACAAAGGAAATAAGTTGGCCCAGATAAACATATTCCTAGACGAGTTCTAGTGGCTTTCCGTCTACGTTTATTGGTTTTGGGGTAGTGAAACTGTTCATAAGATATTTGGTTTTTGATATATTTATTTTTAAACCAACTTCTTTACTGACCTCTGCCAATTCTTGCAGTTGGTGCTGAATATCATCCAGGTTTTGTGAGAATATAAGGCTATCGTTAGCAAATCTCAAATGGTTCAGGTATTTTCCATGAATCACCAGACCTTTATTGTCCCATTCTAATGTCTGATATATGTTATATGAGTATGTATACATGTACGAGTATATATGAGTGGTCAATATGTAAAACCCGTTCTGGTAGAAGGCGAGTGTCAAAATTCGCACTGCACAACATTCAATCAAAAATATTTAATTTATCTATATGTTTCTTCTCATTAGATTTGTTTTATTTCTTGTTTTTTAAGGTAAAAAAAAACAGAAAATATATCAGGTTAACATTTCATTTACATTTGAAGTAGTTAATCATAATTTACTCAAAACCGAAAAAGTCTTCCAAAGCGGGTTTGTATCTTTTTTTTTTTTTTTTTTTTTTTTTTTTTTTTATCCACTTTGCACGGATTTCTCCTGTTACACAAAGAGGGTTTGCTTCTAGCGTTAGCTTATTCGTTAGGAATAATATCAGCCAGGATTCTTCTCATACTGCTAGACGGTACCGAGAATATATCAACCGTGTCATTAAGTTGGTTCAATATTTCTATACCACGGGTGACTGAGTGTTTAGCCATGATATTCGTCCTGTAAGTTGGTATGTAGAACAGAGGGTGATTCCTTGCACGGATATATTTGTTGGGTACATATAAACTTAGTGCTTCTAGAATCGCGGGACAGTTAAAGGAACCTTGGAAAACCTTTATTAGGAATATCGCAATGGATTCTTGCCTTCTTGTTTCAAGGCTTCTATAGTTACACACCGTGAGAAGTTCGGCATGGTGAGCATATTTTGGGTAATCGCCCTTTGTTCTGTACCATAGATATCTGAGGAATTTTTTTTGTATTTGTTCTATATTGTTTTTGTATTTGAGCTGGTGAGGAGCCCAAACCGTAGATGCATATTCTAATTTGGTTCTAATTAGATAATTATATAAGTTTCGGAGGATATCGGTGCTGTTAAATTCTCTTGATATTCTCATTACAAAACCGAGTAGTTTGTAACAGTCCGATATCAAACGTGAGACATGGTTAACGAACGTGAGTCCGACATCGAAGGTTACGCCCAAATCCTTGAATTCAGAAACTCTGTTTAGTGCCACTCCCTGTATAGTATACTGATGGTGGATTGGTGAAAACGATCGACTATAAGATACACAGACACATTTATTAATGTTGAACAGAAGATGATTTTGCTCACTCCAGGAGACTAGGGAGTCTAGGTCCTGTTGTAACTGTGCACAGTCCTGAGGTGAATTGATCTTTTTGAATATTTTCAAGTCGTCAGCGAACAATAAACATGTCGAGTGACTTATGGAATTTTGAATGTCGTCTATTAATATGAGGAATAGTAGGGGACCTAAATTGGATCCTTGTGGTATACCAGATCTTGCGATAAATTCCACAGAAGACTTGTTACGGATTGTTACGTATTGAGATCTTTCTTTTAGGTAAGATGCAAATAATCCAATTAGATTATCGCTGAAGCCAAGTTTGTGCATTTTCTTAAGTAATATATCGTGATCAACTTTGTCGAAAGCTTTCTGAAAGTCTGTATATATTACGTCCGTTTGTGAAAGTTCGTCTAAGTTTGACGCAATCTGTTGTGTGAGAGAGAGAAGGTTAGTAACAGTCGATCGTTTTGGCAAAAAGCCATGCTGGTTTCCAATAAGTCTTGTAGATACTTGGTGGGTCAATTGGTTGCACAGTACAGTTTCGAAAATTTTTGGAAGCAAAGAGAGAACAGCTACAGGTCTGTAATTATGAGAGTCTAACGGGTCTCCCGATTTGAAGATAGGGCAGACCCTGGTTGTCTTCCAGCTTACGGGAAATGTATTGGTATTTATGCTCAAGTTAAATATGTAGCAGATGGGATCACACACGTATTTCGCACAGACTTTGAAAATGTCGGCTGATAACCCATCTGGTCCGATTGCTTTGTCGGTTTGCAAGGAGTTTATGCTTTTCAGCACGTCTTGACAACTCATATAACAGAATACGGTTAGAAGTGATAAATGTACACAGTTTATTTGAAAAGTGAAAATAAAAGAAACAAGTTTATTTAACTCGTATTTGTAAAACAATAGTTTTCCTAATCCTGCTAGTTCGTAAATCACAACGATATCATTTAAGTTCTAACTGAATCCTTGACCGAATATTGTTGCTTTTGATATTTATGACCGAGCTACTTTCCTTTATGACTAGGAAATAAATTTATAAATTTGCCAGCAAAGCAATAATAGAAAAGCAAAATCAAATTATTTGCTAAATTTAGTCCAATTACACTTTATCACGAAATATTAAATATAAAATGGATTTGCAATCTGAAAACAATAAATTTTTGTCAATTCTCAATTTTTGATTTGAACTTTAGATATGGATTAAACAAGGATTGAACACAACCATAAATGATTTACTTACCTTTCAAAAAAAAAAATATATCTAACTGAGAAACAGTTTTGTACTTTAATATAGATATGAAGGAAGATAAGCAATTATGGCACTATATTCCTTCTGCCGATGACAACAAACCAATTACTACATATGATTATTCATATACCCGTATGTTTTGATTCACTTATCTTCTCTCCAGTTATAATAAATAATTTTCCCTATTTTTATTAATCAATTGGTAATAGTGGTTTCGGGTTCGATTCCCTATGTTACTAAAGAAAAGGGTGCCAGTCTGATAAAAAAGAGTTCATCTGCTAACAATACTCGCAAAGACAGAGCGGTTATGTTGTCAACACGTTCAATGACGAAGCGCTAGTTTCATGCTTACTCCAGAGGTTCTTAACCCGAACGCACACTTACTTGGGCTAAAAACAATATTGTCTCCCGGCTTCACTCTTCAATGTGTCCGGAATGCAAATTCTGATATATTGAAGGGTGCCAAACGAAAGAAAAAAATTATCAGGGAAATAATATTTAAATTTTATAATGATAACTATGAAAAAAATATTATAAACTAATCATATTTTCATAAGCTTTAACTTGGAGATCCCAAATTTAAAACAGTTCCCCATTAAATATTTTGAGAATTTACAGGATAGTCCACGAGTCGCGCACGAATGCTTGTTATCAAGGCGTTGTTGTGGATATTGTGGCTTCAATTTTTGTACCAACTAAATTGTATACGGAACGAGTTGCAATTCTCTTCTTGAGATTCTTTGCAGTGTCAAACATTCCAAGTTGAGCTGAACATCGTTTGGTTGAAGTAACTTAATAATTAGCAACACTTGTACCATTTGAATATTATCATTAGTGCGGATAGTATGCGGTCTTCCGACTTGAGATAAGCCAACCACTGATCTCTGCTGCCGAAAATGTGCGATTAATTGTCAGTCTTGCTGGGCACTCTTTAATAGAAACATAAAGTTAATGTGCGCTTTGTGTTCAAATAATTTACTCTCTTGATTGTTAAAATCTTGATAATAAAACTTAAGTACAACTTTTACATTAAGTTATATAAGATATTTTGAATTGTTGTACCGTACGATTTGGTTTTTGATTCCGACGTTTCGATAACGTTACAGTTTTAATATTAAGGGTTTGTTTGTAA
Source organism: Odontocerum albicorne (assembly GCA_949825065.1). NCBI lineage: Eukaryota > Metazoa > Arthropoda > Insecta > Trichoptera > Odontoceridae > Odontocerum > Odontocerum albicorne. Next base: position 7,631,605 of record OX463856.1, read on the forward strand.
TAAACTTTGCCTTGTAATAGAGTTTATTATAAAGTAAACTTCGACTGTGAAATTGACTTTAAAACAAACCTTGACAATGATAACTCAAACGTTGTTGAAACGTCGGTATCATAAACCAAACCTCGCGGTACAAATTCCGAAAGACTCATACAACTGATACAAAAAGCCTTGAAAATCTAAAAACATATTTAATTGTTTTATTATTTGATTTTTTTTTAAATCACATTAAAAAATATAAATAATTAAAACTGGAATATAATGATCACCCTGTATTATAGAAATATAACTACTTGAACCCAAGGACTTAGAGAGCTGTAACCAAGCAACACAAGACAAGAAGGAACTCAAGAAAGAAGATATCGGAGAGGTCGGGATGGGAAGAAGAGAAAACAGAGAATAGGGAAAGACAAGACCTCTTGAGGGACGCTAAAGAGAAAACAAGATCCATCTTGGAAAAGTTTTGGGATAGGTTGATTGTTGAATAAAGTGGGTGATGGGATGGAGTTGTCAAAATTCGTCTTGCTCTGTTTATTATATTGTATTATTATCGTATTGTTTTAATTAAATGTTTAATATTTTAAACAATTTTTTCATTTTTAAACAAAGTCATTTTAATGTTAAAAAAAAAGTTATATTTACACTTTGCTGATCTTTTTTTCTAAGTTAAATTTTTTTTTCATTTTATGACATAATGAACGTTAATTTTAGAGTAAACAATTCAACGTGAATATAAATCTTTAGTAAAGTAATCAATAAAATGGGAAGAAATCGTTCGTTTGAACATATTAAATTAAATTTAATGCGAGTAAGAGATTGTTTACCCTTTTTATCGTTTGTTAATCTTAATTGCCTGAATGTAAATTTTAGTCAAAATTAAATATATTTTTTTAATTGCCGTAAGTCAAAAAAGTACGACATTCTAATATGTTTAAAATTCAACAATTACATTTAAAACATTTTAAATTTAATTGTTGAATTCACACTTCGAATATTACATTTCAAAGTGAAAAAACAGCAGCTACGTATTAATGTTATTTTTTAGAACGTTCACTAACGACGAGCTGTGAAAGTACACTTTTACAAGTAAATGTCAACAGTTCACACTGTAATACACATTATTGTTTGCTTTAGTGAAGGTGTAGATTGACCAGTAATATCAATTGATCATGCGCATTCACTGAACATGTCTTGCAATATTTATTGATAAGAAAAAGTGTAAATAACAAAATGACTATTATTATTGCAATTTGTTTTATCAAACACTGTTTATTCCAATTTGTTGTAACTGTATAACCCTACCGATTTCAAGGTTTTCACCTCATCTTCAGGGAGCACAAACAAGACTTTGTGCTCCCCTGAAGATGAGGTTCGAACTGGTACCGATATATACGCTTCTAACGGTTGGGGACTAGGGCTGAGAGAGGCATGGGACGACCTCGGTGAGCAGTGGATAGATTCTTGGTATAAATGTGTTTGCCAGATGTTCGCCTCGATGTACTGACTTAGAAATTTCTAACATAATTCGGTCTTGTTTGTGCTGCCCTGATGATGAGGTGAAAGCCTTGAAACCGGTAGGGTTATACCGCTACAAAAAGTGGAATAAACAGTGTTTGATGAAACAAATTACAATGTCTTTAAACCTCCACAACGTTAATGCCTTAACTATAAACAATGCAATGACTATTATTAACTACCAATGAGATGTAATTTTAAGAGTCCTTTATTGAATATGTTCCCATTATCATATTTTCTCACAATTTCATCAATTTCTTCAATATTGCCATTAATATTCACTTATATTTCCTTTTTCTTGGTCTTCAATACTTGTATAATCTCTATATTTTTTCACATTTCACACAAATATAGTGACCATCACGCCAAATCTGTGTCATCAGAGAGAAAATAGCGCAAAGCTCCTCTATCACGACATACTTTCTACGCTTTTTCCATATCTGTAGAGTTCTCTCTATTTTTCTTACCGCTTTCAACATTTTGCCCAACGATACATTTTACTGTCGATCGTGTCTCGACCGTGACTCCAAGCCAGTTGCCTAGCTTTTAGCTAACAATGCATGTAAAATATCCAAATCCTCTCAATGTGCTTTTTTCCCTTCGCATAACACATCAGTTGAAGATCATATTTAATTGCAAAAAAATACATTTCTTGTATTATCGTATAGCGATACTATACTACATATTATGTGATATTGTTTAAAAAAAATCATAAATTTGTTATTTAATTACTCATTGTGTCTGAGGAAATAGTGTTACATTTGGAAATAAGTGGGGCTATATTGTTCATGTGGTGAAATACAAAGAATTAAAAAAAATATACGGTATATGGTGTTACCAGATATCTATTTACATTATCCGATGTCAACAACTTTTTTTTGTCAATCCATAATATGGAGTTAAGCGTAAAAATTACTGATTTTTTTTAAGACAATATTTATCTTTCTCGTCCATTTTTAAGACAATATTTATCTTTCTCGTCCATTTTTAAGACAATATTTATCTTTCTCGTCCATTTTTAATACAATATGTATCTTTTCGTCCATTTTAAGAACTTATTTATATTTCTCATCCATCTTTAAGACAATATTTATCTTTCTCGTCCATTTTTAAGACAATATTTATCTTTCTCGTCCATTTTTAAGACAATATTTATCTTTCTCGTCCATTTTTAATACAACATTTATCTTTCTCGTCCATTTTAAAGACAATATTTATGTTTATCGTCCATTTTTATGACAATATGTATCTTTCTTGTCCATTTACTATTACTATTTTACTATTTATTTTATTTAGCATTCATTTATCATTATAAATAAAATGTTTTAAAAAGTACAAATTACTGCAAAATTTCTTCTCTTTTTTTCCTTGTCCAACGCAAGATGATTTTTGCTAAAAATTTGCTATACTATCACGACATTTTCCTATTAGGGTATGTCGAGAGGAAATAGCGCCAGACTTTCCCATCTTGCTATACATCCTACACCTTTTCCAAATTCATACAATCGTACGATTTCTCAAACCTTCTACAATTCCTTCTTTCAAAATATCATTCGCTTGATCCAACCATCTTTCTTGATCTTTCTCTACCACCCATCCCCTCATATTTACCCCCATTTATAATCCTTACACACCATTATGAACGAGAACGACCGATTAATTTTATTATTCATATCGAAAAACAAATGAATTTATTATTTTATATATTAATATGAAATTTTACAAAATTAAACATGAAGTCTTCAACAACTTAAAATATTGCACAATATCGTAACTCGTAACTCGAGATACGCATGACTTTGCCCTACCAACACGCAACTTAAATATGGCAATATTCAATACAAAATATTAATTTAGATCACGTCTGCTTTGATTTCATATTATTATTAAACTGCGAGTATTCATTTGCAGATAATATTGTTTTGTGGATTCACCACGGTAATTGTTTTCTGAATTTATGTTCCATTATTGCCACATTGTTATATTTTCTGATAAGCTAGGTATTGTAGTTGTTAATATTGCTTTATTATCTGTAAAGGGACGACCTCTGTAGCCTTGTTGAAAATACTCATCTACACTACTGGGGAGATTTGGGTTCACTGTTCGAGGGTACCCAAGAAAAGAAGATCAATCTAGTTAAAGAATTTGTCTGATAACAATGCTGACGATACGACAGGAACCCTTTGTGATCGAGTATGATTGTCAGCCATTTTTTGGATGGAAGACGTTGTATATTAATGTACATTGTGTGCAATTTGTTTAACTTCAATACGTACTAGGTCTTGATAGCTCAAACCCAAAGTTTTGATAGCAAAGAAGTCGAAGGTTTAAGAAAAATGTCAGATTTAAAAGAATTCAAGAACAGCGTTTGCTAGTTTTATATGATTGCTACACATAAGTTGTAGAAAGAAAAAAAAAAGAATTTGACTATGAGTAGTTCGGAAGTGAATCCATCAGAAATCGAACCTTGGGCGCCCACTTTCTTAGCGGGAATGCTAACCGTTTGACCACGCGCTAGGTGTATGCAAGTCGTGTTGCTTCTCTACTTGCTGTAGAAGACGTAAATTTCTAGCCTTTGAAGATGTTATTTATATCGAAACCGGTTAAACAATAATTTTAATATACTCTATAAAGGGGAAAAAATATTGTTTATACGAATTAAATACATTTTAATCTGTTATATTAAACACTGTTTATTCCACTTTATGCAATGGTATAACCCAACCAGTTTCAAGATTTTCACCTCGTCATCTGGGGAGCACAAACAAGACTGAATTATGTTCGAACACATACACACTTTTAACGGTAAACATTCGGGTAGGGGATTGTGGGTGAAGGGAGGGAGGATACAACTTCAGCGAGCAGCGGTGAGAATCTGGGAAAATGTGTGTTTGCGAGATGTTCACGCCGGTGCACTGACTAAGGAATAAACAGTGTTTAATAAAACAAATCGCAATGCCTTTAAACCTCCACAATGTTAGTGCCTTAACTATAAATATCAAATTAAAGATTTTAAATGTGTAAGTCGGCATTTTTTTAGCCATGTGTTTTTTACAGGGGTTATTTTCTTAAAGGCTTCGCATAATCGTCTTGCAGCCACGTCCTTAAATAATTCCAAATCAGCGATTCAGATGAATGTGAGTAAAAAATTGATGAGTTAATAAGGGTGGAAAAGAGCACGTTGAGAGACGAAAGACTGGTTTAACGATCTTACAGTTCAATCATAAAAGGAAGCCGTGGTAAAGGACGATTGAGAAAAGTATGGTAGATTAAGCGAATCAAAGGTCGAAAGAAGAAAATATAAAGACTAAGAAAATAATGTCTCTCAAGTTTACTATGATCAACCCAGATCTTTTGATAGCTTCTCTCTTGAGTGTTCATTCTGCTATTTATTTTGAGATGTACGAGTATGTGCGATTTCGGAATGTATATATACCATGTGTACATACACGTACTATGTTGCTATTAATAAACCTATATTTATTTATTTATTAAACTACAAATATATCCTTGTGGATCTTCTAATACAGATAATGTAATTGTACTTAAGGGAATGTATATATATACCATGTGTACATACACGTACTATGTTGCTATTAATAAGCCTATATTTATTTATTTATTAAACTACAAATATACCGTTGTGGATCTTCTAATACAGATAATGTAATTGTACTTAAGGGAATGTATATATACCATGTGTACATACACGTACTATGTTGCTATTAATAAACCTATATTTATTTATTTATTAAACTACAAATATATCCTTGTGGATCTTCTAATACAGATAATGTAATTGTACTTATGGGGGTATTCTGCTCAAGAGGCGTGAATTTCTGCCGTTTTTTCAGACTGTTTATTGATGATTTGACAATGTACAAAAAAATAATTGAAAATTCAAGATGTTATCAGATGTTATATCTTGTCGTAAAAAAGGGGGTGGAGGAAGGGGCTGATCGACATGATTGGAATATTTTCGTAAATTTCAAACAAAAATCATACACAGTTTCTTAATACAAAATAATGTCTAGTTTTGAATTTTTCAAGGTAGAGACCATATAAAACATTTATCAAAGTTTCATTTGAGAGCATATTTTTAAAGGCCTTAACTTGAAGAATATGCAAAAAAAAACAATAAAAAAACGATTTTTTCAAATTTCTAGACTAGAATACCCTCTTAATCAGTGAACTGTTCATGTGTAATAATGAATTTTAATAAGACTTCCTAAAGAGGGTTGTTTTCAAGTGCTTTCTAAAGCTGCAGGCGCCAACCACATCTCTTACACTAAGCAATAGACTATTCCACTTCACAAGACCAGCAAAAGCTTTGTCACTATACCACACTCTTTTGGATTGATTATTTGATAAGAAATACGAGAAAACATTCTTAAGATTTTGAAATAAGCTGAACCTAGCATTATATATCTATTTCCTTATATTCAATTCTTTGAAATTTAATTGAAGTATAGAAAAAGTGTATAATTATATGGATACGTTGAATTAAAATCCAAAACTAAATTTCATGTTTTTCTCTTTTGCAGTATTATTTATGCTTCTTGGTTATAAAATGTATGAAAACACTACTCTATTTCATAGTAAACCACCATTATGGTTTATATTCCACCGCGTTTTAGACCTAGGATCTTCCGGTGCCATGAACTCGGTAAATATAGGGCTTAGGATTTTGGAATCACGTACAATTTTGGTAACCTAGCCCAAATATAGGTGACCTAAGGGTCGAAAGTCCATTTGAGAGACTGCTTGCACAATCTTGATTAAACCGCAGTGTTTGAACCACTTTACATGACCATTTTACCTTAATTATCAGGTATATTTTTTTTCACTATGCATTCAAAAGATTTTTTTATATACCATAGTTTGAAACTAAATTTTCTGATTATTTAATATGATTGAAATAATTCCATGTCTTACTATAATGTTTTTTGTTAAAAGCTGTGCACTTAATATTATTTTAATATGAACTCGTTTTACTTAGTTTTTTATCGAAAGATTTATTTTCTTTTTCACATTTATCATTTTATATACAGATGTTTTTTTTTAAACTTTTTTATTTATTTATTTTATTAAGGTTTAACTAAATTACGCAAATAATGTTAAATCCAACAAAAAACACATATTTTAAAGGGTAAAATAAGAATTGGTTTAAAGATTATTTATGCTTCCATGTGCAATATTAAAAATATCAATATCGGAAAATCCTTTCAAAAAGGTCATTACGTGTGCGAGTGGTACCGATCTTTGTTTATTTCGTGAAAACGACAACCAAAACTACTTAAATTCATGAAGGTGAAAATAATTGCAAGGTAAATGAAACAAACATTTGTCAATTAAAAAGGGGTTTGTTATTTTTAATGCTAGTTGTATATTTTATTTATTAATTAATTAATAAGTAAACGGTACAGTGTACCTTATAACATAAATGAATAATAAAGAACCAGTAGTGAGTGCTCAAGACATTAAGTTTGACCGATTAATACAAAACAAAAAATAATTTTACACAATTGCAACAAAAATATTAAGAATGAAACAGGTATCAAATCGTCAATTCAAGTGTTACCACATGTCACAATGCGGGACCATCCGTAGGCGCACAGCCCGCACCGCACAAAAATAAACACAAAATAGACAAATCATTGAAAAACCAAAATACAAATTGAAAATAAAATATAAAAGATAAAATCAGATAGGTACAACTGCACAAATCCTCAAAAAGCACTGAGGGGAATCGCTAAATAGCAAAAGAAACACAATAATTAATTCTAATTAATTTTTATCAAACACCGTTTATTTCACTTTTTTGTAACGGTATAACCCTACCGATTTCAAGGCTTTCCCCTCATCTTCAGGGGAGCACAAACAAGACTAAATTCTGTTCGAACTGGCACCGATATACACGCTTCAACGGTTGGGGGCTGAGGGGTGAGGGAGGCATGGGACTATTTTGGCCAAGAGCGGAGAGATTTTTGGGATATGACTGTTTAACAAATCCTCTAATTTATTCTGAAATGGCTAATCATTGTCACCGTGAAAACCATACTTTTTCTATCAATGATGCCAAATTCTTACATATCAGTAGTAACGGGAATAAATTGGACAGATTAGAGGCCTTAGAAATTTCTAAGTCAGTACATCGATCCGAGCATCTAGTGAACATTTATATCCCAAAAATCTCTCCGCTATTGGCCGAAATCGTCCCATGCCTCCCACACCACTCAGCCCCCAACCGTTGAAGCGCGTATATCGGTAGCAGTTCGAACAGAATTAAGTCTTGTTTGTGCTCCCCTGAAGATGAGGTGAAAGCCTTGAAACCGGTAGGGTTATACCGTTACAAAAAAGTGGAATAAACAGTGTTTGATAAAAATAAATTACAATGTCTTTAAACCTCCACAACGTTAATGCCTTAACTATAAACAACACAATAATTAATTATTTATATTTATATCGTGACTGAAAAAGTTAAAAATTACGGACGATGTAAGGTTATTGATAAGTTCTAAATATGTTGTTAATAATGTTACATATATGTACTGCGATACTTTTAAGAATGTGAATGATGGTCTTCTAAGGGCACGCATTCCTTCCCTTAATTTTTAAGTATGAAGCATTGCTTCGTTCTTACCATATACTCGTACTATTAAAGTTGTTGAACTACGAGGGAAAAGTTATTGAACTACAATACACTTACCTTTAAATACGAACTACTCGTATTTAAAGGTAAGTGTATTGTATTATTGCATTGTACGAGTATTACACTTTTGTTATATACAACACAAACATGTAGACTAATTACCATGTGGCAATCTTTTTCAACCAACCAGAAATATTTTTCAAGAAGCCTTTAGTGAAAACCAGACTGGAACCTTTTTTTTTATTTAGGTTTCAGCGAGATTTGAATCCGCGACCTCCGGGTTAGGAGAGAGGCACCTTACCAACTAGGCTACATAACGTTCCTGGTTCTGTGGCGTGGGATGATCTACATCTTAGTGTTAGAGATATTAGTTGCGTGTGCAGCTTTAGGAAACGGTTAAAGACAACCTTTTTTGGGGAGGTATTACAAAAATGTATGAACGCTTTTCACATACACTACACCTAAAACCGAATGTATCACATATTGAAAGATCTACAAAGGTTAACTATGAGGTTTTTATTTCCTTCCTAAGTTTTTTGCGGTTTAGTTATTAAACATGTATTTTTTTTAACATTCGTAGATACGGAAAAGAACCTAATCTATAACCGCAGCTACTACCTTTCTATCTTTGCACTTAACTTATATATTCATTTTGTAATATTTTGGTATGTTAATTAAAGTAGGTTCCAATCCAGAATTAGAGCACTCTTAAAGAAAGGTTGCCTTCTAAACGACGTTTTATAAATTGTTATTTTCTAGTTATTTTTAAGAACAAGACAGCAATCTTGTTTATTCTTGTAGCGAGTTTTTGACCAGCTTGTTATCCTTACAAGTGCTTCAAATGGTTTTATTTTTTCACAGTTTATTTTATCTAATGAATCAACTCCATAAAACCGTCCTTGAACTGTTATAAAAACATTTATGTACTTGTCAATTTTACCGAATGAATCAACTTCATAACACCGTCATTGTGCTGTTATAAAAACATTTATGTACTTGTCAATTTTATCGAATGAATCAACTTCATAATACCGTCCTTGCACTGTTATAAAAACATTTATGTACTTGTCAATTTTATCGAATGAATCAACTTCATAAAACCGTCCTTGCACTGTTATAAAAACATTTATGTACTTGTCAATTTTATCGAATGAATCAACTTCATAATACCGTCCTTGCACTGTTATAAAAACATTTATGTACTTGTCAATTTTATCGAATGAATCAACTTCATAAAACCGTCCTTGCACTGTTATAAAAACATTTATGTACTTGTCAATTTTATCGAATGAATCAACTTCATAACACCGTCCTTGCGATGTTATTAAAACATTTATGTACTTGTCAATTTTATCGAATGAATCAACTTCATAACACCGTCCTTGCGCTGTTATAAAAACATTTATATACATGTAAATTTTATCGAATGAATCAACTTCATAATACCGTCCTTGCACTGTTATAAAAACATTTATGCTCTTGTAATTTTTTTTGCAAATATGCACCAATTTTGATCTATAGCATTAAATTCATTAACTGTAGATCTTAAGTCAAGTTTCAGTTGAATTAAAGAGCTGAGAAATCTAGCACGGCTTTGACAGAGGTGAAGGAATTATAGTGCCTTAACGTCATATCAAAGTGCTTCCGAATATTTACATTAAATAAACTGAGGTAAGAATTCAGATTTCTTAAAAAATGTGAAAAATATGTAACAAAAAAATCCAAGATTAAATCAGCATTTAACGTTAAATGAAGAAATACACCCTATTTTTGTTTTTACAAAAAAATCTTCTTTTTTTTACGAAATCGCCCCGCGAAAGACTCTAGATTCATTAATCACATTACGGACTCTCGATTAAGTTTTCGGGCCACGGGATATCGGAACAAATCCTTTAACCGGAACTCTGATCGCGCCATTTGTTTCTGGTGACCGTTTCCGGTCAAGCGTATATGTTTAATATGTAAATTATCAATACATTCCAGCATTTGTTGTGTTTCAATTTTTCGAACTTGTTCTTCCTTCTCCAACTAATGTTATTTTCATGTGAAAATGCAAATGTTACGTTTTTTATTATTCTGAAAGAAAATACAACCTTTTTAAAAGGACAATTTTATATACAGTCGTATAAAGATCAAACTCTCCCCAAAGGCGCTCTTAGTTGGGGCTCGAACAAGCTAATATTAAACAAATCACGTCTGGAAATATAGTAGCGCCCAAGCAATTCATGTATTACACTTTCTTTGTATACAGTAAAATCTTACGGTATCACAGCCATGTGGCGATTTCCTCCAGCCAACCAGAAAGGTGTTAATAAGACCTTAAGTGAAAACCAAAATGAAAACAGTTTTTTTAACTGGATCCCAGTGGGAATCGAACCCATAACATTCGGGTCGGAAAGTAGGCGTCTTCGCACTTAGGCCACGGATACCGTTTTTTCACTTACTAAAAACAATTTTTTTTCAACTGTATTGTATTCCACACTTTCCTTGTATACATCAAAATACCAAATCAAATTGTGTAGAACTGTTGCTAGATATCACAGACTCAATTGTTAAAAATACATAGATAAGCTGCATAGTTCTGAAGCGCCTTGTTCTACTCTTAGTAGGACATTCCTTTCAAATTAACGTGCATATTTCATATCTGGTGGCACTATTGACATAACGTCAATTAATACTGTACAATTTGGTCGATGAATTACCTTGCGGATATTTTAAAGATTTTTTTAAATGCACCTTAAGAAAAAAAAACATAAGTAATAAACTCTTGCAAATCCCATAGATGTGAGAAAAATCTTGTTACTTTGGACACATAGTGCGAGGAATAAACGATAGAATTAAATATATCAATGGAGGTTTGGAAGCATCATCATCGAATAAAATAAACAATTTAAAATAGCGGAGAGTTATTTCAGGAGTCAGTTTATGTTATAGGGAAAGCGATCGCTTGTACTGTAGAAAGACGGTTGATGACAAGGAAAATACCAATAAATAAGAAAATTTTAAGTCATTGCCCTATCAAAGACTTTAACTGGTAAATAATATTTTCCAGTCATTTAAGTGTAATAATAATGTTAAAAATATTGACATAAAATTTGAGCCAAGCTTGTTAATACAAAGCTCGTTTCTGAAACTGAAAGTACTGTTGATAAACATGAATTGAATAGGGCAATGGTTTTTAGTATTGATTTTGTACGTTTCAATGTCAAAAACATTGGGAATGAAAAGCTTTCTTTGAGTTCCTATTTCTAAGGATCAAAAACATCGATTAAAAAATGTTTTTTCCTATATACAAGTTCCATTTCTAAGCCACTCAATTAACTGTCAAAAACATAGAAGGGTGAATTTGAAAGGTTGTGGAGTCTTGGTTAATAATTTATTACGGCAACATTAACAAGTTGTAAACTTTATGCCTTGGCCCAATCAATCAAGTTAAAAACCTCACTACTGAAAGGAAAGCTTCTATTTAAAAAGCTTTTTAATTTATGTGTGTATTTTTGTTTTCAGAATGTTTTCATTTATGAGAAAACAAACTGTGTTTTTGTTAATGTTTCACCATTCCTTTTTGTTTGTTTCAGCTGTTATTTTTTATACAAATATTCAATTGACTACTTTTTATTTTTATACGAGTACATTACATTACGTTTATTTTAGACGTATGATTATAATTCTTTTGTGAAACTTTTAATATTCTCTCGGCGTACTATTTCAAAACATTTTCTTCATTTTACTTGTAACACTGATCTAGAAAAAAAGCAACACTTATTTTATACATTACATTAAGTTTATTAACTGCGCCATATGTATTTTTTTAAATTTCAGAATATAACGAAGCAAACGTCTTCTATCAACTTTAATTGATCCACAACAAAGAGTAGCATATCAATTTAACTGTGACATCGCATATCCATGCTAGGGCATGGCTAGATATCTATTCATTAACGCTCTGACTTTTTCAGATATTGTTTTCAATGTTGTTCCCTCTTTGTACAATGACGCAACTTTTGTGCAACCACATGTTACATGTCATTTTCAGTGGTTCTCAATCCAAAAGCTGGTGAATAATTTAATATTTCCTCTGAGCCACACTTAACAATATGTTTAAAATATGAAATCAGATTTATAGAAAGGTACCATGCAAAATAATGAAATAAAGGGTTGAAATAGAATCTTGAACATCAAAAGTTCATTTGGCATTATTTGATTTGACACATTTATTCAATTAATAGAGATAAACAAAATTAAATCTCTCAAACAATAACATGTCCTTAAATTCTTCGAAATTACTCATAGATAACAGATATTTATTGCGAGTTTACAAATCTTACAATAACGTTGTTTGAAACTATCTTTAGTTGGTCAAAATATACCCCATAGAATTTATCATGCCTCATTGCTTTGTCTAAATATTGGATTGTTGATTGCTTGATTTGATAACTCTGACCATAAATTTTCTATGAATATTTGTTGAAATATCTAAGGCAGTATTGTAATGTTAAGAGAAATTATAAAGTTAAAAAAAAAATCCTTTTTCAATTATTTTGTGTATAGTTATTATCAAAATATCCATTAATATGATGTGGGCATGTTTAAGAGCGTAGAAATATTCATTAACAACCAGTTTATTTTAAAGCGGGTAGTAAACTTAAAGCCTTTTCAACGTATTTCTGGTTGGTAAGACGAGATTGCCTCATAAAAAAATCAACTATTAGGCTGTGCTTTATACAACAAATTATAAAATACAATACAATCTTAACGTTTCAAGTACGGCCACCATCAAAATATCTAAAGACCGGGGGATATTATTGTTCCTTGAAAGTCTGATTTACACTTGGTTGGTTAAAAGAGATTGCCATATAACAAAACAATTGTTGGGCTGTACTGCATTCAACGAACAATAAAATATAAAACAATCTTGACGTTTGACAACAAAATATTATTTTACTAACTAAATATTACAAATACAATAAAATAACGAAGCAAACAAAACAACTGATTGTCACTGTTTTAAGAAAATATAATTCTATTATAAATATACCGTTTTTTTTTAACTCTGTTGTTTATACTGATTCGCCAGTCTTCAAGGCTCAGTCCCAGTTATCTAGTCTTTGGATTAAAAGCCGTTGGAGTAGGCCAGTAACTCACAGTTCACCTTTACATGTATTGAAAATACTACCCCATGTGTGCATGAAACAACAGTCATACGTGTCTAGCATTATTAGCAGACAAACTATTAATCCGGACACAGATATGTCTTTATATTTATTGTTTGAGTATCATCATAAATCGAATCCGAAACATCCGAGTGAAAGAGTGTTAGCAACAAGGTCACACAAGTTTTTAATTCTTGTTTTGCTTTGACTATCAATCCTTTTATCACCTGAATACATTTTTAGAGTATCAACATAAAAAAACACACCACAAAAGTTTCCAAAATAAATAAGCAAAAAATCTAGATATTATATTTGCATTAAAAATAAATGTATTCAAATATTATATATGAAACATTCAAAATTGGGAAAAACCTTTGTTTGAAATTTATTTATTCAAATTAAAAATTTACCTTATATCATTCATTTTGAAGGACCAGCTAGCGATAATTTGAAGTCAAACATACCTGAAAAGAGAAAAAAATTAAGTTTAAAAAAAAAGATTTTTATTTTATTAAATTTTTACTCTTGTACGTAAATACATCGGGTGAATTTATGCCTCAAATTTATATTTCTTCCAATCAATAAAACAAAAGATAAGATTCAAGTGAAATGGAGATATGGATGAGAAATGTATTGGAGAGAAGTATGAGGAATTTTTAGAAATAAATAATGCCTTCTTAGTTTTTTTCTTTAAAATTATGAAGACGAATCACATCTGATTGAGCCAGAAAGATAATTCAAAAGTTGAGCCGAGTGAACCGTGATAGATGATATGTTAGGCGTAAGAATGCAAAGGATTTTCTGTTATCAGATAGGAGGGACAGTAAAAACTCAGAAAAAAAAGTGTTATGTTGATACTAATATAATATGTAGCAGGGATTCTTAACCGGGGCGCAAGCGCCCCTTTGTGGGCGTTTTAGAGGTCTGGCGGGGCGTTTATAAATTTTTAGCATTTAGGGGGGCACAAAATGACTGTGAAGGCCAAATAATATTCAATCAATGTGATTATGATGGATTTTGGGTTCGTTTTCGCCATCGATACCCTCTTCTGTGGAAAGAAGTAAAATTATGTCACCTATACATTTCCTTCATCTTACGAGTATTTAATAGAAAGGGGGTTTATGTTAGAGCAGTAATGCATATATTAAAAAATCACGAAATCGATTACAAATAAGCCAAAGAGGAGATTTGAGATTGTATTTAACTAAACTTGAACCTAATGTTACGAAATTGGCGCAATCACACAAGGCTCAAGGATCTCATTAACATTTTAAATTTTTTTAATAAAAATTTCATATTTCATATTGAATTCTTTACTTATTTTATTGAAATAATATTATAATGTTGTATAAAATGTTAATATGACATAAAAGGCAATAAATACATAATGTTAAGAAAAATAATCAAGTGTTTTATTTGTATTTCTCATATTTTTTTATTTGTAGTAGGAAATCAATTGCGTATAATACGTACATAGAGAAAAATGTAAATTTTTAATTTAGTTTTTTGTGTGGGGGGAAGGGGGGGGGGCGCTGGATAATTTTACTGAGGTAAAGGGGGCGATTCTTTCAATACGGTTTAGAAACACTTAGATTCCGCCTAAATTAAAATAGAAAATCTGGAAATATGTAAAAGAACATATATTTAAGTTAGCTTTAAATTATTTTTTAACGCGTTATTTATTTTTTAGTTGGTTTTCTGAAACCAATTATCCTCATTAACCTTTCCCTTCCTGTGTTAAAAAAAATCCGCCCGTTTCGGTGATGTGTATTCAATACATATGTAAAAATGAGCGATTTAAAATCGAAATAAAAAGAATATTCAGAGCCAATCGCCTACATTAATTAAATTTGAAGTCAAAAGTGATGATATTTGAAATTTAATTGCTGAAAACATGAAAAAAACATCGGCTGACGATCATAAAACGGGCAAAAAGACCACCTCAGATGAATGCGCTAGAGTGACTGAGACGGACTAACACTGTGTACGAGTATGTTATACCTCGAAGAAGAAAACACAACTGCAAACTGAGATTCAGTTTCTTGTGTTCCCATATACCAAAATAAAGTGAGACGTGAATAGCGTCGTTTCCTCACCCATAGCGGTTTTAGAATGGAAATACCTACGATCACACTGGCACACGTTTGATTGTATTGGTGAATTTATTCCCGATTTCCACAAAATATCTCTGATGTGGCCGATAAGTGCTAATTATTATTAATATTATTTTTTCATTCAACGCGTAAATGTATTACGGAGGAATACCTAAAATCTGAACCCGGTATTTATTATATTTATAGAGATATTAAAGTTTTTATAAGCAAGGTGTACTAGTTACACATCACAGGGAAGGAAGGGTTAATGAAGATTACTGTTAATATTTATTTAATTTTGAGTAGCCGGTGCCTGGTAAAAAGTATTAAATCAATAATGGTAATGTTATATACGATCAATCAATCGAAATCAGTTTAAATGTTTAAAAACTTCATTAAATGACAAGATCTATCAAGCGGTTTACAAAGACGGAGCATTTAGATTAATTGCTGAAATACGCGATCAAAAATCGCGTGCAATTTTCCAAATAATATGTACATTTTGTGGAACACACGCTTGTATTTCTTTATTGACTTCATCGATAGTCGTTCGACAAAACAGAGGTAGGCGGGTTTGTTGTATTCTAATGCTTTTTCTTTAATCTGTCTAAGAGCGAATATAGCGTCGGTAGTAGAGCGGTTCTTTCTGAATCCCTGCTGTTCCTCTCTATTTGTAATATGTATTCTGTGAGGTCCAAGATGTGGTCAGATGGGGACGACAGCGTCGACGATACTGGTACCAACATGTAAAGAGAATGAACTCCACAAGAATTCCATACATAGCTCTGCATGGGGTGCCGGATGGACGGCGTTCGCCAGGGAGACCCCCGAAACGATGGAGAGATAGCTGGAGCTCAGCATCACAGGGCAATCCTGCAGTAACAGACTCTTGAGAGTCAACAGAAAGTTTAAGAAGAAGAAGAAGAAGAAAATAGTCGTTGCTAACTGCAGAATTATCATCGATGTATGATGTAGTTTATCACTGAGCTTCCCGACTCCCACGTTAGCCCTTGATCCCTATACGGCACTGGTACGATACGTAGCAATAGGTAGATGGCTGCTGCTCAATGCTCGGAGAATTCAGCTCACGGTGAAAAGAAGAAGAGATTCCTCATCAGCAGGTAGTAGATGGTAACAAGTAAAAGGCAGTAGACAAAGTGAACTGAGAATGTATTTTTTACGTTTGGCTTTCCTCATGTGCAGTCAATCGCTCATCACAAGCGCCTGTTTCTGCCCGTATATGCCGTCATAACTTGCGAAATATCACAATTTTCACCAGTTTTTCGCATGCATGGGCCGGCCAACTTTTGATACTATATCGCGATGGTCGCGCATAAGGACCATTTCAGTTACGGTCACGACACAACACGGATCTCAACAACCATAAAATTATTAGATAAAACAACAAAAGTACCAATATCATACATCAAAATAACCAAGAATTTATACGTCTAAACCATATACATGTTATCAAAATATAATAATTTATACATGTTATCAAAATAACCAAGAATTTATACATGTAAACCAAATAACAAACAGGAAAATAAATACATCATATGATTTTAGCTGACGAATACGTCCGATATACATATAAACCAGAATTTACAAAAAAATAGAAACAAAAATTTATAGGAGTAAATTTACCAAGTTACAAGAAAATCAAATATATTTTATGGTAACGCATACGTCCGATTCAATCCCTTTTTATTCGTTTAAAATAAGTCATGTGGCGTCCCTCACTAAGTCAATCTAACGCATTGGGGCCCTTCCACTTGTGCGTCGTTCTTCCACACATCCTGTGACCACAAGCCTCTACGAACTATCTTCATGGTTAAGACAATGTGTCATAAGAATCGGAGGACCTGTCATAGACCTATATTACACAATCTGTCGGTAACTATTAGTTGTTCGTTGAATGATGCCATTATGTTGCTTTGTATGTTAGTCTATGGAATTTTTTAGCATCATTCTCCAGCATCACGTTTCAAATGGATTTATTTAACACCTCTCGCTTCTACGCCTCAAGAGTCTACGCCTCGAATATAAATACTTCGAATACATGATACGCATTTCATTTTTATAAAATCAATAGAATATTTATAGCCTAAGGCTAATAAATTTTCAATATACCTACATATATGAATGGTTGAATTAAAATAGGCACTAAGTACCAAAAAAAAATTCAAAAAACTAAGTATGCAGTTTCGTTCTATTTTTCATATATAATGAAACTGCATACTTATTTTTTTTTGTTTTTTTTTTTAATACTTAGTGCCTATTTTAATTCAACCATTCATATAGCAAACGGGATATAGAATTTATCTCTTAAACGTTATCAAAATATTTTTTTCGGTTCAATAAATATTTTGCGTTTTTATTTAAGGACAACACATAGCATATAGTACTTGCAGAGCCAAACATTGAGGTAACATGATTTGGGCAAGGTTTTATCATGCGAATAATAGAGCGATCACTGCAAATACATGGCATAGTTAAAAAAATATGGTCTGGACAAGGAAGTAAATTGAATGAATGTTTTATGAATCCAAAAGGTATCAAAAACGCCGCCGATTTTGGCTTATGGTGTTGTGACGACTAAACACCCTTCAAGGCAGTTGTTCGATGACAAACGTAGAATATTCGTTGAGAGGACATTTGATTTATATTATTATTAATGCATTTGTTGTAAATTAAAACAATAATACATTTATCGGTCGATAATTATATCGATTAACACAAATTGTTTTATTTGCAAAACCAATTATTTTCTGGGCTCCTTTTCATAGTATTACACTATTTTTCTTCATACCAATAGCAAAACATAGGTCAATAAACATTTCTTTTTGTAAAAATTTAGAAGCTGTACGTGTTAATATATTTTCAATGTACGAGTATATTCGTTCTTAGTTTATATTCATTAAAAAAAACATTTGTTCTTCTTAACTGAAATTGAATTATTTATGAATATAATTTTTAACAATTCACTGTACAATTTGGTGGGTTTATTGCTAAAGACCAATCACTTCCAATCAACTAAGCTATGTAAAAAACAATTTGTTTTAGTGTAGGGGGAAATATTTTCATGTAATCGTTGTAGGTATAAAGAAATTAAAATGAAAAAAGATAAAAATAAAACAAGAATAATCTAACGATTTAAATATATAAAACGAAACATCTCTAGCTAAAATATAGAAGAGAATTTGGGAAAGTAAAGGACAGCGTAAAAAATGAAGAGTTGTGAGCTGAAAAGTTTAATAGGCTGTATTTACTTAATCGGAGTGCGAGTCCGTTACCGGACGACTGCTGCTGAACACTTTCGAAGAAGTATCAGAGGGATGCAAAGTATTCAAGGACGTAATAGAGAAATTAGAACACATTTACTTTTCGTTGTAATGCAGATTTATTATAATCAAAGAGGTAAGTTTATAACGTTGAGTATACGTGTATCACAAACAAAAAATAAGTATTATTCAATATAAAAGTCTTTAAGTATGCGAAGAAATCCAATCAATGGTTTTTCACCACTTTTCATTTTCAAATTTTATTGAAAGTATTAAGATGAATTAAACATCAATCGGTTAATAAAACGTACATTTTTAAATGTACTTTTCTGAAATTCCTTGACGTATGGAAGTGAAACTAGAATTAAAGAGAAGAAAAATAAAATTTAAATTAATGATTTGGAGATGCGTACACAAAGAAAAAAAAGTGGACTGTCAGTTTGTGAAAAAAGGAAACAGAAATGAATGTATGGAAAAAATTAACATTTTAAATTGAAGAAAAGAGCTTTAAGATGGTTATGACATGTGGAAAATTTTTAATTTAATTCAAATGAGAATTTTATATAACGCAGTTTAGAGAGCAAATTCTACTCTAGGGCGCTCTTACTCAGGACTGGAAACCACTATTATTTAACAAATAAGATCTGACAGCTATAGCAGAGGCCACGCAAATTATGTAAAATCATTTCTTGATGTAAACTACAGCCTTGTGGGATTATTGATATGTGGAAATCTCCTCCAACAAACCAGAAATATGTAAATGAGACTAAAAAAGAAGTGAAAACCAGACTGACAATTTTTTTTCCCAAGTCGGGTTTAAACGGGAATCGAACACGCTACCTTTGGATTGGATGACAGGCGTCTTATCAACTAGGCCACGGTCGTCAACAAATTATGAAAAATAAATAACTTTGCGAGTGTACAAGTGCAAGTTGTGCGTGTAAGAGATAGACCGAGACAAAGGTGGCTGGATCAAATGGACCAGATTTAAAAATAAGGTAAAGGGATAAGTATGAATATTGCAAGATTGTGCATGACGAGGGGAATGTAAATGGTAGAGGTGAAAGTTGTAATTGGTTGTAAATGTTTGGAGATCTGTTTCATCTGTCTACCCCATAATAGGCACGGCATGATTATACGAGTATGTGTGTTTTTTTTATAAAATCTTTATTCAAATTTCAACGCGAAAAAAACATCTTAATAAAAATACGATATATCCTTAATTATGACATACATTATCCTCGAAAATAACCCAAGGCAAAAAAATGTTTACCCATATTTTCATCACGTCATGCAGGGAAAATTTTTTCGAACAAAAAAAAATCCAAGTATAATCAAGTGATAACACTGAATAATGTGTGTTATTATTTTCGTTTATTATTCATCCCCGTAAAAAAGGTTTTAATTCATTTTTCATCCTTTATCATTTTCGAAAAAAAAAATGTTTACTATCTAAAATAAACCTTTGTTGACAGTTGATAAACGTGTTAAGCCCTTTATTAGCCGGCGATTTGTTAATATTAAATATATTTTGAAAAATAAACCCATTTCGTTATTCAAATATGATGAACAAATGTGATGAAAACCATCCACGAGGAAAACTTGATAAAGCTTTGTCGTTGTATATTTCAGTTTAGTGAGAGTTTTTTTTTTTGCTATTTCAATTTTTTGCATATTTGAATATATAAAAATATATTAGAATTTCAAATAAAAAATATACAGAATGACTGGAAAGTAATAAATCTCGAAGGAATCTTTGATAAAAGAAATTTAATGTTATATTTTTTTCACCATATTTCGGAAAACCATAAAAAAATATTTTTAAAACTTATTTCAAAGTTAAAGATGTCTTTGATTGTGAAAAAAAAGTGAATATTATTTTAAATATTTTACAGCTTAAACAGATAAATACGGAGTGATTTATTTTTTTCTGTTTTTAAATTCTTCATATCTTCAGAGGTTACGGATCATCATGACTACATTGTCGCAAATACGTGGCACCGCAATGAAACCGCTTCAGCAAGTTCTTCAATCAAGATATATGTCTTCTTCCCACATTTTTTTTACCCTTAATATTCATTCCCCTGCAATATCAGTTGAAAGATATCATATTTTGTTCCTCACATTATACGAGTAAATCGAAAATCCTCGATTTCTTGCCTTTTGATGGTGAATGAAACTTCTTTATCTATCAGTTTCAAGATATCATCAATATTCTCCATTCCAGAGCAGTATGATAATAAGAAAATAATATTGAAAACTGTAATAACAATCAAAATGCATACACGTTATATTACGAGTATATAGTGTAATATACATATGAGTGTATTTTTTTTTCATCCACTTTGCATGAATTTCCCCTATTACGCAAAGATGAAATTGTATTACACTTTCATTGTATACAGTACAACTTGGCGTATTTATTGCCATGTAACAATATCTTCCAACCAACAAAAAAATATTCAAGTGGCCTTAATGAAAACAGAAAGGAATTATTTTTTTTAAATCTAGGTTCCAGCGGTATTTGAGGCCGCAGCCTCCGAGCTGATAGATAGGTCAACTAGGCTGCGAAAGTCATCAGTGATGATCAGATAAATGTTGACTCTATTTTAGAGGCGGATATTATAAGTAAAATTTAGAATATTATCTTGAGATGGTTTGGCCAACGTGACAGGATGATTTGCAAAAAAAATATGGAAATGTAGACGGAGGATCGGTGTGAAGCGATGGTTATAGAAAATTTTACTAAGGGAAATTCAAGAATCATGATAAAAATTAAAACATATTTAACGAGATGAGTATGAGACAAGAGATGAATATAAAAGCGTGAATATGTATTCAAAAGGGGTTGAACGTAAGAGAATATGTGGGAAATATAAATTTATGCTTTTTTTCATAATTCTCAGGATTTATTACCCAAAACGACTCTAACGATTTGTTTCTTGTCACACCTCTTTCCTATTTAAAAAACAATATTATGATTTTACACATTTTAATACATAAATTAGTTATAAAACATTACCAACATATGAGGTGTGACATATCCCGTTCAGCTCCGTCGGCTTCTTTCGAGACAGGTACTTTTTAGGTCTCTGGGGTTTTGTTGGGTTCCTCTGACTCTGAATAACTCTCTTTCAACTCTCGCAGGGACAGGCGACACAATTAAACAAGTATGATTTGGAATGAAAACAGTTTATTATATTGTAAAAAAAAGAAAAAAAGAAAAAAAATAATATATAAAAAAAACTCGACGAATGTCAAGAAAAAAAAGTTTAAAATTGGCAAGAAGAAATGTGTTGTATTTGGCAAGGGAGATTTCAATAACAATTTGAAATTACTTTACTCGGTGGGTTTTTTTTAGCGTGGCGATGAAATCCACATTAAAAATAGGAGGAATAATATTCACCCGTAATATAAGATGGCGTCCTGGACTTCTGTGATATATGAAGAAAACTAGTCTGGCTGTCCTCGGTACAAAACACTATTTCTGAACAGACGTCCTAACCGTGTTGTATCTGAAGGCACAAGTGCGCTCCTCGTGGAGTTCCGGGCCTTTTATAGTCACTTGCGAGAAAGAGATGCTACATGACTTCCTTCCCTCTTTAAAAATACTATAGCGGCCTGTTAGACCCGAGATTATAAGGAAGGACAATTGATTTCGGCATTTCTATACAATTCAGCAAAGCAAAAGAAAAAAAAGGGTCCATGTCTAGACTCTACCTTATCTTTTTAAAAGACAATTGAGATCGGTATCTCTTAGAATTACTCAAAAGGATATATCGACGGAATTTAGTGTTTCCTTGAACAATGGATTTCTTTTTTATGACCGTGCTTTTGTTTTCACAGTCGTTTACCGATGGTCTTACAAGTTCCATCTTTACAAAACAAAATTACATTTTATTATAGGCCCCCTTTTCTTAAACAAACAATAACCATGGGATGCTTTACAATCCAGGATATAATCCTGTACTGCAAGGCGGTGAGCACTTAAAATAACATCCTTTTGTACTGCAAGGCGGTGAGCACTTAAAATAACCCTTTCTTTTATTGGTTTAATCCTAGCGACAGTTTTAGAAATATACTAAATTATTTTGTTTAGAGAAGCCTGTTTCAGGAGCATGAAAATAGTGGGAATTTAGTCTTGGGGACGTGAACTATGTAATTTATCCAATACAGTCCTGACACCCCACCCTAAGTTAGCGAAAGAACAAAAAAAAACAACAAAAAAAAAAATTATCCTCCGTATATCACAGACGCATCAGTCCGAGGGATGTTTCTAAGGAGCGAGGGGTGTATGTACCCCTCACCGGATACGGTTTCGTGGCCGATTTATCTCTAGTCAGCATTTGCCATAGGTGTAGTCTTAATTGGTGTAAGACCGACCACGAGGAAGGAAACCACGTAAAACCTTTCCTTGACTAGGCTCCTAAACAATTTAACTTCAACACATAGGCGGTTACACAGGAGCGGGAAACAATCCTTCCCAACTCCTTACACATAAAAAAAAAAAAAAAACAATACACAATGGTACAAGATTACAGGAATTGATACAAAACAAAACAATGCACAATGGTACAAGTTACAGGAATTGATACAAAACAAAACAATGCACAATGGTACAAGATTACAGGAAATCGATACAATATTAATAAAATCAAATCACACAACAAGGAAATTAAAATAATCCTATACAATCGGGTAATATAATTAATAAAATAATAAACTGCAAGGTCAACTAACAATCAAATGTTGACCAAGAGGGAAACAAATCAGTTAAGCCATTCTCTCATTACAATATTCTGAGAAATGGACACAGCTTAACCCAAATAATAAAACAAATCTGCAGTCTTCTCCCAAAGGCTGACTTTAGTGGGTTCACTGTAGGTCACGGGCCAACCTATGAACCAGCTGCTCTTCAAAGGTGATTCCTGAAATTCTCCCCTTTCAATGTGGATTATCTTCAAAGGTGATTCCTGAAATTCTCCCCTTCAAATGTGGATTATCTTCAAAGGTGATTCCTGAAATTCTCCCCTTTCAATGTGGATTCCGTCCAACCAACCAGCCACATGGCTCAACACAAAATTACAATCCCACTTCCCTTGATACACCAAAGACAACACTTTACAACACAATTCTTTCCTCGCCCTTCCCTATACTGCACAGTCGGGAACCGATAAATTTTAAAGCGGCCCCATATCACGGGCGCTTTCCACAATACGACCGCCCCTGGCACACAGCACAAGACGGTCCAAACTTCCGGCCACTTCCGGGCGAAATGACAACAACAAAGATAACAATAAATTTCACAATTGCCAATATTCATCATTTACAATTCTCAAGAGGTTCACACAGAACCTTATACGTTAAATTACAAATATCCTATGGTTCACACAGAACCATTTTCGAGGACTTGTATCTCCTTAAGTTCAGACAGAACTTTATACATTGAATAACAAATATCCTATAGTTCACACAGAACCATTTTCGAGGACTTATATCTCCTTAAGTTCACACAGAACTTTACACATAACTTGGGTTTCCTCAGACTCCAAGGTCTGGACAACCGTTGCAGTAACAATTCACCACCACACAGAATGGTAACTGTATAAATGGAGCCTTAGTTCCCTTTAAAAAAAAAATACAAAACATAATACAAAATTGGCGAGTAGCCCCGGTTGAAAGCAGGACGCGTCTACGGACCCCCAGAACAGAGCCAAGAATCACGTGATACCACATACACAACTTTGGTCATCTAGGATCCGAGCGACAGACACGCGACCCTCACGAACCGAAGTTACCCTAGCCCGAAACATGAGCATGACAGAACACATCTGTAATCGCAATCGCTAATGTGGGTTCATGAGGCCCGTGATGGAGACACACAGCAATCCATCCCAGATGTATTCTCAGGCCATCTTCAAAACCTTTATCGGTTGGGAGGCTAGCTTCCCCCAACCCGGACTCTTAAGGCTGCCCAGGGCCTCTCGGTGATTCACACCGAGCCAAAGTAAGGAGACAATGATAAACAACAAAAAACTGGGAATTAAATTTACCGAGCGAGACCCACCATACGTCCGACCACAAGGGCACGGGTTCGTTTCGAGATTTCACTATCCAAGAAACGCAGCCCCCAGTCATAACGCATGCCACCAACGCTACAGCAACCAGAGCTCTTATCCCAAAACTCAAACAGAGCAAACAATACAATGGTAATCATTGTAACAGTTACATAAAATCAGTACAAGTTTTAAACAGAACAAAAATACAACGGCAATTACCGTAACAGTTACATAAATTATGTCAAAGTTCATTCGAGAACGCACCATACTCTTATCCTTATTCCTCCCAGCAGCACCACTACAACCTCCACATTTCCCATAACCCTTTCATTGCGCTGCCTCACAGACTAACTTGCGACCCCGTACTCGGTGAGTGCTTTGACAGAACAAATTATTTTATAACATTTTACACAACAACAACAAAAAAAATAATTAATTTTTATTTCAAAGTATATACTCCACACTCAACAGGAGTCAATTTGTCAACAAGATGACTTGCTTCAATACTATAGCCCTTCAACACCGTGGAATGCTACACTTCCCCAACAAGAAAACTCCGAACACATCAACGGCTATTATCATCATGGAACCCCGTCCAAAAACTAACATTTACTGCGTGCAACTATCCGAAACGGATATTCCACTGTACCATCTGTACAATCTTTTCCAAAATTTAACTCGGTGGAAAGCAACACCTACTCCATAGCACTACTGAACAATTCTACTGCTATTAAACTTGCGGACCACTGTCCAGCGATAGCATTAGCGCAAAGCAATTATCCACGATGGATACTCTACTGAATCCTCAGTACAATCTTTGGAACGCTACTCCCGAGGGAAGGGTACACCCCTCCGTTAAGAAGTTCGGAATACCTCACGAATTCCTACCAGATAAGACAACAATTAGGAAGACAATCCTACCCCAATACGAAATTCGGAACACTTCCAAGAATTTCTTCACTTAATGCCCTAACTTCTGCAGCCAATAATTCCGATAGGGAATCTAATGAGAAGGTAACAATTACCACTAAACAAACCACAACAGCTGTTAGGTAACCCAATACCTAAGCCCGCATTACACAAGAGCAATTTGATCCTGAATGTAATACGTGTACCTTCTACAAACGGTACTAATCATCTATGTATTACATGAATTCTTACTTCAGAAGGACCTAAGTCCTTCGTTGAGATACATATAATCCTACTCTAGGCTCTCAGCATTCCGCCACTCGTGGTCCAGGCTTTGGTTCATTGAACGCCAGGTATTCTTTGGTGAAGTCACCGGGTTGAATACCAGCCCATACATAAAACATATGGAAATGAATCCATACGAGATTGCCCACGGCCAGCTCACTTATTCATTCACCCTTGTGCAATCATAAATTCGCACCGGTGACGTCACATGACATACTAAACCGTCATTCTCCAAGGAATCCGACAGTGTACACCCTCAAGGTATATAACAAAATATTTAATTTAATTATTTTAAGAACCATTTTCCTAACCACGAATGACTCCCAATTAGGCGCTGACGAACCCATCACTGCACTGTCAACTATCAGCTTATCTATAATCCACCCGGGCACAGAAGCTGTGCTCAGGACCGGACCCATATCATATGTTTGCGTCCTTATCGCGTGACGACGGACTCGCCGCATAAGGTCTATTCTAAGCTATACTGTATTCAATAGTCAATCTATATAGTATATGCAACTACTAAACTTCAATCGTTTTCTAATAAGAGAATAACCCCTGTATTCCTTCCTTCTTACAAGACAAGAATGGTAAATCAAATAATTTGACTCTAGGTCACGCTCTCCAGTTCCAACCGAGTTCCAAACTGAGTTCCCAACTCCGTTTCTGGTAAAACGACCAGAATTTTATAATCTCCAGCTATCACCTGGCCACGCTTTCCAGTCTACAATGAGAGAATACACTATCAACTTTCCTGTTACTACAACCACAAAGAGGCTATACTCGCACTCTGGTTACCTAGCCACGCTCTTTAGTTCTACGGAGCGAGTAGTCATCTAACGCTCTGTTTATTAACACAATCGAGGGTTTTATGCACAACTATTGGTCACCCGACCACGATCTTTAGCTTAAAGAGTGAATACTCTTCTAACGCTCTCTTCATTAAGACAGAGTTCTCTACTTAATCACTGGTCACCCGACCACGCTCTCCAGTTTCTAAAGAGAGAATACTCAAATAACTCTCTCGTTATTACAACGACAACGAATGCTACACTCGACCTCATGTCACCTGACCACGTTCTCTAATTTCAAAAGAGATAACCCAAACTAACTCATTCGTTATAACAACGACAAAAGAGTGCTATAATCGACTTGTGGTCTCTTGGCCACGTTCTTTAAGTTTCAAATGAGATAACAAACTAACTCACTCGTTATCACAACGACAAAGTGACTTTACTCGACTTCTTGTCACTTGGCCACGTTCTTTAATTTCAAAAGAGATGACAAACTAACCCACTCGTTATCACAACGACAAAGTGACTTTACTCGACTTCTTGTCACTTGGCCACGTTCTTTAATTTCAAAAGAGATAACAACTAACTCACTCGTTATCACAACGACAAAGTGACTTTACTCGACTTCTTGTCACTTGGCCACGTTCTTTAATTTCAAAAGAGATGACAAACTAACTCACTCGTTATCACAACGACAAAGTGACTTTACTCGACTTCTTGTCACTTGGCCACGTTCTTTAATTTCAAAAGAGATAACAAACTAACTCACTCGTTATCACAACGACAAAGTGACTTTACTCGACTTCTTGTCACTTGGCCACGTTCTTTAATTTCAAAAGAGATGACAAACTAACTCACTCGTTATTACAACGACAAAGTGACTTTACTCGACTTCTTGTCACTTGGCCACGTTCTTTAATTTCAAAAGAGATAACAAACTAACGATTTCTTTGTTACGCCGACAAAGAGTTCCATTCTCAAGTAGTGGTCACCTGACCACACTCTTTAGTTTCTAAAGAGAGAATACTCAACTACGATCTCCCTATAACGACGAGAAACAGTTCTATACTCGACTACTGGTCACTCGACCACGCTCTTTAGCTTCTAAAGAGAAAATACACAAATAACTCAACCGTTATTGCAACAACAAAGAGGCTATACTCTATTTATCACTTGGCCATGCTCCCTTTATGTGCTTTGACTACGAGAATCCGGACTAATTCTCTCCTGACTTTTATGACATGGAATGGTATACTCGACTACCGAATACCTGGCCACGCTCTTACGTAAAAGGAAGCGAGGCGAGATCCTTTATCTTCCCTTATTTATTTACTCGAAAACTAAACAGGGTTTTTACAAATCCTCGACTGATGACGGGTGGAAACAGATAATCTATGAGCTATCTTTATGCTATCTTTTCCTACACACCTGGGATAATCCGTTATCCGACAAGGGTGGCTCCAAAGAATGATTTTAAATTCCCTATTCATGGAATATAATCTGTAAGGGACCCGATTTGTCTCTATACATAAGCCTGTCTAGTCTGCACTTTATCCTAAAGTCTTCCGACTTAAACCTTCTAGGAAAACCCTATAGACTACCTGGCAATCACTACCTTTTTAACCTTAATTCTGAGAAGGTTAATGTTGCATCTCACAGGAACTATGGCTAGTTGAAGGAAGTCTATTTACTTCTACTTCAAGGATAAACAAGCCATCTTCTTTGTACCCAATGCACCGACACAAAACAAAGGAATCTATTCAAAACGAAATTCTTTTCGAATTTCGAAACCAACCGTGTTATCCAGATGCACTGACAGAAACAAAGGAATTATCCTAAAACCATATTCCTACCGAAACCCATAAACCACTTTGTTAACAATCGTATTGATACAAAAACACAAAGGAATCTAACCAACCGAAATTCAATTCAGTGTTTAAAAACAGCGCATGTAAGAAAACTCAGCATCGACTGACTGATTATCAATAAAATACAACAGCCCTTTTTAACAATCCCTATGTCAATAAGAATAGCCAATATCACCGAACGACATCAATTATGACGCAATACTATCTACACAAACTCGCCATAACAACAGTAGCTCCGCGTAATAATTTGCAATATCCTATTACAAGAATTCTTCTAGAACTCAATCCCAGTTCTCTCTATTCCAACATATTGTTTAATAACAGCCACTGCTATCACGAAAAAAAAATATAACTATGACGCAATACTATTCACATCTAGAGCCTTCTTCTAGTTCCCACTCTTTTTCTTTTTCACAATATTTACTGCCTGACCTGCTACACCGTTAACAAAATAAACTATCCGTAATTGCGATGCAATTCCTCCTTTTGCCTTTGACTTTGAAAATTACCAAACCAAACACTGCGATTTTAACTATTCATTAGTCCTAAACAAAATCCGTAAACCGGATCACTTGTGCGGTTGAAACATTATTTACGGAAGTTACTTTCTCCTTTCCAAGGGGAGATTGATCTCAAATAACCAGGAACCAATTCTTGTTCAACTGGAATATTCTACGATTTCAACACTTCTTAATTATTGTCATGATGACCACGCGCTTCCTCTATTATTTTATTAATTTAATCCATTTCAAGTACGACACCACGTGCGAATCAACTTCCTCAAAGAAAAACATCGGACAGTATTTCCAGCCGCAAAACAAAATGGCGTCCGTCCATTACGCACGACCATTCCATAATTTAAATTTTCTAAACATTGAACTCCTATCCTTTATCTCCCTTTCAATCTACTACAATTCGCAAAAATCACTAAACTGACCACTGAGATATTAATTATTATTTACTCCTAAACAAAATTCGTAAACTGGATCATTTACGCGATTGGAATATTTCCTACGAAAGTAGGGCGCACATAACACTTTGCCCAGCCCATCTCCTTTCAAAGATGAACTGGAGCTTAATCCACGTGGAATTTAATTCTTTTTAAGCCTGACTATCCACGAAATACCACACTAGTCCTATTTACAATTCTCTGACCGCGCACTTCTTTTCTTGAAAACAGGGGAGCAGAATGAAGAGATCTTCCCTCGGCCTTAATTGGATACATTGCAACAATAAAACAATAGGACAAAAAGCCCAACCGAAGCAATCAAGACCTTACTAACAAAACAACAATTCTAACTCGATCGTTTTGTTAACCAAACAAGGTTTCTCTAAACAACGTAGTTCAAATTTACAAACAACTATAGACCAAAATGTAATTCAATCTCTATAAACAACTATATCGTTTATAGGTCCATTACTGAAAGAAACTATTCAATGCATGATTCGGCCATTGAACCAAGATCGAAACCAAAAATAACTTGCTCCAACGGAATCTTTTTAAGTAAAAGAGGAATCTTACTTAAGCGAAACTTCCACTTCTTTGTAATATTAAACCGTTGAAATTCTCCATATTTCGACAAACCGAGCACCAAGAAATGATCAATCCTTGAAAGAAAACCCGAAAGACTGGGCCAACTGAACAGCGAACTATTTCACGAAAGATAGGCGTTTCGTGCGCTTTGCCTACCCACGAACTCTCTTAATATGAGATTGGTCTCAAATAAATCCGAACACAATTCTCTTTACAACGAAATATTTTAGCGAACGTTAACTAGAAAATCTATTCTTTTTCTTCCTTCGATTAACTAAAATTCTATTCACAATTCACATAATGAAAAAACTCGAAAACGGCTCTTTACCAAACCGGAGCCCGTATACACGCGACAACAAAGATGGCCGCGTGGTCGCGAACAGCGAAAACAAACGCGGGAGAAGCATGGTTCAAATTTGCAAACACAGAAAAAAAAATACATATAAAACACTTTCCTGTAAACAAATTATTATTTAAAACAAACAAATTATAAATAAAAACCTTGTCCAGCGAGATATCAAGAGATACAGAGTTTGCTGCCCCGCGTTCGGGGGCCAATTATGTCACACCTCTTTCCTATTTAAAAAACAATATTATGATTTTACACATTTTAATACATAAATTAGTTATAAAACATTACCAACATATGAGGTGTGACATATCCCGTTCAGCTCCGTCGGCTTCTTTCGAGACAGGTACTCTTTAGGTCTCTGGGGTTTTGTTGGGTTCCTCTGACTCTGAATAACTCTCTTTCAACTCTCGCAGGGACAGGCGACACAATTAAACAAGTATGATTTGGAATGAAAACAGTTTATTATATTGTAAAAAAAAGAAAAAAAGAAAAAAAATAATATATAAAAAAAACTCGACGAATGTCAAGAAAAAAAAGTTTAAAATTGGCAAGAAGAAATGTGTTGTATTTGGCAAGGGAGATTTCAATAACAATTTGAAATTACTTTACTCGGTGGGTTTTTTTTAGCGTGGTGATGAAATCCACATTAAAAATAGGAGGAATAATATTCACCCGTAATATAAGATGGCGTCCTGGACTTCTGTGATATATGAAGAAAACTAGTCTGGCTGTCCTCGGTACAAAACACTATTTCTGAACAGACGTCCTAACCGTGTTGTATCTGAAGGCACAAGTGCGCTCCTCGTGGAGTTCCGGGCCTTTTATAGTCACTTGCGAGAAAGAGATGCTACATGACTTCCTTCCCTCTTTAAAAATACTATAGCGGCCTGTTAGACCCGAGATTATAAGGAAGGACAATTGATTTCGGCATTTCTATACAATTCAGCAAAGCAAAAGAAAAAAAAGGGTCCATGTCTAGACTCTACCTTATCTTTTTAAAAGACAATTGAGATCGGTATCTCTTAGAATTACTCAAAAGGATATATCGACGGAATTTAGTGTTTCCTTGAACAATGGATTTCTTTTTTATGACCGTGCTTTTGTTTTCACAGTCGTTTACCGATGGTCTTACAAGTTCCATCTTTACAAAACAAAATTACATTTTATTATAGGCCCCTTTTTCTTAAACAAACAATAACCATGGGATGCTTTACAATCCAGGATATAATCCTGTACTGCAAGGCGGTGAGCACTTAAAATAACATCCTTTTGTACTGCAAGGCGGTGAGCACTTAAAATAACCCTTTCTTTTATTGGTTTAATCCTAGCGACAGTATTAGAAATATACTAAATTATTTTGTTTAGAGAAGCCTGTTTCAGGAGCATGAAAATAGTGGGAATTTAGTCTTGGGGACGTGAACTATGTAATTTATCCAATACAGTCCTGACATTCTACTTGTCAAAAAACTTTATTTATTTCACATTTTACCCTTAAGGGTAAAATCCAATAATTAAAAGTATTATTTTCCATGCCAGCTTGTCTGGCACCAGAGATTATACAATGCCCCAATCCAGGATGAACGTTTAGTGGCATAGTTTCTTCACATATTTACTCCAACTTTTTTGTCTTAAAGAATTTATTTTAAATTAAATTGAAACCTAATTGAAATCGGATTTTAACAGAGACTAAATCCGAATGATACTACGGATGCTGAAATTCAATAATTTACGTGATATACTTGTATAACATTGAGTGATAATATTATATTCAGCTTTTTGTATCGATACTTCGGGAAAAAATACTGGATTTGTGTTGGCAATACTATCATTTGCGGAAAGCATTTATAACCTTATCAACGAAATATTTAACAGTTTGGAACCCATTTTTGGAGTCCCATTGGAAATCGAATATGAAATTCCCTCGTGAAAACAAGCGTTTAACCCAGTTAACCACAAAGTTTGATATAGTTTACAATAAAAATAAATATCAAAAGGCAATAATATCAGTGAATAAGGGAGAAACTGGGGTGCGCAACCTCATCCCATAAGAGGCCTATAGGCTATGTTTCAGGCCCCATGTCAGGCTATCGTGTTCGCCCATATGGCACCATTCAACTAATGAAATAGAACCTTCGTTGGTATGAAATACAACCGTCGCTCTGATGAAATACTATCCCGTCATTTCGATATTTCGGGCCCATTGGCGTCACCTTTTGTTTCGTTTAATTGGTACAATAATATATTTGGTCAATTTTCTGAAACAAATTGGTAAAGATTATTATATTAAATTGGGTCATTTTCAAGTTAAAAGCAGTTTTTACGCTTCTGAGAAAAATGTTAAATATTCTAGAGCATAGGTTACTTATTTTATCGTTGAGGTATCATTGTAATTGATAAAGCAAACAAATAGGACAATATATATTACAGATTTAGCACAGCTTTCAGGGCGTTTTGAACTCTTTGTGGGCTAGTGATTGATAATCACGTCTTATACTAAAAACCAAAACTGCAGTCTATAAATGTGTTATCTTACTTAATCTCTCTGAGATAGTTTCTTACAGATGGCACTCAATAAATTTCAACACCTCAGGCAAATAATAAAGATTCGATGGTACCATAGAGTATTAAAAACAATTGAAAGAGTAAACTCATGCATCATCGAGATTTTGTGTCACGTGCTCACTTATGATGGTCTGGACAAGTAGCATGTGTGACTATAGACACCCAAGAAATTTCCTCTTTGGTAAGTTGACGTAAGGCAGAAAAAAGCACAGTGCATGAAATATTAGAACATGCTGCTTGATATGCTTAAAACATTAATACCCTGCATAACTGGGAGCAAATAACAACACATGGCGTAAAACTGTTGATAGTCACCAGATGTGTAATGGAGGAAAAAGATGCAAATAAGCTTCCAGTACTGAACCTACATGTAACAGAATATGTCTATCACAAATTGACTAACACACTATATTCTTCTCCGGTGGCAACAATGCCAAGTACCATGATCCCGCACTTTGTATGATATTTCGATATGTGCAACGTCCTCCCTTGGTAAGTTTTCTTAGCAAATGTGTTTTTTCTGAACATATCCAAATGCCGAAAAGTCCCAAATCTAATGACCGCAGCCACTACCTTCCTATATTAACAATCAACATATTTTTTTTATCGTAATATTTTAAATCTTACAATGATGGTTGGCTCGAATCTTGCATAAGAGCGTCCTTGAGAGTTTGCTGCCTAAACGGCACTATATAAATTGTCCTTTTATCATAATTTCTATGTATTTCGATTTACAAAACAAAAGTATACTCACTGTCATTCAAAACTCGAGTTCTTCCGAGAAACCCTTAAATATTAATTTGTCTTTTCTGTATTGTAGAAATTAAACACAAGCATTATTATTCAATTAATTAATTAACCCCTCCATTAAAATCCTGAAAGGAGAACAGATCAATGGGAGTAGAATATTAGCTGGAGGCAAGTGTAATGTATACTGAAGGGGTGGGCTAACTTTTATATTTAGACCTAGAAATAAATAAAAATATCATGGAAAAAATAAAAACTATCATTAATCAATTTTTAACACTTTCATGCAAACACGTCTATTAGATTTATTACTTAAAAACAATTTATTTCAATCAACCAACTTTTGTTTCATAATTAACACTAGTTGACAAATTTTAAATTTTGTCTGTAACAGAGATTAAATTCGTTGATTCTTACTAAATCGACCCTGCTGATTACGAAAATTGCAAGGAAAAGTTTGTAACACGTAACATTTTTGTGTAACAGAAGTCGGAGTGATTTAATAAAATAAGTACGTTTTTACGCATTTCAAAAGTCGCAATTGCTACAATGAAAATAAATAAATTCCTGAAATACTAAATTTAGACACAGAATAAAATTTTGTTACATAGAAAAATAAAAAAAGCGGAATAAAAAATAATAAACATAAGAAAAAATTACCTTATATACCAATTTTGTGTTAAAAAATAGCCTTTTTTATAAAGTTGATCGAATCAACTTTTTTTTAGAGATTGTGTATTAAATTGAATGAAAACTCAAATAAGATAACTTAGAAGCCCCTAAATTACAGGAAACATCCATAACAGATTACTAGCAACATTTTTTTGTTAAAATATGAAAAACATTTTTTTGTTAAAATATTGAAATACGTGTCACCGTATATATAATAAAAAAAACAACGGTAGTCCCCTATCATATTAGAATTCCACCTTCCTTGATATCATTGCTCCATTCTGTGAATATCCTGATGGAATATTTCCCCTTGTTTATCACTTATAGCTCCTAAGTTCTCTGGGCAAAAGTCTAGATGGGAATGCGGGAAGTGTATTTTCAGTGACATTCGACATTCCAGATTCTGGTAACTGCAAGAGTTCTTGTATAAGCTGTTCGTAATTATGAGCTTTATTATAACCTAGGAAACCACTAACAACTCTCCCAAAGGCTTTTCAAGTTTCTAGTTCTTCAACACTTCATTTTTTTACAAACTTTTCATCTTTCAAAAGTTTCAGTTTCAGTCAAAAACAAATTTCAGGTTTTTCTCTTAAAAGGTACGTGATGGAACATTCTCAAGCTTATATTCGTTATCAACACACAAAAATTGACCTAAAATGGTCGTTTTTACCCTTGTTACAAAAACCTTGTTAACTAGTGTTATTATTGTTATCCATGAATGTGGAGGAGGTTACATTTGTGTGCGTGGATAAAAAAAATTAAAATACATTATTTTTGCCTACCCCACATTATGATATATTTGTATGACAAAAAATATTCTGAATTTTATGGTAAAGGGCGAGGAATATTATATATCGTAACGTATTTTTTAACTTTAATTGTGTTGGTAGGATGGCTCAGTAGTAAGCATATTTTCATGGCATCTAGCGTATCAAGTATTGTTATACTTGGATACATTTTTTTCATCTTAACCTTTCCCTTACTGTGCTAAAAAAATCCGCGCGTTCCGATGCCGTGTATTCAATACACATCAATACACATGTAAAAATGAACGATTTAAAATCGAAAAAATGTGAATATTCATAGCCAATCGCTTAAATTATTTAAATTTCAAGTCAAAAGTAATAATAATTCAAATTTAATTGCTGAAAACATGAAAAAAAAACATCGGCCGACGTTCACAAAACGGGCGAAGAAACCACCTCAAATGGATGTCCGAGAGTTACTGAGACCTGAGAGGGGCCTCTGTCTTGCGAACTGAGATTCTATTTATTGCGTTCTCATAAACCAAAGTAGAGTGAGTGAGACGTGAATAGCGTCGCTTCCCCACCCACAGCGTTTTTTTAGAATGAATATACCTACGTCACACACCGGCACACGTTTGATTGTATTGGTGAATTTATTCCCGATTTCCACAAAATATCTCTGATGTGGCCGATAAGTGCTAATTATTATTAATATTATTTTTTTCATTCAATGCGTAAATGTATTACGAAGGAACACCTAAATCTGAACCCAGTATTTATTATATTTATAGAGATATTAAAGTTTTTACAAGCAATGTGTACTAGTTACCCATCACAGGGAAGGAAGGGTTAAAGAAATGATTACTCTCATAGCTCTGAAAAACTGCCTTACATTCAGAAAGTGTTCATGAGATAATAATTTCTACAAAATAGTTTCAAAGCAATTTCTTAGCTTTTATATTTTTTTTAAGTAATTTATATACTTGTATATATTTCAAAGTATTTGATATTTTAAAGTATTTGAAAAACAACAAAACATTCACATGAAATAAACGTGTGGGAAAATACACACCTGCAGTGTTCAACATTTATGTGAATTCGCTGGTAACTTGCTAGACTATTTAAACTCGAGGCCTTAAGCCGTTTTATTTTCTACATTGTGAGTGGTTTTACGTCTTCTGTAATGTCAGACCTTAAGACCACCATCGCTACTATTTTTTCATATTCGGATATGTCGCCACCGGAGAAGGACTCCTTTTAGGCAGTTCCTTCTTCGTCACTTCGTGATGTCCACGTTCATAGAAAAAAATAAAGATTTCGATCTGGTAGTGTAGATCTCTCTTGGTGTGGACTTATTTTGTCCTCCACATAAGTGAGAATGGGTACTGAGATCAAACAACTGAGGAAAAGAACAGAAACGTTTGAATGCATATTAAAACTTCTCCTAATGATTTAAAATTTATTTGGTCTAGTTTAAGTAAAAAAAATCTATTCTGGTTTTATTTCGCTAGTATGTTATGTCGGTATCAGTTCGAACAAAATTCAATCTTTTTTATGCTCCCCTGATGATGAAGAGAAAACATTGAAACCGGTGGGGTTATACCGTTATATAAAGTGGAAAAAACAAGGCTGGACTTTACAAATCATAATGTCTTGTTATTTTATTTATTATGAATTTAATTTTGTGACATCATGAAATTATTCTTAACTCAACAAAACAACCTCAGCTTCTTAATCTTTGGTTAACGAGCCCTGATATACTGTTTATTATTGTACACTCGAATACACTTGTCAAAATTAGTTCTATTCAAATATTTCAACCCCTTCACATGTTTCTGCATATATTTTGAAATATTTACTTCTTGGAACATTCGATCAAGTTCACATAAATACGGAATAATTATAACTGAAATGTTGAATATTAATAAGGTTTTGTTTCTACTCGGTTTGTGTAAGGAATGAAGTATCCTTAAATGTTTACAAATGTTTTAATTTACCATGTTTAGGAACATGAAAGTTTTGAACATTTTAATACACCCTACAGAATTTACAAAAATATCATCACTATCGTTTGTATTTCTATGTTTCTATTGGAATAAATAAATAAAAAAGGATAATCAGTTCGCTTTTTTTTATTACACAGTATGTGATATGATGTTTGTTTTTTTTATTCCACAGTATGTGATATGTGTTCTAATACGTAAGGTTTATCTAATATTGGACGTACGGAAGTGTAACGTAGGCATGAAAAAGACTGAAAGATCCCGAATAATTTATGCAAAAGTATGTATGTATACTGAAAATATTACATGAGGTGACAATATTTGATAGAATATAGAATAAAATTATCAGCGATGAATGACTGGTGTATAAAGTTAAGACTGATGTATAAAGTTAGATCAATAGGAGCACTTTGAGAGGGTTTGGGAATGTAGAATGAATGAATGAATAAAAATAAACTTATCAAATCTATAGTTCAAACGTGAGTGAAAGGCATCGAAGAGGAAAATGTTTTTTTTTTCTGATATTCATGTCTTCTACATTTCGTTGGATAAATGTAGAAGGGAACTCCTAAATAAAATTAAAAGGTATAACTGAGTCACTTTATAGGGTGGAATTAATGAAATTGTTCTTAATATCACTTTGCTAATTAAAGCTTGTAATTAAAAATTACAAGCTTTAATTAGCAAATGTAATTGGATTAAACCTAAATATTTTATTTATTTCATGACAATACGAAGTATACACACAATACGACGGGTAAAATAAAAGCAACTCATAAAAACATTTTTAAATTAATACAGTTTAAATTTTTTGAAAAAGTTTGCCTTGAAAAGCTCGTAGTAACTAAAGCAAAGCTCGGATTTAAAAATATTTTTTTATTCTTTGTTGAAAGATGGACATCAAATAGGTCACGAAGTTTGTTGATTGTGCACACATTATTTCCAACGTTCAAATGTCCACAACATTAATCTTCCTTAATGATTACCATCCATGTCAACGTTTAACATCTATATTATGACGTTTTAACCAAGGTGACATTTAGGGCAATCGTGTTTTCTTATTAGAAACGATTTGGCCAGGAAATATATTTTTAACCCAGGGTTCGAACCGACGAACTTCCGCACGAAAGTCTAGTACGTTACGGCGTGACCATGAACCCAATTTCTGAGTTATAAAAAATATACCTTTGGTAAATCAAATCCATATTTTTACATTACATAGATGTTCTCAATTGAATTTTTTATCAGTTTATATTACTAAAAAAATTGCAAAAGTACTTTTGATAATCGTTTTAAATTGTATAATTCGAGAAATGTTTCCATTAGTTTGTTATTAATAACTTTACTTTACTATAAATAAAATAATGTAAAAAAAAAACAAAATTAAAGTTTATAAAAATATGAGAAAAACTTTTAAATCTTGTTTATTGAAATATTATTTATGTAATATTTTTCCAATTTTGATTTTCAATAAACTATAACAATTCTACTCAAACTAATTCAATAAAAGTAATTCTTATATTTCTAAAACCAAATAAATGAATAATTCATTCTTCTAAGACTGAATAAGTGAGTAATTTATTCTTCTAAGACTAAATGAGTGAGTAATTGGCGCTACATTCTCAAAGCTTTCTTTCATGTTAACAGGTAAATAATTTATTCTCAGTTTAATGGTTTAGATATTTTTCAAAAATTGTCTAAATTATTTTTCAAAAACATTTTCTTCACAATTTGACCTTTTCTTACAACGAAAACTAAATTCAAAACATCATCATAATATTCAACTCTATAGAACAGAAAAAAACCTCACATATAAATTTAAAATCCAATCTCGTTCAAACAAAAAATAATATTGAAATACAGGTTTTCGATTTGACACGCGTCAAACTCGTTTTTAATACTCAAATATTCAAAAGCGTATATTTTCAATTGAAAATACGCCTTTTATATAGAATATGTATCAAAGTTGGTATTTTTATAATAAACAAATAGACAAAAGTCATTCATCAGCTTGTGTTGCTATGCGCTCCTCAAAGTACTTAATAAGTACATCCTTTAATCTCATCACGATGGGAGATGATGTGGTTGAAGAAGCTAAAAAGTTCACATATCTGGACAGTGTCTTAACCAGCACAAAGAAGGTGAGCATGGACATTTAAACAACAATCCAAAGTAGGGCCAGATCAGCTAAAGCCCTTCACAATGTGCTGAGATGTAAGGGCATATTTTCGAATACTTACTGAGATTATACAACTCAATCATCTTATCCACAGTAAAGTATGAATGTGAAGCGTAGATAAACACTCACAAATCAAGAAAAAAACTAATTCTTAAATGCCGTCTACTGCGAAAGATATTTGAACCAAAACAGTCTACAGGATATTAGAAACTGAAATCTTATATCATTAACCTTTCCTTCCCTGTGTTGGGTATCTTCTACACGTTGCTTCTAATAACCATCAATATCTCTATAAATATAATAAATACAAGGTTAAGATTTTAGGTATTCCTCCATAATATATTTACGCATTGATTTAAAAAATAATATTAATAATAATCAGAATTTATCGACTACATCGAGGTGTTTTGTAAAGATCGAAAACAAATTCGCATTTAAACGCGGCGAGTGCCTCGTCTTGACAATAGGTGAATAGTATGCGGGAAGCGCGACACTATATTTGCATCTCACTCTTGCATACTAGACTGAATTGCGAGAACCTGAATTGTCTCAACGTCGCAAGCAAAGGCGTATGCGCCGGGGTATGCAACTGAAGTTCCGCGCCACTAGTTGCCTCTAGGCTTGCAAATAGGTTAGATGTACGCCCGTTCCGTGAGCGTTTTTTAATGTTTTCAGATGGTTTTTAATGTTTTCAGCAAATAAATCTCAATTATTATAATTTTTAACTAAAATTATAATTAATTAAGGGGATTATCTATGAATGTTCTTATTTTTCCGATTTAAAATCGCTAATTTTTTATTGCGTACTCACTACCCAACACCGTAACACGCGTATTATTTTTATCACCGTAAGGGAAGGGTTAAGATCACAAAGCTCAATATAAATAAACAATGTCAGCTGATCACAGTTGACATGGACAACAAAGATTATTATGAAAGTCCTTCAAAAGTTTATATATATTTATGCCGTCTTACTTTTTATAGGTTTAAAAAAGTTTATATACACATATTAACACATATCAATCCTCTCCCAAACAGCGTGAAGAAATCCTCCAGCACTACATCCTTGTTTTGACCGTGAAGTCCCATAAAAGCCAAACGAACCACAACAATCCTAAAATCGCTGCCTTGCGGGCTAACGAGAGTAAATCCAATATACCTTTTCGTTATAGGCACAGGCTTCCGAAAGCATCATCTCTTGTTTGACTAGTCCACCTACAGTATTAGCAGGAGGGCGAAAGTCTGATGAGTGAATGTGATAGAACGCAAATAGCCTGAACGAGTGGACCTGTACGTTATAAATAATTAATTGTGATAATTGCTATCTAGTTTTAAGTAGTATGTAGATGTTAACTATTTCTAAGAAATTAAATATTAAGATTATTAAAAATAAAATTACAAGTAGTGAATTAAAATAAAGTTAGTCCATAGCAATACCATAAATGGTAAATGAGATTGGTTTTTAAGATATGAATTTGTGTATACGAGTAGATATGGCATTTGGCAAGTTTTTGTGTTATATGTAACATACTCGTATATATAACTTTATTAAAAAATATATATAAATATCTTTATACGTATTAATTTGTTCTCTGGCGCATTATCTAAGTACGAATTAGTACTCGGAGTGCCGATCTAACTACGGGAAACCTTACTGCTTAATCGGACAACTAAACGGACATGGTACATTAATTTGGACTTTTGGGACGTATAACT
Organism: Odontocerum albicorne; assembly: GCA_949825065.1. NCBI lineage: Eukaryota > Metazoa > Arthropoda > Insecta > Trichoptera > Odontoceridae > Odontocerum > Odontocerum albicorne. Next base: position 7,672,725 of record OX463856.1, read on the forward strand.
GATGCAAATGTTTTTAAGGGAAGTTAGCGGAGAAAATACGAGAAAAATATAAACAAAAATAGAACAAAGTTCGTCAGTTTATTTTTTTTACATAGCCTTAAACTTTCAAATTAAAACGTTAAATATCCTAAGTTAACTTTGGATTTTGTATTATGAATCGGAACGTTTTATAATGCAAAAGCCAGAAGTATCAAAATAAATGTAATATTTTTTGTTCAAATAAATAAGAATAAATAAATGAACTATGAAATAAATAAATTTATCAAATAAATAATTAAATGGTACCCTTCATCACATCCAAATTTAAATATTTAAAAAACGAGATTGAGACACAACATTATCTTACAACTACTTGAAAAGTAATAGAACTCGCGGTTCGTCATCGAACGTTTTGTAAATACAACCAAAACGTGAAGATGAAATATCACTCACACACGTCTAACGCTAATGGTAATTTATTAAATTATTTATAGTTAAGGCATTAACATTGGGGAGGTTTAAAGACATTGTAATATGTTTTATCAAACACTGTTTGATAAAACCTGTTGTCACTTAAATAATTTTTGTCAGGATTTACTTTCATGTATCAAAGTAAAATAATCATTTTTATTTTAATAACAAATATTTAATAAAAGGCTGATTAAAAATATATTTTGTTCGCATTACAATCCACGATATATACTAACTAGATTTTTATGATTGTGATTTGTTTTATCAAACAATGTTTATTCCCCCTTTTTTGTAACGGTATAACTCTACCGTTTTCAAGGCTTTCACCTCATCATCAAGGGAGCACAAACAATACTGAATTTTGTTCGAACTGGTATCGAAAAACACGGTTATGAGGACTGGGGGTTAAGGGAGGGATGATCCGATCTCGGCGAGCAGTGGAGAGATCGATGATGCCGGAATGTAACGGAAATAAATTGGGCAGATTAGAGACCCTAGAAATTTTTACTCAGTACATTGAGGTAAACATCTGGAAAACACGAATATCCCAAGAATCTCTTCACTGCTCGCCGAGATTGTCTAATCCCTCCCTGCACCCCCAGTCTTCAACCCGAATGTTTATCGTTAGAAGCGTGTTTCTCGGTACCAGTTCGAACAGAATTCAGTATTGTTTGTGCTCCTCTGATGATGAGGTGAAAGCCTTGAAACTGATAGGGTTATACCGTTACAAAAAAGTAAAATAAACAGTGTTTGATAACATAAATTACAATCGAATGCTAATTGTTTGTAGGCCAGTTATTTTACTACACTGGACCATCAGAAATCGAACACCATGCAGAAGTCAAATGTCTTACCAACTAGGCCACAAATGTCTCAAATGAAAGCCAATAAGTAGTGTATCTTTCTGAAAAATATTAATGCCACACCAAGACTCAATATTGATTTCAGTCAACAAAATAATTTTATTAAGGACACCAATTAACGCAATGACGATAAGATACTTCAGAAGGATTTTGTGAAAGCCTTCCCGATATATCTATTCGCAGTGAATTGTTGTGTTTCAGCCGATGGGAAAGTTAAATAATGGCAGGAACCCTTTCAGGAATATTACGTTTGGTTACGTTTCCTCACGAAGTTCATCTAACGCCACACATACTGTAATTAACTGAAGTTAAATTGAATGAAAACTAACACACGTTATTTGAAAGAGAACGCCCAAGATTGGGGAAAGATTTTCACGCCGAATGTTTTGCATATAGAGTGGAGTGATCATGTGGTGTTTATCACATATTTGATAATAGTTATTTGTTAAATGCATATATTATGGTGTAATGAATTAAGTTACGAGCATTTATCGAAATTTCTAGAAGTTGACGAAATTGTCAAATAAAAGATAATTTACAGATTTTTCAA